>CANJKZ010000232.1:0-86534 GCA_947471745.1 Closterium sp. Naga37s-1 | reverse complement strand
CGCCAAACACCTGCATGAAGCCCTTCACGACCAGCTTTGCCTTCTCACGCTCGACGGTGTCGTCGATGTGGTACTTGGTCATCAGCACCCACCGTTCTTCATGATGTTTACCCCGCGCGGGCGTTCGACCAGCTCCCATGTGCCGTTGCTAAAGAAACTACGGGCGCAGGCGTTCGACCAGCTCCCATGTGCCCTAACCTGCGCGGGCGTTCGACCCAGCTCCATGGCGGTCTTTCCCGCCTCGCCCTTCCAGCTCGCCAACGACTCCTTCATCGTCATCGTCACGATGTCCCAGCGATGCTCGGGGTCGGCATGCATGTCGGGGTCGAGCTCCGACACGTCGACGCCGGCCTCCACGTCGTCGAGTAGCATAGTGAAGGCAGTTGGTGGCAGGCAGGTGTGGAAGATCAGCCGCTGAGGTGGCTTCCGAGTTCGACCTGAGCGTCGCAGCTTTGGCTTCTCGATCAGAACCTCCACCACATCTTCGCCGATATCCTCGTCTTCGGCCAGCTGCTTTGCCAACGTTGGCCCTTCGCCCGGCTGCTCCCCTCTTGTCAGCCCACCTGCTGACTTCTCTTTCATCGACAGCTCCCCTGTCGACTGCCCCGTCTGCTGCTCCCCTGTCAACTGTATGTACCTATGATGCTGCCTCCTTATGCACCAGCTCCTGTGTCTGTTGCTTCCCTGTTGTCGATGGCTGCACACCCTCGTCGACGAGCTTGGTGTCTCGTCAGCCGCCGGCGATGCCACTGGCTGGCGCCACAGGCAACGCCCCAAGGCTCCCCTCATCGCCGGCGGCCGACATCGGTGTCGATGTAGGACGATCTGCGATGCGGGTGGGAGAAGTAAGAACAGGGGGTGGAGGGAGGACTCCTCAACGTCCTCATCAGCAGGCTCGTCAACCTCGGCGAGCGAGCAGTGGAACGTCGCCGTCGGGGTGTTCGTCGGCGGGTGCGCCTGCGTCCGCCCCGACACCGGCCCATACTTTTCCTTCCACACCTCCAGCGATAGCGTCTCCTAGAAGATTACCTCGACCGACGTGATCACCTTGTCGTTTAAGTCCAGCACCTCCCAGCCCTTGCTCTTCGGCGACACACCGAGGTGGATACCCCAGCGAGCTTTTGGCGCCAACTTCCCATTGCGCTGCTATTTGGGGACCATGAACTGCACCATGCAGCCCCACACCCGCGCCAGCGTGAGGTCAGGGTTCTTCCCGGTCAGCAGCTGGTACTGGTACGGTGTCGTCCCCGGCGGCGTTGTCGACCACTCCAAGCAATTGCGCACCCAAAAGCTTGTCGTAGAGCAAGGTGCCACCAATGGTGCTGCACGCCCATGTGCAACAGCATCGTCTGCATCGACTCGACTACTATCCGCTTCTGCCGCTCTGCCATGCCGTTCTGCTGCGGAGTGTAGGGGCATGTAAGGTCGTGAACGATGCCCTTCCCGTCGACGAAGGTGTTGAACTCCTTCCCGAGGAACTCCCCTCTCCGGTCAGAGCGACGCATCAGCACCGACTTCTTCGTCTGGCACTCCACCAACAGCAGCCACTTCTCGAATACCCGCAGGACTTCGCTCTTCTTGGCGACCGGCGTCGTCGACCAGGGACGGAGGTCGGTACAGCACCTTGGTCGACGAACCCCGCCGTCGACCAGCACTGCCAGCTGCTGTCGCTGAGCTCCCCTCGTCAACTAGCGCTCACATGTCCTACGGAGGTCGACGGGCTGCTCCGTTGACCTCCCTGTCGAACTACCCGGGTAGACAGTCCCGTCAACCAGCACGATTAGCTGCAGCCATTGAGCTCCAGTCCTTGACAGTTGCCCGCACGTCACCTGCAACTCGACGGACTGCTCCGTCGACCTCCTTATTCGAACTAGACCGCCGACTCCCATCGACGGCTGCATTGCAGCAGTCACCTGTATATGGACAGCCCCGTCGACCAGCACACCTTGAACCCCGAAAACGGTCGGCCGCACCACCCGCGCGTCCGACCAGGAAGTCAGCGTTGCCCAAGCGAGGGCGGGGCCAACAACCTATTCCAGTCAACATGGTCACAAGCCTCCTAGAGTCGCTTGCCCTGCTTCCTCGCTCGCCTGCGCCGCCATGCACTCCTTTCGTCGAGGGTTGACAGTGCACTGCCCCTCACTCCTCGTCGTTCTCCCCCACAACGGCTCCCTTCCAGACCCTGCACTTGGACGTCTAAGGCCCCTCCCCGGTCCGTGGCCCAGGTTAGGAGCGAAACTTACTGATTGTGGTGGACGATTACTCCCACTACACCACGGTTTTACCTTTGTAACAGAAGGCCGACGTGCCTACCGCCCTCGAGCCGTGGCTACTAGCGAGGGGTGACGCCTAGGCCCTTTGTGGGCTCTGCCTGCACTCGGACCGTGGTGGTGAGTTCTCTTCTACTCGCCTGGAGACGTTCTGTTAGGGTCGGGGGATCATCCAATCTTACACGCTACTAGACTCGCCACAGCAGAACGGGGTAGCCGAGCGACCCATCGGCCTGGTCATGGAGGTTGCCCAAACCTCCATGTGCCATGCCAGTGCCCCCTATTTCCTGTGGCCTCAGTCAGTCCGCTACGGCGCGCACCAGCTGAACCTGTGGTTTTGTGACTCACAGCTAAGGATAACGCCTGTCTCCCTTTGGATATGTTCTCCGGGTTTAGTGGCTGACTACCACGTCTGGGGTTCCCTGGCAAACAAGTTGTCTCCACGCACCCATGTCTGCGTCTTTCTTGGCTTCCCACTCGACACCTTCGGCTGTCAGTTGTACGACCTGGTAATCTGCCAGTTCTTCAGTTCCCATGACGTCACATTCGACGAGTCAATCAGTTACTACAGGAGTCACCCTCACCAAGGCTTTGAGACCTTCTTCCCCCTGCTGTTCCTCACCATTTTTTTTTTTTTTTTTTTTTTTTTTACTTATATGACATCAGAACACAAGTGTACAACGCCATAAACAGTCGTAACTGTGCATGAGAGACAGGAAGTCCCGCCTCAGAATGTTCGATCCTCAGAAATGGATCCGGGGCCTGCGAGGTTTGCCCCATATTGCCGCGAAACTGTTGGACCACTTCCATCCTTTGCCATCCACTACTCTGATGCGATTCAGAAGGTCACGTTATTTTTTGCCACTTGGCATGTGAACCTCCCACCTTCTGCAGCTGCTTATTGCCGAGGCAGGGCACATAAACGTTCACATGCGGCGGAGGGCCGACTCAATCCTCCGTAGAACTCTCCGCGTGCGGAATTTGCAGCCTCTGAAAGCCCCTTCACATCTTTCCGCCCATAGCTGATGAAGGGCAATCGCCACCAACGAAGCCTCAGGAAAAAAAAAAAACAGGGACACTTTCACATCTTTTTTTTTCTGACTGGGACCCCGCCTGGCCAAACAGCCAATCGCCAAGCGTGTCACTTTTCCTGCCCGGGTTGATCATCCTTAAAGCCAGGGTCTCAAGTAGACCAAGTGCTTTGCAGTCGATGGAAAAGGGTCATTGCTGGTTGGCTTACGAATCACCCAACCAATACTGCGGCTAAACGAAACTCGCCAAGCACCCTCTTTTCGCAACACAATCCAACACTGCTTCGCGAACCCAAACCCGACGATACAGGGTGTGCGAAACTAACCAGTACGACAGAAACAAAGTCGCAGGCCCATCCCAGTGCAGTGTCAACTGTTTTGCACAAAGGTGCAAGAGACTTCAAACACACACCTTTACACCAGCAGCGGCCCTAATCATAACACCCGCTAGACCGTGAGAGAAGCCGGGCGAGGACGACCAGTCTAGAGCAATATCGATGTAAGATGTGACGCCGCAAACCACCACACTTTTAGCGCTAATAGTGATATGCCGCACGCATCAACCAACACTCGGAGCGCCACATTTCCGTGGCGCTCGTATTATGCCTCCCGTGGATCCACGACTGGTTGTGCGGCGCCCCGACGAAAACACACATGGGACACACGCCTCCTATTACAGATTCTGGAATGTGGAATGTGGGAGTGAAGGGTAGGGGAATGTGGGAGTGAATTGTAGGGGAATGTGGGAGTGAAGGGTAGGGGAATGTGGGTGTGAAGGGTAGGGGAATGTGGGAGTGAAGGGTAGGGGAATGGGGGAGTGCAGGGTAGGGGGATGTGGGACTGAAGGGTAGGGGAATGTGGGAGTGAATGGTAGGGGAATGTGGGAGTGAAGGGTAGGGGAATGTGGGAGTGAATGGTAGGGGAATGTGGAGTGAATGGTAGGGGAATGTGGGAGTGAAGGGTAGGGGAATGTGGGAGTGAAGGGTAGGGGAATGTGGGAGTGAAGGGTGGGGGAATGTGGGAGTGAAGAGTAGGGGAATGTGGGAGTGAAGGGTAGGGGAATGGGGGAGTGAATGGTAGGGGAATGTGGGAGTGAAGGGTAGGGGAATGTGGGAGTGAAGGGTAGGGGAATGTGGGAGTGAAGGGTAGGGGAATGTGGGAGTGAAGGGTAGGGGAATGTGGGAGTGAAGGGTAGGGGAATGGGGGAGTGCAGGGTAGGGGGATGTGGGAGTGAAGGGTAGGGGAATGTGGGAGTGAATGGTAGGGGAATGTGGGAGTGAAGGGTAGGGGAATGTGGGAGTGAATGGTAGGGGAATGTGGGAGTGAAGGGTAGGGGAATGTGGGTGTGAAGGGTAGGGGAACGTGGGAGTGAAGGGTAGGGGAATGGGGGAGTGCAAGGTAGGGGGATGTGGGAGTGAAGGGTAGGGGAATGTGGGAGTGAATGGTAGGGGAATGTGGAGTGAAGGGTAGGGGAAGGGTGGGAATGTGGGAGTGAATGGTAGGGGAATGTGGGAGTGAAGGGTAGGGGAATGTGGGAGTGAAGGGTAGGGGAATGTGGGAGTGAAGGGTAGGGGAATGTGGGAGTGAAGGGTGGGGGAATGTGGGAGTGAAGGGTAGGGGAATGTGGGAGTGAAGGGTAGGGGAATGGGGGAGTGCAGGGTAGGGGGATGTGGGAGTGAAGGGTAGGGGAATGTGGGAGTGAAGGGTAGGGGAATGTGGGAGTGAAGGGTAGGGGAATGTGGGAGTGAAGGGTGGGGGAATGTGGGAGTGAAGGGTAGGGGAATGTGGGAGTGAAGGGTAGGGGAATGGGGGAGTGCAGCGTAGGGGGATGTGGGAGTGAAGGGTAGGGGAATGTGGGAGTGAATGATAGGGGAATGTGGGAGTGAAGGGTAGGGGAATGTGGGAGTGAAGGGTAGGGGAATGTGGGAGTGAAGGGTAGGGGAATGTGGGAGTGAAGGGTAGGGGAATGGGGGAGTGCAGGGTAGGGGGATGTGGGAGTGAAGGGTAGGGGAATGTGGGAGTGAATGGTAGGGGAATGTGGGAGTGAATGGTAGGGGAATGTGGGAGTGAAGGGTAGGGGAATGTGGGAGTGAAGGGTAGGGGAATGTGGGAGTGAAGGGTAGGGGAATGTGGTAGTGGCTTGTGGGGGATGTGGGAGTGAAGGGTAGGGGAATGTGGGAGTGAATGGTAGGGGAATGGGAGTGAAGGGTAGGGTAATGTGGGAGTGAAGGGTAGGGGGATGTGGGAGTGCAGGGTAGGGGAATGTGGGAGTGAAGGGTAGGGGAATGTGGGACTGAAGGGTAGGGGAATGTGGTAGTGGCTTGTGGGGGATGTGGGAGTGAAGGGTAGGGGAATGTGGGACTGGTGGGTAGGGGATTGTGGACTGAAGGGTAGGGGAATGTGGGAGTGAAGGGCAGGGGGATGTGGGAGTGAAGGGTATGGGAATGTGGGAGTGAAGGGTAGGGGAATGTGGGACTGAAGGGTAGGGGGTACTTTTGGGAGTGATGGGTAGGGGAATGTGAGAATGAGGGTAGGGGATTGTAAGAGTGCTTGGTAGGGGAATGTGTGAGGGTAGGGTAATGGGATTTGACCATGCAGGGTGGGGAATGTGTTTGTGCGAGTAGCGACGAATTTGCGCATGGGAAAGAGGGGAACGCGAGACTTTAGGGTTGGGGTACGTGAGAGTGCTGGGTTGGTGAGTGTGAGTGTGCGTTGTATCTGTATGTGAGATTGCCCATCAGGCGAATTTGTGGAAACTGAGGCTAAGGGAATGTGAGCGGCGCAACGTTACGGATAGTATCCGCTGCGACGTGTGACGGCCAGTCCATGTCACAGCTATCGATGGCCATTCCTGCACGGCGCATGGGTCAAATGATATCCCTGTCCGTGTGCACTGGCTCTGGCCTGATAAGCGCCGCGCTGGCCTGATATGCGCAGGGCTGCCCTCAACTGCGCGGCGCTGCCCTCAACTGCGCGGCGCTGCTCTCAACTGCGCGGCGCTGCCCTCAACTGCGCGGCGCTGCCCTCAACTGCGCGGAAAAGGGTCATATGCGCGGCGCTGCCGTCATTTGCGCGGCGCTGCCCTGACATGCGCCGCGCTGCCCCCATATGCGCGGCACCTTTTCATTCTCCCTTAGCGGTGTCTTGGTATGTGCGTCGCAATGATTTTCTCACTCCGCGCTGAAATGATTTGCGCGCCGCGTTGGCAAATGCGTGCATTGATTCCCGTTGTGAGGCTACTAGTGTCCGAGATGTACTTGCCTAGACCTTTTTGCACGGCACCCTCGCTATCTGTTTTATATTTTTAGCTATTTTTCACGCTGTGCATGCTTCGCGCTATATGGGAACTCCTTCCGTGGCAATGACGTACGCTCATGCCAATGTGCAGGATGCTGGTCGCGGACTCCGTCTGGGGCGGGGCTTGCCTCTGGTGTACCTCCGACTAAAGGATGTGCTCCCAATGCTCAACGTGTCGCAGCGTACCTGCACGTAGCCCTCGTGGGCTGCGGGTTTTTCGTTCATAGGACGTCTGCGGGCTGCCCGGTGTGCATTGCGCCTACGGCGCCTCTCGTCTCGCATTGTTGCTTGCTTGCCTCGGAATGGACGAATCCAAATGTGTTTATCGCGCGTGGCACGGAACCAAACGCCTGCGCGTCGGGAAGGTCGTTGGTATTGTTTGAGCTTGCCCGACTGTGCTAATCTCGTGGGAGGCGGCGTGATTGCTTAGGCTGAAGTCGTAGTCGTAGTCTCATGTAAGGCCCTGCTTGTTTTGCTGATGCAATTGTGAGTGAGGGTGCATTCTTGGCTCGTGTCTGACATGAGGTCAGACACGAAGTGAAGTTGAGGAAGACCCGAAGTGAGCTGGAACTCTAGCAAACCAATGTTCGGAAGACCCGAAGTGGGCCACTTCGGGTCTTCCGAACCTCCATCCAAACCTCCACTTCGTGTCTGACACGAGGTAGGAATGCACCCTGAGAGTGGAGGGGTGTGCTTGCGACCAGTAGGTTTGTGCGTCAGTCGCTTGGTGTGTTTTGTTTGTCGCAAGGTAGGTTTCTGTACTTCCAACAAAACACCCTTTTCGTTTTGAGTCACAAAGTAACCACTCCCGTCAAGTGCTTTGCAGTTGACCCCAAACACTCTACATGAGACCCTGGATTTAAGGCTTTTTTAACCGCCGAAACCACCCCCTGAATTTTCGGACACTCCAAGAGACAATGTTCCAGTGTCTCAAAGTCCCCGCAGTGAGGGCAGACTGGTTTGCTGCTGAGAAATTTTAGTCTCTCCCCCACTTGCAGATTGAGACAGTGTATTCGCAGTAGAACATCCCTCGGTCGACTTGGGGTAGCCAGTGATTCGCGAATCTGAACTGCCCTTTTCCAATCAATGTTGCCACCCCACCGACTTGCCCATTTCTCCCTCTTTTTCTTTCCGCTGTTGCCGTGCTTCCAGTGTTTCCGGAGCGATCGCAGCGGGATTGCTTTCCCTTCCGCCAACAACTTCGTCCGGAGCTGTAGAGGGCCGCCTCTTCCCACCTCATACTCGTCCGCAAAGCTCATGTTCGGAAGTTCAGCCGAGATGAGCCGCTTCTTCCATGACTCTGGCGCTGCCGCAAAAGCCTTGAGCGCAAGGTTCGCTGAGTCCTTCCCCCGCAGCTCCATCTCTAGGGTTTCAAGGCTTTTCGGCACCCCTTTTCCTTCTGCATCTCTCCCGACAAGGTCGCCAAGCCTGACGCCCAGAAGCCCTTTCGCCGCTTTCTGTCCCCCCACTGGCGTGGTTCCTTTCAAGAGGATATGTCTGTTAAAAGTGATCCTCTCCAGCAGCAGCTCCTTAACCTCGCGTTCCTCCGTGGTTACCGCTAACGGAGACCGCATGAAATTCGCGCTTGCCAGCTTCCAACGCTGGCTTTTCCCCTCCCATGTTTTCAACAGCTTCTCATGCGCCATGAATGTCTCCAATCCCCTTGGCAGGTCAGATGCTTGACGCATCCGTTCTCGCTTTAACTGGTCCGTCTCCATGAGTATCAGCCCAATCCTCCTGGCCGTTAAGCAGGTAAGCATCGCTTCTGGATTCTTCGCTCCCACTCCCCCCATTCTTGGCTGCATTGATGATATCAGCGACCAGCCCCACCGCGTCTAACATTCGTCTCCCGGGATAAAGCCGAACTGTTCCGGTGAGATCACCCTGTGAAGAACATTCTTGATTCTGCTCGCTAAGACCCGTGCCAGCACTTTGTAGCTGGTGTTCAAAAGTGTGATGGGGCGATAGTTATCTAGTTATCCAACTGTTCTTTCGCTATTTTCTTGTGCAGGAGGATCGTCACCGCGTCCTTCACGCTGGTCGGGAGTGTAGAGGAGAGGGTGAAGTCTCGAACCAGCCCCATGACGTGTTTCTCGAGCGTGTCCCAGTGCATCTCAAACACCTCCTTCGGTAAGCCATCTTTCCCTGGCGTCTTGTTACACGCCATTTCCTTCAACGCTTGTCTAACTTCTTTCTCCATCCAATCTTCCTGTAGACTCTCCACATCAGAGTACATCAGCTTCTTCCCAGCCGCTGGACTCCAGTCTGAAATCATCGTCCGCTATCTTCCCAAAGAGGTTACGGAAAAAATCCGCCGCCGCTTCCAAGATTCGCTTCGGTTCCGATACCACACCTCCCGGTACCGCTACCTCCGCTATCTGAGTTTTGACTTTCCGCGTCTTTATACGTGCCGACAGATGCGGTGAGGGGACTTCCCCTGACAGCGCCAGCTCCATCCCAGCCATTGTGTGCATCCTGTATCGACGGCATGCAAAGTACTCTTTAAGTTGTTGCTCCCGTTTCCTCAGGCCGCTCTTTCAGAAATTGATCCTTCGGGTTCTGCATGACCTGTTGTCGCAATGCGGCCACCGCTGTAGTAAGATGGTACTGGTTGCCCTTATCCTCTTACTCTCCTCCTTTGCATACAATCGCAGACTGATGCTCAGGCAAGAGAATGAGAGACGTAGAACCCCCTCCATTCTGCGTGACCAACCGCTCCACCTCCTCGATTTTCCTCTTAGCCCTGGTCTCCCTAGCAGAGAAGGGTGAAGACGCCAAATCCCTGGCCCCAGCTTCAGCTGCGACTTGAGTTTGAAGACTACGCGGATGGCAAAACCATGATCTGAGACCGTTCATCCGGCGAGATGTGTGCAGCCGACAACCGAGGGCGGCGGGGAGCAGGGGATTGAGAGACCAGGGCTCGATCAATCCATGAGCTCTCCTGATGTGCCTTGCGAGAAAAATGGAAATTCTCGTTCACGGTCGGGTGAAGGAAGCGTAAAGCATTTGAGATGTCAAAGCCTTTGCAGTGGTGGTAGAGAAAAATCATTCTCTCTTGTCGATCCATGTCTAGAGGTCTTATCAAGTGTGAAGAATGAGGAATGAAGAAGAGGGTTTTCACTAGCAAGCAGTTGAGTACATATAGCAAACCCTAATTTGGGCTGTACTCACTATTGAGTACCCACTGCAGGCTAGACAATTATAACATTCTGACATCAAGCAGTGGGTTTTCAATGGTGTTGAGGTCCTCCTAAGATGAGCAGGTGAGCGCCTGGCTGATTATGGCTTAAGACTGGACCAAGTCCTAATCTGATAAAGGCTCTATTTTTGCTTTGTCCTGCAGGGAGATAAGTTGCTATTAAGGTAAGACGAAGATTCGAGCAGTGGACTTCCACCTTAACAAGTCTTCCCGAAGGGGTGAGCCAAAGGGTTGTGAAAAGGAGAGGTCCGTTCGTGCGGCTGAGAACTGCAACTCCTCCAGCACGGGTCACAGACGAGGCAAGCGGCGAAAGAGGTGAGGTTAAGAGAAGGCCAGTAAGTGGTGATCATCTGCTATTCGGGTATCTGACAAAACCATTACATCTGCTCCTTTTCTGCTGTTAATCCATGCCGTTGTACGTTTCCGCTTCGTGAAATCTCCCAGGCCGTTAACATTCAGGCCCGCAAATGACAGAGTATTCCGTGTATTCATTTAATAACTCCTTGATCGCCTCTACGCATCCACAGGCAGGTGAGACAGAACACAGCGACAACCACACTCTCCAACCAATATCAGCTATTGCAAGCTGATCCGGTTCTATTAAACCCATACTCCTTCGGACTGACCGAGTGCAGGTTCTCTCCTTTTCCCTTGTTAGACGGGTAACCGCACCCCAACTCTCCCTGACCGTACAGATGACGCGCAGGCATTATGTGCTCTGCAGCGGGCAACAAACAGCATCACGTGTGCTTTCCCGCAACAAGTCTGAGTACAGATCCATTGCTCCCTGGCGCTCCCGGTGGAATCAGAACTATAGCCGGATCGAGCAGGATCGGTCGCACCAGGCGCGACGCAGTCAGAGAAGCAGCTGCGACACGCGGGCCAGAGGGTTAGTGGCTGAGATGACAGGGTAATGCAAGCTGACCTGTGTACACGAGCTGATTCACTGTTACCGGTTGATCCCATGCACATGGCCTAGCTCAGGTTTCCACTTCCCTATGTTAGGTTGTCGGTCAGTGGTGAAGGCATCATGATATTTGTCATAATGCGAACCCCCACAGAGCCGGGCAGGAAAGCATAGGATAGTGAGACCAGGAGCTTCTTGCCGTGCTCCAGCGGGCGGTTGACTTGATGAATGAAACGCCTTTTCTTATCTTCCGGATGCGGTATCACCAGCCCCTTGATAACCCCTGTGTTAGCTCCAGATACCGGGTGCACCACACGTGGAAACAATGACTCTCCAGGAACGGCGTGACTTGGCGGACTTTCAGCTTGTACTTCACCAACAACTCCTCAACAGCTTCTGGAGTGATACTTGCAGGTATGTCTTTGAAACCACTTCAATAGCATGCTGATTAGTAGCCTTCTCCTTCGCAAATGCCGCGTTCTCAGCATGTAGCCAATGCAATGTATATGATGCTCCGTTCGGCTTCTGTTATTCCAGAGATGCTTGACACACTGTTGATCGCATCTTTCGTCTTTCGGAAATGATAACTGAAGGCGGCTATACTTGGTCTTTGCTACAAATGCAGGATTGATGTCCTGAAGTCAACCAAGGTGTTAGCTCCGTCAGAGAACAAGGAAGACCATGACGCGTCTTCAGCAGCAACTGCACGGTTAGAGATAACCGAGGCCATTTCCTCCGGCTGAAGAACCAACGGAAGAAACAGAATGCTGTATGACGGATCTTCGCCGCAGAGTGGAAATCTCGAACCTAGCTTCTATCATCAGAGTCATCATCCGTGAACTGCGTCGACATCGCCGTTGTCATGTGCCAAGGTGCTTGTCTTCAGGCATTGTTAGCAGCAGAGAGGCAGCAGAACGTTTCGGGGAGCACGAGAGGTTTACGTTCCTTCGGAGGCAGCACAGCGCATTGCGCAATGTGAGTGAACTCCAGCTTCAGGAGACTTGCAAATGCTTGAAAAGCCTGGCATGCTGAACACCTGAGGCCATTATAATATAGCCATGACATTCCTCCATCCGTCAATAATGCTTGGTGCAGATGATGTGGTTGTCGCAGACGTAACCAATGGATGGTTTGTTCGTAGCCTTGAGAACGCCATGTAATAAACGTAGCCAATCACGATCCCACAGTAAGGACTCTTGGAAAGCACACTGGAATATTGTCAGGATAACAGATAGTAAAGCCTTGAGATTGCATTGACGGAAGAACCTGAACAGCAGATCCCGAGAAGCATTTGGTACGATGCCCGACTGATGGACACGATAAGTACCAATCGATACGTCGTGATAAGGCGAGGACAATGCTGTGGTTCTTAAAGCCAACTGATGACTCTGCTTCACGAAATGTCGGATTGAATATCCTGAAAAAAATCCATGGCGGCGAGCTCTAGGTTCATCGATCACGACAGGTTGTGAGGCGCCGCCGCCTCGAAATTCGCCTGAGAATGACATGCAGGGGTGAATGACTGTAGCGGGGAGTCGTTTTTTAGGCGGACAATCTCTTCCTCACCACTAAGCCCCCCCCAGTCGCCCCGGTGGTCCCCCCCCCTCCTTTGCGTCCTGCCCCATCAGTCGTATCGCACGTCACTCCGCGTTCATCTCCCCTGTAGCGTCCACTTCCTGTCGTGTCTGGGGGTGGCGGGA
Source organism: Closterium sp. Naga37s-1 (assembly GCA_947471745.1). Lineage (NCBI taxonomy): Eukaryota > Viridiplantae > Streptophyta > Zygnematophyceae > Desmidiales > Closteriaceae > Closterium > Closterium sp. Naga37s-1. Next base: position 74,130 of record CANJKZ010000232.1, on the reverse strand, counting down.
GGTGCAGCTTGTGGAGGGTGTGGGTGCTGAGCCTGCTGGAGCCCGGTGGTGCCGGGCTCAGTGGTGCAGGTGGTGTGAGAGTGGAGACCAACTCCTGAGGAGGACAGCGGCTGTCTCGACTCAGCGACCTCGCCTCGACTCACCCGCTGGCTTCCCATATGTTCTGCAGTTTCCTCCTCGTTCGCCTCCGCGGCCGACTCGCTGTGGAGCCTGGGGGGTGTTCCTGGCGGAGGGACTGGAGTCCATGGGGGTGTTGTCGGTGGAGGGGTTCTGGTTCTGGGGGTGCTGGAGCCGGAGACACGAGCACTGCACTGTACGTTTCCTGACCCGTGTGGCAGCGTCTAGATAGGTTAGAGAGTGAGTAGGCGGGGAACCGTTTGAGAGGGCACGTAGCAGCAGCAGCAGAAGTCTCAGATTAGCGTCAGGAGAGATTAGAGGAGGATTCCTGGCCGTAAAGCAGCAGGTGCAGTTGCGACTGCAGCAAGAGAGAGTAGAGGAGGACTCCCAGCCGCAGCAGCAGGTGCAGTTGCGTCTGCAGCAGGAGGGAGTAGAGGAGTTATTGTGAGAGTAACGACGGCTTATACCAGCTATGCTTTGCTTGCATTTACTTTATTATGTTATTTCTAAGCATAATGATGATTATATGCATGTATGAATTGCTTGATTTCTTAGGCTAGGTGCTTTTCCTATATTTTATTATAGTTATAGCACCGAGCTAGGTTGCGTGCACCGAATTCTGGCTTTTTCGGTTGTCACCGAATTCGGGAAGGCTCTGTTTGGGACGCTTCACGACCCTCAGAACCTTCGCGTAACACCTGGTTACTGGGGTCTTGTGTCGAGCCTATATATAGCCTCGTGTTGTACCCAGGTAAGTGATTCAATTCAAACTCTCTTTTCTGAGCTCAATCCTCGATCCTCACATTGTCACAATAGTAGGCATAACGAGGAGAGCCATAGCTAGCAAGCTAGGGCAGAGGTAGAAAGTCGGCAAAGGAGGGTTTGACTAGAAAGGAGGGAGGTACAAATAGCAAGCCCTAACAGGGTTATACTCACTATTGAGTATCCCACTACAGACTAGACAAGCATTATATTCTGACACACCCCCATAGTCAAAGTGGGGTATAATCAGCATAGCAAGCAGTCACAGAGCAGGTTCACAAGGACAAGTAAAGCTAGAGGCAATCGCAGAGGGCAAGTGAGGAGGAGGAGTGACTGTGGGAGGAGAGGAGATGGGAGGCGACGGCGGAAGCTGCAGACACACGGCGCAACTGGAGCAACTGGCACACGGGCAACTGGAGCAACTCGCACACTGGCAACTGGAGCAACTGGCACACGGGCAACTGGAGTAACTGGCTCCGCGGCTAGACGAGCGGCAGGAGCAACTGACCCACGGGCGACTAGAGCAACGGGCTCGGGCGACTGGAGCGACGGGCTCACGAGCGACTGGCGCAACGGTCTCACGGGCGACTGGAGCTGCTGGCTTCATGGCGGCCACCTCCACTCAACCTCCCCCACCTGTCCCACACCCCTTTCACACCCCCTGCTGCACCCCTAGTTTCACTCCCACGACACCCCCCTAGCACCACTCCTTCGGCTCCCACACACCCACCCCCCTCAGCAGCAGTTGCAGCAGTTGGAGACGGAGGAGGAGGAGGAGCAGGGGACGGCGCACACACCCGTCACCCCCATACCCGCCACCCCCACACTCGCCACCCAAAACCCTAAAACGGGCAGCACGGGGTAGGAGCGCGGGCAGCAGCGCGGGAGACGGCGCGCGGATCCCCCGGGGCGCCACGACGGGCGACGGTAGGGGCGTACGCGCGGGCCCCCGGGGCGCCACGACGGGCGACGGGAGGGGGGCCGCGCGCGGGCCCTCAGGGCGCCGCGACGGGCGACGAGAGGGGGCCGCGCGCGGGCCCCCAGGGCGCTGCGACGGGGCGACGGAAGGGGAAAGCGCGCGGGCCCCCGAGGCGCCACGACGGGCGACGGGAGGGGGCCACGTTCGGGCCCCCAGAGCGCCGCGACGGGGCGACGGGAGGGGAAGGCGCGCGGGCCCCCGAGGCGCCACGACAGGCGACGGGAGGGGGCCGCGCGCGGGCCACCAGGGCGCCGCGACGGGGCGACGGGAGGGGGTGGCGCGCGGGCCCCCGAGGGCGCCATGACGGGCGATGGGAGGGGGTGGCGCGCGGGCCTCCGAGGCGCCGCGACGGAGCGGAAAACCGCCACGCGCCCCGAGCGCGCGGCGGGCAGAAAACCGCCACGCGCCTGGAGCGCGTGGCGGGAAGAAAAAAAATCGTCGCGCGCCACGGGCGCGCGACAGACAGTACAGTAGCGGCAGCGGAAGCAAACGGCGGGCCCACAGGCCAGGAGCGTAATCGATCTGTTACCGTGTCACAATAGTAGGCATAACGAGGAGCCATAGCTAGCAAGCTAGGCAAGAGAAAAGTAGGCAAAGGAGGGTTCGACTAGAAAGGAGGGAGGTACAAATAGCAAGCCCTAACAGGGTTATACTCACTATTGAGTACCACCACTATAGAACTAGACAAGCATTATATTAGCTGACACACTTAGGTAGATCAGAGCCCGGTTACAGCCGCGAAAGTTTTTCGACCGCTAAAAGCCAGTCTTCAAAAAACCGCGGGGGCAAAAGCATTAAACATCGATTTCGGGTACGTAAAAACCGGTTTCCGTGTTTTTCGCTCCCCCTCGTTTCGGTTTTTTCGAACGTGGCAAAAGTCAGGCATGGAGGGCCAAGGGCGACAACTAACGCGACCAAGAGCGACAGATCCAAGCCTCCGCACCGACATGGAGCAGACGCAGTCGGCGATCCGACACTCGACTACGACAGGCCCTTCTGACACAAAGCCAAACCAGGAGCTTGTCAGACTTATATGATATAGCCTGTGTAGGCTGTAGTGGGGTAGACCATAGGGGGTAGACAAGCTTTTCCTAGGGTTTCATACTTGTACCTTCTCGTTCCTAGTCAATTCATTCCTCGTATAATTCTCACATGGTATCAGAGCAGGTGCAGGAGAGGGCGCCAGACGTGAGGATAAAAAAGCGAGACTCGCGTCCTTGCTATCGCACTGCAGAAAACAGCTGCAGATCATCGAACCCAGACCTCAAAATCGACTGCTCGACCCTCACATCAAAGGTAAGGATAGAAGGGCTACCCATAGACTGTAGGGGCAAGCAGCAGTAGTAGCAGCAGGAGCAGCGCGACTTGCAGGGGCAAGCGCGGCTCGGTAGGGCGGTGCGGGTGCGGCGGTGCTCATACCAGTGGCGGGAGGTGGAGGCCGCGACTGGTGGGGCCCGGGCCGAGGCGCACCAGCAGGGTAAGGGCCGCGACGAGGCGGTAGGGCAGGGCACGAGCGGCGCGGCTGCAGGACAGGGCCGCGGCTCGGCGGCAGGGCAGGGTCGCGGCTCGGCGGCAGGGCAGGGCCGCGGCAGGGGCAGGCGGGCAGGGCCGCGACGGCGGGGCCCGCATCGGCGACGGCAAGCGGCGGTCGCCCAGGCTGCTGAAGGCGCGACGGCGGCAGCAGGGGCGGGCGACGGCTGCTTGCTGCAGAGTAGGGTGGGGTTGGGGGCCAGCGACGAAAGGGGCGGGCAGGGCCCGCGTCGAAGGGGCTGGGCAGGGCCGCGTCGGAGGGGCGGGCAGGGCCGCGTCGAAGGGGAGGGCAGGGCCGCATCGAAGGGGGGACGGGCAGGGCCGCGTCGAAGGGGGCGGGCAGGGGCCGCGTCGAAGGGGGGACGGGCAGGGCCGCGTAGGGCCGCGACGAAGCGGCGGGCAGGTTGCGAAGGGGCCGCGATGAAGGGGCGGCGGGCCGTGTCGGGCCGCGACGAAGGGGCGGGCAGGCCGCGACGGGCCGCAACGAAAGGGGGCGGGCGGGCCGTTAAGGGCCGCGTAAGAGCAGCAGGGCGGGCCTCTAAGGGCCGCGACGTCAGGGCAGGCCGCTAAGGGCGGCCGTAGGGCAGAGCCCGAGGCGCGCTTTACGGGCAGGGCAAGTAAAAAAAAAAAAAATTCAGGTGGTGGGCCCGTAAAAAAAAAACGGTCCCACTAAGGAACCCGCTCTATACCATGTGAGAATTATACGAGGAATGAATTGACTAGGAACGAGAAAGGTACAAGTATGAAACCCTAGAAGCGTAGCTGCTTCGGGTCAGGTGTTTGCTGCAGAGTCCCGATCTGGTCCTGAGTCTGCCCCCTGCTCTTGTCGCATCCTGTCTCACCAGACTCTTCTCTGGCACCACCGCCTTGGTCACCCCTCCCTGCCTCGTCTCCGAGGCATGGCCTCCCGTGTCCTCGTCACTGGTCTTACCCGGTCTCTCCCTCCTCTTCCTCCGGGGGCCTGCGCCTACCTGCATTCCTTGTGTCGAGGGGCGGCAGCGCGCCGCTCCTCACTCCTCCGAGTTTCCTCCGACGGAGGCTCCCCTGCAGACCTCTTTACATGGACGTGTGGGGCCCAGCCCGCTTTCCGTGGACAGGGTCACGAGCGCTACTTTCTGCTGGTCGTTGATGACTACTCGCGTTACACCACCATCTTCCCCTTGCGCCGGTGGGGGTGAGGTCACTGAGGTGCTGATCGACTGGTATCCGCGCCTGCCCGTCGTCAGCTCAGCGAGAGTTTCGGCTCGGACCTTCCTGTTTTGCGTCTGCACTCCGACAGAGGTGGAGAGTTTTCCTCCGACATTCTGCGAGCCTTCTGTCGTGCGGCAGGGCATCCGCCAGACGTTCACGCTTCCGGCCTCTCCGCAGCAAAATGGGATTGCTGAGCGCCGCGCATTGGCATGGTCATGGACGTCGCTCGTACGTCCATGATCCATGCGGCTGCTCCCCATTTTTGTGTGGCCGTTTGCGGTTCAGTACGCAGTGCATCAAATCAACCTTCAGCATCGTGTCTCCTTGCCGGAGACCACACCTACTCTGCGGTGGACGGGGAAGGTTGGCGATGCGTCTGCGTTCCGTGTCTGGGGATCTCGAGCTTTCGTCCGCGACTTGTCTGCGGACAAGCTGTCCTCCCGTGTTTGTTCCCTCCGTCTTCCTTGGCTTCCCCCCTGACGCGCCTGGTTGGCAGTTTTACCACCCCACTGAGAAGAATGAAGAACGAGGATGAATGAACTATGAATGAGGTGAGTACATATAGGAAACCCTAATTGGGTTGTACCCCCTATGGGATACCCCACTATAGCCTACACAACAGCATGAGCTATATAATGTTCTGACACACCCCCCATAGGCAAAGTGGGGGAGAACAAGGGGTCACAAGACCAGTCAAGCAAAGCAGAGCAAGCTCAGGGTGGATCACAACGTCACCACACAGTCCGAGCACAACGACAAGGCCACAAGGCCAGTTCACATGCAGGAGTACACATATATATATAGAGCTAGACAAGCAAGAGCAGGTATATATATGTGACAGTACAAGTAAGGTCAAGAGGAGAGCAAGTGAGGCAAGACAGGTACAAGACCCAGTTGAGTGCAGAAGCGCTGATGGTCACAAGGCGCAAGTGCCTTGGTGAACACATGAGCAGTGTTGGCCTGAGAGGCCACGTACGCAAGTCGCAACTGACCACGCTGCTGCAGCTCACGAGCAAGAAAGTAACGGAGAGCAATGTGCTTCGTTCTGTGCTCCAAGCGCTGCTCTCGACACAAGGCCAGCATGGCCTTGTTGTCTACGTACAGCACTGGAGGAGAACGAGGCGGCTCTCCAAGGTCAGTCAGCAGGTAGGTGAGCCAGCGAAGCTCCTGTGCAGCCATGGCCCCGGCGTAGATCTCAGCCTCACAACTGGAGCCGAGAACAGAGGACGAGCGAGTAGCTCGCCACGAGACAGAGCCAGAACCAAGACTGAAGGTGTAACCCTGCGACGACCGCTGCGTAGCCTGGTCGTCAGCCCAAGAAGCGTCCCGCTGTGCCCAGTGAGGACCACTGGACTCCGCCCTCCAAGCACTAGTCCCATGCCCGACGTACTGCACAAGTATCGCAACACCCTCTTCGCTGCAGCCATGTGCTCTGGTCGGTGTCTCCCAGGAGCAACATAGCGTGCAAGAATGCTAAGAGGGTATGCAAGGTCAGGTCGTGTGCAGGTCATCAGGTACATGAGGCAGCCAACAAGCTCTGGATACGGGCCACTCGACTCTACGGACTCATCCGAAGGCAGAGCTGAGAGTGAGTGGCGAGTAGGCAGAGGAGTGGGCCTGAGGCGAGGAGTACGTGAAGCCGAAGCGCTGAAGGACCTGCTGCACCATGTGTGACTGAGTCAGGGTAATGGTGCGGCGTGCTCTGTCCCGGGTGATCTGCAAGCCAAGGTAGCTGCGCAGTTCACCCAGGTCTGTGCACGTGTGTCTCTTCTGCAGCTCGGACTTCACGTGGGCGAGTCCAGCAGTGTCAGCTGTGGCAAAGACCAAGTCGTCGACGTACACGAGGATGTAGAACGGCGGCAGAGAGGTGTCGGTGCGTAGAAACAGCGACGGGGTCGGCAGTAGAAGGAGCAAACCCAAGAGCCGCAAGCGTAGTCCTCAGTGTGTCGTGCCACTCACGTGGCGCCTGGCGGAGACCGTAGACTGGACGCCGGAGACTCCACTGGGTACCAGGAGGGAAAGACCCAGTGAAGCCAAGTGGGCGGCGCAGCCAGATCTCCTCGTGCAGGCTGCCCTGCAAGAAAGCAGTGCTGAAGTCGAGAGAGTGCAGCTCGTAGTCACGGTGAGCAGCAACGTGTAGCAGCACCCGAAGAGTGGTCATCTTCGGGGTGGGGGAGAAGGTCTGAAAGTAGTCAACTCCCTATCGCTGACTGAAGCCACGAGCCACGTAACGTGCCTTGAAGACAGGCGGAGAACCCGGCGGCCGCTTCACCCTGAAGATCCACATGCCACTGACGATGTGTTCGCCCCAAGAGGGGGGACAGCGTCAACGTAGGTGCCTGTGGACTTCCAGGAAGCCATCTCTGCATCCATAGCTGCCTGCCACTGAGAGGAGTAGGGACCCTCTATCGCCTCCGCGTAAGAGCGCGGAGTCGGGATGTCAAGTGCATCCGGGTCTCCCTCAGGGGTAAGCAGTACGGACACGAGATGAGGTGAAGCAGCTGCCAGACACTGGAACTCCTCCTGCCTGTCCTCAAGGACGTCCGTGCCAAGGGCACACTCACCCCCGACTGACGGAGGACAGGCAGACCCAGACTCAGCGACAAGACTAGCAGCGTAGTCTAGGCGACAGCGAGCAGCAAAGTCGACGAGCTCAGTAACTAGGGCAGACGCAGCAGTAGACTCGAAGGAAGGGTCAGTGACGACAGTAGCAAGGAGACGCGTGACAGTAGGACTGGCAGCACGAAGAGAGTCCGACGCAGGGTCGGGAAGAGCAGGAAGAGAGGACTCAGGAGGAGAAGGCAAAGGGGCACGCAGAGGAGCAGTAGACGGACGCAGAGACATCCTGTGCGTGCCAGGGACAGGAGGAGGACGCTGACGCGAACCACGACCACTAGCGCGAGCAGCACGGACAGGCGACGCAGGGCGAGACGCAGGCTCACGACGCTCAGTAAGACCTCCAGTAGGACCAGTGTAGGGAGAAGGAGCAGGCAAAGGGGAGGTAGGCTGTAGCAGTGACCGCGACGGGACAGGCTGTGGACCCTCCAAGAGAGGAGGAGGACCAGGAGAGGGCGGAAGACCAAGAACCTGCTGCAGGAGTGGAACGAAGTACGGTCGAGGCCGCGTAGCTACGCCAGAAACAGCAGGGGACAGCACCAGTACCCCCAGCAGGAGCACCCCGCTCCAGCAGCACCTCCAGTAGCTCCAGAACCTCGAGCAACACCAGGAGCACCCCCAGCAGGACCGCCAGTGGTAGTCTCAGCGCCAACACCCTCAGCAGCACCAGCTCCAGTCGAACCCGCAGGCCCAGCAGCTCCAGTACTCCCAGTACGAGCACCTCCGGGACCCGCAACAGCAGCACCCTCAGTAGCCGACGAACCTCCAGCACCAGCAGCACGGCTCCAGCGCCGGGCAAACCACTCGCGCAGCTCCTGTGGAGAGAGTGGCTCCCGGCGAGACAAAGCACGCGTAGAAACTCGAGGCGGAGGACCTCCAGGCGCAGCACTCCCAGGTCCAGCACCCCCAGGCAAAGCACCCCCAGGCGTAGCACCCCCACACTCAGCACCCCCAGGCTCAGCACCCCCAGGCTCAGCACCCCCAGGCTCAGCACCCCCAGGCTCAGCACCCCCAGACTCAGCACCCCCAGACTCAGCACCCCCAGGCTCAGCACCCCCAGGCCCAGCACCCCCAGGCCCAGCACCCCCAGGCTCAGCACCCCCAGCAGCACCAGAGTCACCAGTGACCTCGACAGGCTCGACTGCGTCTACCTGGGACACACCTGAAGGGGCAGGACCCTGAGGGGGGAGGGGGTCTACCGGGGGGGGACCTGGTACAAGGAAGAGCGGGGGCGGGGGGGGGGACGGAGTGCGGTAGGGGAAGAGGCGATAGTAGGGTACCGACTCGTCGAACGTGACGTCCTGAGAGGACAGAACACGGCGAGAGGTGGGGTGGTAGAACTGCCACCCAGGCGCGTCTGGGGGGAACCCCAGGAAGACGCAAGGAGCAGCACGAGGGGACAGTTTGTCCGCAGACAAGTCGCGGACAAACGCCCGAGATCCCCAGACCCGGAACGCCGACGCATCGCCCACCTTCCCGGTCCACAGCAAGGCTGGGGAGGTCTCCGGCCTGGAGACCCTGGGGTGAAGGTTGATCTGACGTGCCGCGTACCTCACCGCAAACGGCCACAGAAAATGGGGGGCAGCCGCATGCATCATAGACGTACGAGCGACGTCCATGACCATGCCAATGCGGCGCTCAGCAATCCCATTTTGCTGCGGAGAGTCCGGGAGCGTGAAGGTCTGACGGATGCCTCGTGCACGACAGTAGGCTCGCAGAAGGCCAGAGGAGAACTCTCCGCCTCTGTCCGAGTGCAGACGCAGAACAGGAAAGTCGGAGCCAAAGCTCTGCCTGAGCTGGAGACGAGCTGCGCGGATCCAGTCGATCAGCACCTCAGTGACATCACCCTTGCCGCACAAGGGGAAGACTGCGGTGTAACGCGAGTAGTCGTCAACAACGAGCAGGAAGTAGCGCTCGTGACCCTGCCCACGGACGCGGGCTGGGCCCCACACGTCCATGTGGAGCGTCTGCAACGGGGCCTCTGTCGGAGGAAACTGGGAGGAGTGAGGGGCAGCACGCTGGCGCCCCTCGACACAGGGGACACAGGTAGGGCCAGGGCCCTGAGGAAGGGGAGGGAGGGACCGGGGGAGACCAGACACTAGAAGACGGGAGGCCATGCCTCTGAGCCGAAGCAGAGAGGGGTGACCAAGACGGTAGTGCCAGAGAAGAGTCCTCGTGAGACAGGAGACGACAAGAACAGGGGGCAGACTCAGGACCAGACCTGGACGCAGCAGCAAACACCTGACCCGACGAAGCGACTCTACCAGACTCAGTAACGGGAGGAGACGCAGTGGTCAGTGTGTACAGGCTCGACCCCGGCTGACGGGTAAACGTAGCCAGGTGTCGGCCTGTGCGAGCCTCTGTACAGTGCGTCACCCGCTGACGCGCAGGAGTGAACTGGTGTACACCCGCATCCTGTAGGTCAGCACCACTCACCAGGTTCGTAGAGAACGAGGGGAGGTAGAGACCAGACAGGGTGCCAGAGGGAGCCGCCGGACACGGGAGGACTGTGGAGAAGCGAGACAGGACAGGACCCCCAGAGGGGTCAGCCAGAGACACTGCAACCGGTCGACTCAGCGGTGTGAGTGTGGTGCGGTCCCTAAAGAAGGAGCGAGACGCCCCAGAGTCAAGGGTGAAGGTGAGGGAGGCCGAAGCCGACGTAGTACCTGAGAGCGCAGACTCACCAGTACCTGAGGACGCAGACACACGAGCACCTAGGGCAGCAGCGTCGCAAGCACCTAGGGCAGCAGCCTCACCAGGACCTAGAGCAGCAGTCTCAATACCCGGATCGGGCGGGAAACACCGGTAACAGTCACCCTCATCACTAATAGACACAGCATACATGGCAGAGAGAATAGCATCAAAGTCAAGATCATAGATGGCAACACCCGCCCTGGACAGGTCACCCCAACGAGGGATCTCTGAGGCCTCCGGGAACTGGTGACGCCACGCCGTCCGTCAGGCGGCCAAAGCAGCGCTGAGTGGGGTGGGGACCCCCACACTGCTCACCCGCACGGTCGCTGGTGCGCAAAACGTAGGAGCACGGACCAAAACCCCCACCTCGCTGACGCGCAGTGTACCACTCACGAAGCTGCTGAGGGGACAAGGTGCCACGACCACGCTGCTGCTGCTGGCGCGAGCCACCACCGGAGCCACTCCTCTGCGAAGACCCGCGACCAGCACCACCTCCACCCCCGCCGCCTCCTCCGCCTCCGCCGCCTCCGCTACTGCCGCCGCCTCCACCTCCGCCTCCGCCGCCGCCACCTCCGCCACCCCCGCTCCCACTGCCACCGCCGCCGACACCTCCGCCTCCACTGCCGCCACCGACTCCTCCACCCCCCACATCCACTCCCACCGCCACCCCCACTCCCCCCACTGCCGCCACCTCCACCTCCACCGCCCCCGCTCGCTCCTCCAGCGCCCTTGCCCCCCCTTGCCCTTGCCAGAGCGGCGTCTCCCACTAGGGGCAGACGCCACACCGACCGACTCAAGACCAAGGAGGTCGGCCGCAGCAGCAGAGGCAACAGAGGGCAGAAGGGGGGAGGGGGAACACCCCTCAAAGATGGGGGTGCGCGGGTCACCACGAGAGGCCCCTACAGCGACTATGCTCTTCTCGGCCGCTAGGAGGGACTTCTCGAGGAGGTCAACAGTGAGAGTGGTGGGACAGACAGAGAGAAAGTGGTCCCTGACTACGCGAAGGGAGTCAGGAAGGCGAGTGACTATGTAGTAAAGAGTGATGTACATGGGGGGGGGGTTCTTGGCGCAGAAGTCAGCAGGGAGTGCAGCGCGGTAGCGAGTGTCACTAGTGCGGAGGTGCGTAATGAGGTCAGCGACTGTGGGAAAGGCAGCAAGGTCAGGAAAGAGGTACGGTAGCATGAGACGGCTCAGTGCAGCAGTGGCAGGGGAGGAGTAGCGCGCAACTACAAGCGTCGTACAAGGTCTGAGCACTCTTGTACTGACTAAAGTGTGCACGCTCGGAGGTAGGGAGGTGGCGACGCACAGCAAGACGTGCAGCAGCGTCGCGCGTGGCCCACTGGGAGCGAACAGTGGCGTCGGCGTCAGCAGCAGGGGCAGTGGAGGCGCCAGAGGTGAGGTCAAAGAGAGAGAGACCATCTGCCCTATCGCACTGTAAGAACAGCTGCAGGTCATCCACCCAGACCTCAAAGTCAATGGCCCGACCCTCAGCGTCAAAGACTAGAACACTAGGGGTAGCCATGACCCTAGACGACTGGCAGCGCAAACAGTAGGGGTGAGGGCAGTGCAGTGAAAGGGCGCTGTGCTCACCAGACTGGACAGGTCGGGCGGCCCGGAAGGAGGGCGGCGCGGCGGCTTCGGCGGCTCGGCTGCCGGGCGGCTCGGCGGCTCGGCGGCTCCGCTGCTGGGCGGCACGGCTGCTGGGCGGCTCGGCTGCTGGGCGGCTCGGCTGTTGAGCGGCTCGGCTGCTGGGCGGCTCGGCTGCTCTGCTGTCGGGCGGCTCGGTTGTGCTGCTGAGGGGCAGCACGGCTCGGGCTGCTCGGGCGGTGCGGGCGGCTCGGGCGGCTCAGCTCCTCAGCGGCACAGGCGGCGTGGGGACCGAGACGGCGGCGCGCGGCTGGGACGGGCGGCGCACGGGCGGCGTGGGGCCGGGACTTGCGGTGCGCGGCCGGGGACGGGCGGCTCACGGGCGGCGTGGGGCCGGGACGGGCGGCGCGCGGGCGTCGAGGGGCCGGGACGGGCGGCGCGCGGGCGTCGAGGGGCCGGGACGGGCGGCGCGCGGGCGTCTAGGGGTCGGGCCGGGTGGCGCGCGGGCGTCTAGGGGCCGGGACGGGCGGCGCGTGGGCGTCGAGGGGCCGGGACGGGCGGCGCGCGGGCGTCTAGGGGCCGGGACGGGCGGCTCACGGGCGGCGAGGGGCCGGGACGGGCGGCGCGCGGGGCGTCGAGGGGCCGGGACGGGCGGCGCGCGGGCGTCGAGGGGCCGGGACGGGCGGCGCGCGGGCGTCTAGGGGCCGGGACGGGCGGCGCGCGGGCGTCTAGGGGCCGGGACGGGCGGCGCGCGGAGCGTCTAGGGGCCGGGCCGGGTGGCGTACGGGCGTCTAGGGGCCGGGACGGGCGGCGCGCAGGGCGTCTAAGGGGCCGGGACGGGCGGCGCGCGGGGCGTCTAAGGGCCGTGACGGGCGGCTAAAGGGGCCACTAGGGGCCAAGAGAGAGGGGAGCGCGACTCGGGTAGGGGCAGAGTGCGCTCCGGGCAGGAAAAAAAAAAACGGTGGGCCCTAGGAACAGTTCCCACGAGGGAACCTGCTCGATACCATGAGAAGAATGAAGAACGAGGATGAATGAACTATGAATGAGGTGAGTACATATAGGAAACCCTAATTGGGTTGTACCCCTATGGGATACCCCACTATAGCCTACACAACAGCATGAGCTATATAATGTTCTGACACCCCACCTCGCGCCGTGTTCTGTCCTCTCAGGACGTCACGTTTGACGAGTCGGATCCTTACTACCGTCTCTTCCCCTACCGCGCTGTCCCCCTCCCCCCCCCCACCGCTCTTCCTCGCGCCAGGTCCTCCCCCCGTAGACCCCCTCCCCCCTCAGGGTCCTGCCCCCTCAGGTGTGTCCCAGGTAGACGCAGTCGAGCCTGTCGAGGTAGCTGTTGACTCTGGTGCTGCTAGGGGTGCTGAGCCTGCGGGTGCCGGGTCTGGGGGTGCTGAGCCTGAGCGTGCAGAGCCGGGGGGTGCTGAGTCTAGGGGTACTGAGCTTGGGGGTGCTGGGTCTGGGGGTGCTGATCCTGGGGGTGCTGAGTCTGGGGGTGCTGAGCCTGGGGTTGCTGAGTCTGGGGGGTGCGAAGCCTGGAGGTGCTGGGCCTACTCGTGTAGAGTCTGGAGGTGCTGAGCCTGGAGGTCCTTCAGGTGCTTCGTCCCGTCGGGAGCCACTCTCTCCTCAGCAGCTGCGCGAGTGGTTTGCTCGGCGCTGGAGCCGTGCTGCTGGAGCTGGTGCTGCTGCGGGCGCTGGAGGTCCTTCTGCTGTTGGAGCTGGAGCTGCTGGGGGTGCTGGAGCTGACAGTGCTGCTGGAGCCGGTGCTGCTGGAGCTGGAGGTGCTGCTGGAGCTGGAGATGCTGCTGGTGCGGGTACTGCTGGAGGTACTGACCCTGGCGCTACTGGAGCTGCTGGGGCTTCTGGTGGTCCTACTGGAGCTGGAGCTGCTGGAGGTGCTGGCGTTGGTGGTGCTTGCTCGAGCCGGTGCTCCTGTGGGTGCTGGAGTTGGCGCTACTGGAGCTGGCGGAGGAGCTGCTGGAGCTAGTGGTGCTGCTGGAGCTGGGGCTAACACTGGGGGTGCTGGTGCTGTCCCTGCTGGTTCTGGAGACGCTGCACGGCCGCGGCCGTACTTTCGTTCCGCTCCTTCAGCAGGTTCTTGGTCTCCCGCCTTCTACTGGTCCTGCTCCTTCCTTAGAGTGTCCACCACCTGTCCAGTCCCAGTTACAGTTACCGCCCGACTCCCCACTGCCTGCTCCGCCTCCTTACACTGGTGCGGTAGGAGGTCTTACTGAGCGTCGTGAGCCTGAGTCTCGTCCTGCGTCGCCTGTACGTACTGCTCGCACTAGTCGTCGTGGTTCGCGTCAGCGTCCTCCTCCTGTCCCTGGCACGCACCGGATGGCTCTGCGTCCTTCCACTTCTCCGCAGCGTGTCCCTCAGCCATCTCCTCCTGCGTCCTCCTCACTCCCTTCGTGCTGCCAGTCCTACTGTCACGCGTCTCCTGGCCACTGCTGTCACTGACCCTTCCTTTGAGTCCACTGCTGCTTCTGCCTTTGTTGCTGAGCTTGTCGACTTTGCTGCTCACTCTCGTCTTGACTACGCTGCTAGTCTTGTTGCTGAGTCTGTGTCTGTCTGTCCTCCGTCCGTCGGGGGTGAGTGTGCTCTTAACACGGACGTCCTTGAGGACAAGCAGGAGGAGTTCCAGTGTTTTGCTGCTGCTTTACATCATCTCGTTTCCATGCTGCTTGCCCCTGAGGGAGACCCGGATGCACCAGACATCCCGACTCCGCGCTGTTACGCAGAGGCGATAGAGGGTCCCTACTCCTCTCAGTGGCAGTCAGCCATGGACGCAAAAATGGCTTCCTGGAAGTCCACAGGCACCTACGTCGACGAGTTTCCCCCTCCTGGGGCGAACATCGTCAGTGGCATGTGGATTTTCAGGGTGAAGCAGCCGCCGGGTTCTCCGCCGGTCTTCAAGGCGCGTTACGTTGCACGAGGCTTCAGTCAGCGACAGGGAGTTGACTTCTTCCAGACCTTCTCTCCCCGACCCTGAAGATGACCACTCTTCGGGTTCTGCTGCACGTCGCTGCTCAGCGTGACTACGAGCTTCACTCTTTTGATTTCAGCACTGCTTTCCTACAGGGCAGCCTGCACGAGGAGATCTGGCCGCACCGCCCACCTGGCTTCACTGGGTCGTTTCCTCCTGGTACCCAGTGGAGCCTTCGGCGGCCAGTCTACGGTCTCCGCCAGGCGCCCCGTGAGTGGCACGACACACTGAGGACTACACTTGCGGCTCTTGGGTTTGCTCCTTCTACTGCTGACCCGTCGCTGTTTCTGCGCACCGACACTTCGCTGCCACCGTTCTACATCCTCGTGTACGTCGACGACTTGGTCTTTGCCACTTCTGACACTGAGGGACTCACCCACGTGAAGTCGGAGCTGCAGAACAGACACACGTGCACAGACCTGGGTGAACTGCGCAGCTATCTTGGCTTGCATATCACCTAGGACAGAGCACGGCGCACCATTCACCTTGACTCAGTCACACATGGTGCAGCAGGTCCTTCAGCGCTTTGACTTCACGTACTCCTCGCCTCAGGCCACTCCTCTGTCTACTCGCCACTCGCTCTCAGCTCTGCCTTCGGATGAGTCCGTAGAGCCGAGTGGCCCGTACCCAGAGCTTGTTGGCTGGCTCATGTACCTGATGACCTGCACTCGACCTGACCTGGCATACCCTCTTAGCATCTTGGTGCGCTATAATGCTCCTGGAAGACACCGACCAGAGCACATGGTTGCAGCTAAGAGGGTGTTGCGCTACCTGTGCAGTACGTCGGGCATGGGGCTCGTGCTTGGAGGACGGGCTCGAGTTGTCCTCACTGGTCACGCAGACGCTTTGAGTTGACGACTTGGCTACGCAGCGGTCGTCACTGGGTTACACCTTCAGCCTTGGCTCCGGCTCTGTCTCGTGGCGGTCTACCTGCTCGTCTTCTGTTCTCAGCTCCAGTTGTGAGGCTGAGATCTACGCTGGGGCCATGGCTGCACAGGAGTTACGCTGGCTCACCTACCTGCTGACCGACTTGGGAGAGGCGCCTCGTTCTCCTCCAGTTCTGTACGTCGACAACAAGGCCATGCTGGCCTTGTGTTGGGAGCACAGACTGGAGCACAAAACGAAGCACATTGCTCTTCGCTACTTCCTTGCTCGAGAGTTGCAGCAGCGTGGTCAGCTTTGTCTTGCTTACGTGGCCTCTCGGGCCAACACTGCTGATATCTTTACCAAGGCACTTCAGCCTTGTGATTATCAGCGTTTCTGTACTATGCTAGGTCTTGTGCCTACCGGGCCTCACTTGCTTACCTCTTTACTTTGCTTGTACTGTGATCTATATATACCTGCACCTGCATGCTTACCCTTGCTAGTTTGAGATCACTGTCTTGCTTGTTCACCTTGATTTATGCTCCTGCATGTGAACTGGCCTTGTGCCGTTGACCTTGTGCTCGGAATGTGTGGTGACATTGTGATCCACCCTGAGCTTGCTTTGCTTTGCTTGACTGGTCTTGTGACCCCTTGTTCTCCCCCACTTTGCCTATGGGGGTGTGTCGGACTTATATGATATAGCCTGTGTAGGCTGTAGTGGGGTAGACCATAGGGGGTACAGCTTTTCTAGGGTTTCATACTTGTACCTTTCTCGTTCCTAGTCAATTCATTCCTCGTATAATTCTCACAGAGCCGCCACTGCAGCAGCAGCGAACGTAGCAGCGACAACACCAGTAGCAGTGGTGACACCGACATTTCACGGATCGATGGCACCACTGTCGCCGAAACTCGAAGCAGCACGCCCGAGGCTCCCCGAAGCGTTCGATCCCAGCGCGAAAGGTTCCGACGTTCGACGATTCGTGGCAACCCTCGAAATTTATTTCGAGGCCATTGGCTGTTCGACCCCGACACACGACGCAGCAAGGATTCGGCTCGCAGCGACACTGTTACGTGGACCGGCATTGGAGTGGATCAACTAGACTGACGTGGCCTGCGGGGAGAAAACGTGGCAGCAGTTTCGGGCATACCTCATCGAACGTTTCGAACCCATTAATACGACCTACATGGCGCGGCAGCAGATACACTGTCACGAGCAATACAATTGTGTAGCACAGTACACGCAGCAGATGGAGCTCCTGTTCAATCGCGTCACCGACCTGACCGAAGGCGAAAAAATCCAGGCGTGCACAGAAGGGTTAAAATTCGAGATTCGCCGACAAGTCATCGCAGCGAATTACAACAGTTACCGCGACATCGTGCGTGCTGCCAAGCGATACGATGCATTGATTCGAGGTCAACCCGAAACACGACACTTCACGTCGAACCGTACATTCGGCACGGAGCAATCGGCACCCCCCACGTTCGCCGAACCGATGGACATCGACAAATACGACGCGAAGCAGCAGGGCATCAGTTTTGCGGCGCAGCAGGGCATCAGCTTTTGTCGTGCTACAAAATGAAAAAAGGCACGTGGCACTGCAGGGCGGTAACAGTGGAGCACCCCCGAAGTAAAAAAATGGGAATCGCCAGTCGCCGCGGATCGACCTGGCAATCGCGTAAAGATCCGAAAAGCAGAAAAAGGCGACGACGTGGCGACTTCGGAGCGGGTGAAAAAATGAGAAAATGATGACGCGAATATAAAACGTCACGACCGGCCGGCATCAGGGGAAATCGTCGTGGCGAATGGAGGCTCCGCGAAAAAAGACTCTGCACCGACCGGGAAACTCCAGCCGAACACCCACGAAAGTAAGAATTCGTTAAAAGTATCCTATAAAGATACTCTAACGAAGAATATTGCTTTTCGTGGTTTTCAAGCCTTTGAAAAATTCAGGGGAGATTTAGAGGCCAAGAAAAAGCCTTTAGAGATTATTCAGGTACCTGAGAAGTTGGGCAAAGTACTACGGAGCGTAGAAAAGGGTCGTGCGTTCCGTGGAGTTAATATTCTCTCCCCGCAGCCCAGTGTTAAGGCTCCCCGTTCCTCACAGGTGAAGCCTACACAGCTGCAAAGGCTTAAAGGAAAATTCCAGGCTCATGATAAGTTGTACAAGCCTCGGAAAAATCCTCCTATCCCCCAGGTGAAGTTGGAAGAGAAAAGTGCTGAGCCAGGTATAGGAAATACGGATGGTATTCATTTTGATGTACCCTATGACCCTATTAATGAGACCCTCTTTGGCTACTCAGCGCAGCAGGCACCACTACTCCTCGAGGTGTTATGCAAAGGACGACGCCTCCAAGCACTGGTGGACAGCGGAGCATCTCACTCAGTGTGTGACCGCGGGACGTTGGAGAAAATTGGGGAACCTTCTGAGGAGACCAAGTTCTCGGCAACGCTGGTGGACGGTACGAAACTTCCCATCCACGGCGAAGCATCACTACAGCTGCACATAGGGGCGCTAAGGTGGAAGCCGACGTTGCCGATCACGAACATTAAAAGGTTAGATTTCACCTTGGGGCGAGATTTCTTGAAGCGGTTCAACCCTGAGATCGATTGGGTCAACAGGAAGGTGTGCATCTACAACAACGGGAAGTGGATAGCACTACGAAGCTGGACGGATACAGGGAACGTTCCTGAAACGACACTGGCACGGTTTGAACACACGGTGAACGAGAGTAACACGGGATACCTAGCACTGGTTATGGCAGCAGCAGAGGAGGAGAAGCCGAACGCAGAACTACCTGCAGCAGTGAAGGATGTCTTGGAGCAGTACAAGGATATAATGCCCGACGACCTACATGCAGGCGTACCTCCTGCACGCACCCACGAGCACGAGATCGTGGAGGAACCAGGTGCGAAACCCGTCTCACGTGCACCATACCGACTGAGTTCGACCGAGCTGACAGACATGAAAAAAACTAATAGAATATCTACTGGACAGACAGCTGATCCGCCCATCCACCTCTCCCTTGAAGTATCGACCATGATTACAACGACGAAGAGGAGCAGGCTGGAACTTGTCGATTCCGCTAATCGAGATTCCCCCACACTATTACAATCCAAGGCAGGTGCCCACGGGCTGGAAAGAACGTGGAGAGTTTTTGAAATTCAACACTCAACATATCGTCACTCTGGGGCTCACCATGCTCTCGCGCGACAAAAACGACAACTAACAACACCTGGTACCTGCACAGCTGCTGCGGGCAGCACATGGTGGGATTTCAGCGTTACATCTCAAACCTTGTACCCACCCCCACAGTCAGTTACGTTACTGTGGCGAACAACGAAAAGTTGCAGGCAAAAGCACAAGGGATTGTTTTGCTCAAGGCACACAACAACAACATGCGCATTACCTTCAACGACGTGCTCATTGTGCAAGGCCTGCGTTTCAATATGTTGTCTTCGGCACAACTCGCCAATTGCGGAGTTAATCTCAGCACCGACCCAGTATCGCACGACATCTTGCTTCACTTCGCCGTCCGCGACAAACCTCACAAATATCTCAGCAAAACACGATCTCGCAACAGCAATTTCGTAATCGACTTCGATATGCGATATTGTAGTGGCTCCTCCGACGAACTCATTGACCTTGTCCCACTAAACTTCTAACACATCCTAGAAGCTGACTTGACTCACCCTAGCAGCAGAACCTGAGTCAAACGTAAACCTCACCTGCAAGAGATGGACCTTCAAAACCCCGGTCCTAATGGCCTCTCCACCAACTGCCGCACGCCCACCACCTCCTGCACCAATTGAGAAAATAGTAGGAAGAAGATCAAGTTTAACTAGGGCCTAGGCTTAGGAGCCTAGGCCCAACTAGGATGTCGAGTAGTTTGTGCCTAGGGTGAGAGTCGAGAAAGTTGGAAAGGATGGTTTCACTATAGGTTTCGAAGAACATATAGCAAAGGAAACAAATAAGGTGCACCACCAAACAAAGTTTATAATAACTACACTAACCACAGCTACAGGCAGTTACAAATATAAGTTCTGACACTCCCCCATAACTGCCTGCATCAGGAGTTTGTGCAGAATACAACCTGCAGGGGTACACATGCAAAATAATAAACAAGCAACAGCAGGTACTGCAGGCGGGCTAACACTAGCTGGTCACCCCCTCCATCTCCTCACTCTCCTCCTTCCCTTCCCCCACACTGCTGCAGGAGCAGCAGAGAGGGGGGGGGAAGAGAGGAGAGGTGGAGGGACGGCTGCTGGTTGCCTCACACCCGCCACCCCGGTGCCACTCCCCCGTCTCCCCCACACCCTCACACCCTCCCCCCCAGCGGCAGCTGCAGCAGTGGGAACGAAAGGAGGAGGAGGGGAAGGGAAGGATACGACCCAACGCTCCAACACCCGCCACCCCCATACCCTCCCCCCCACGGCTGCAGGGAGACAAAGGAGGAGGGGGTGGGCGGGAAGAAAGCCGCAGAGCGGCTACAATGTGTCGGCGCAGGTAGGTCAGGGGCGGCTGCAGTGAGAGCAGGTGCGGAGAGGAGCGTCGCGTGCCACGGGGCGCACGACAGGTAAGTTTAAGGTAAGGGCACCGTCGTGTGCCTCGGGGCGCACGACGAGCAGGGCACCGTCGCGTGCCACGGGGCGCACGACGGGCAGGTTTAGGGCACCGTCGCGTGCCACGGGGCGCGCGACGGGCAGAGTAGGAGTCACTCGCCAACCGGGGGGCGGGACAATAGAAAATCGCCACGCGCCCTAGGCGCGCGCGACCGGAAAAAACGTAGCAGCGGAAGCATGAGGCGGGCCCACAGGCCAGGACGTAACTCGCTCTGATAGCATGAGAAAATAGTAGGAAGAAGATCAAGTTTAACTAGGGCCTAGGCTTAGGAGCCTAGGCCCAACTAGGATGTCGAGTAGTTTGTGCCTAGGGTGAGAGTCGAGAAAGTTGGAAAGGATGGTTTCACTATAGGTTTCGAAGAACATATAGCAAAGGAAACAAATAAGGTGCACCACCAAACAAAGTTTATAATAACTACACTAACTACAGCTACAGGCAGTTACAAATATAAGTTCTGACACCAATGTGGCCGGTAAAGGCTTGAACGAGATCGAGGAGGCGGAACGCTAGCACTACCTAACGAAAGAATGTCTATCATGGAGCTTGCAACAACCTCGTACAGAATCTTCGGCCTCGATGTCAACCCGTACTCTGGACCTGCACACCAACGAGTGTTATGGATCCTGGAAGGGGAATCGCAAGGCACATTCGACACAGACGGCAGGCCATGACCATAAACTCGAAAAACTCACTGCCAAGTCTACTGCGATTGGCGTGATCCCGATAAGGAAGACGGGCTCAACATCCAACAGGAAGAAGGCATGGCACAACACGAATCCGAGAGCTTCGCCGACAAGCCCAAGCCAAAGACAGCTGGGGTTGGAAAACATCCACAAGAGGGGGGTGGGGCACCACTAACGAGGGTGGATGGGGTGGAGATGGCGGAACATGGGCAACTGCTGAAGGCGATTGGGGCAACACTGGCAACTGGGGCAGTGGGGAAGCGACCGGATGGGGCTCGCCTGAACGCCGAGAAGATTAAAAGGGGGAGAAGAGACAACGACTATTGTTCCCCTCGGCCGACAACCAAGAAATTTTCCAACATACACAACTCTCCGCGAGGCTCCTTGAAGCTACTACGGGACCTATATCGATTGGGGCAACGAGCCCCCAACGCCACATTGAGACGCCTTCGAGGGACCATCGAAGGCACCGACACTCCACTTTCCACCCCGACCACAACTTCCTGGCGCTAGCACTATCAACACAGTCAACAAAAGCAGAAGCAGAGAAACAGAAACAAAAGCAGCAATATCGGAAGCCGAAATAGCGGCAACAGCACAACCATTACCTGACAGAAGTTCCGAAGAAGCACAGGCACGATACCTCCGCGCAACTGATGACCTTTGGCACAAGCACCGAGGCCATCTATCACGATAAAGACTCAACAACTGCATCACCGCTGAAAGAAACTACGAAGCACCACACTACCACACACCTGCACCGTCTACCCCACGATTGCACTGACGCACCAGCCCTTTCCCTCACTCGAACCCAGCACCAACCGGTACGAGAAACTGCACAAAGTCAACCATGGTGGCCTCAACGACGAATGCTAGGAAGGTGAGGGTGTAGAGTTTGTCACGCTACGTCTAGGTAGCCAACATGCTGAATCTAAGCAGGGCTTACAAGGTATTCCGCCTCTGCCTGGGTCACTTGTAAGGGAAATCAGGGAAGACGTTCCAAATCTGGCAGACATACGGCATGGCTGAGTTCCGAAATAAGGAACTTCAGGATTTCCTAGTGTGCTGATGAATATTTTTGGGGGGGGGGGGGGGGGGGGGGAGGGGGGTTCTTCCATTTCATGAATTAAGAAAGCGGAATTTTGTTGTAGGAAAGTGTCAGAATGAACAAGAGTGGTTGAACTAGGAAAGAGTTGGGTACAAGTAGGAAACCCTAAACTTACTGTACCCCATAGTAACTACCCCACTACAGCCTAAACAATCTGTAGCAGATATAACATTTGACACACCCCCATAGGCAAAGTGGGGGAGAGCAAGGGGTCACAAGACCAGTCAAGAAAGGCAAAGCAAGCTCAGGGTGGATCACAACGTCACCACACTCTGAGCACAAGCAAAGGGCCACAAGGCCAGTTCACATGCAGAGGCATATATGCAATACAAACAGCACAGTGATCTCTACCTAGCAAAGCAAACATGCAGGTATATATAGAGATCACAGTACAAGCAAAGCCTACAGCAAGTGAGGAAAGGTGGGCACAAGCCCTAGCATAGTGCAGAAACGCTGATGATCACCAGACTGAAGTGCCTTGGTGAATATATCAGCAGTGTTGGCTCGAGTGGCCACGTAACGCAGACGAAGCTGACCACGCTGCTGCAACTCTCGAGCCAGGAAGTAACGCAGAGCGATGTGCTTCATTCTCTGCTCCAGTCTGTGCTCCTCACACAAGGCAATGGCGGCCTTGTTGTCGACGTACAGCACTGGAGGAGAACGAGGCCGCTCTCCCAAGTGAGTCAGCAGGTAGGTGAGCCAGCGTAACTCCTGTGCAGCCATGGCTGTGGCGTAGATCTCAGCCTCACAACTGGAGCTGAGAACTGAATACGAGCGTGTAGAACGCCAAGAAACTGAACCAGAGCCAAGGCTGAAGGTGTATCCCTGTGACGACCGCTGAGTAGCCTGGTCGTCAACCCAAGAAGCGTCTGAGTGCCTAGTGAGAACAACTGAGCTCCTCCCTCCAAGCACGAGCCCCATGCCTGATGTACTGAACAAGTAGCGCAGTACCCTCTTAGCAGCATCCATGTGCACCTTTCAGTGCCGACCAGGAGCCACGTAGCGAGCCAGAAGGCCAAGAGGGTACGCGAGGTCAGGACGAGTGCAAGTCATCAGGTACATGAGGCAGCCAACTAGCTCTGGGTAAGGACCACTCGGCTCTACGGACTCGTCCGAAGGTGGAGCTGAGAGCGAGTGACCTGTAGCCAGAGGAGTGGCCTGTGTCGAGGACCAGGTGAAGCCGAAGCGATGAAGGACCTGCTGCACCATGTGTGACTGAGTCAGTGTGATGGTGCGGCGTGCTCTGTCCCGGGTGATCTGCAGGCCAAGGTAGCTGCGCAGTTCACCCAGGTCTGTGCACGTGTGTCTCTTTTGCAGCTCCGACCTCACCAGGGCGAGAGCCTCAGTGTCAGTAGTGGCAAAGACCAAGTCGTCGACGTACACGAGGATGTAGAACGGCGGCAGCGAAGTGTCGGTGCGCAGAAACAGCGACGGGTCAGCAGTAGAAGGCGCGAACCCAAGAGCCGCAAGTGTAGTCCTCAGTGTGTCGTGCCACTCACGTGGCGCCTGGCGAAGACCGTAGACCGGCCGCCGGAGGCTCCACTGGGTACTTGGAGGGAACGACCCAGTGAAGCCAGGAGGGCGGCGCAGCCAGATCTCCTCGTGCAGGCTGCCCTGTAAGAAAGCTGTGCTGAAGTCAAGAGAGTGAAGCTCGTAGTCACGCTGAGCGGCAACGTGCAGTAGCACCCGAAGAGTGGTCATCTTCGGGGTGGGGGAGAAGGTCTGGAAGAAGTCTACTCCCTCTCGCTGACTGAAGCCTCGAGCAACGTAACGAGCCTTGAAGACAGGCGGAGAACCTGGCGGCCGCTTCACCCTGAAAATCCACATGTCACTGACGATGTTCGCCCCAGGAGGGGGAACCTCGTCGACGTAAGTGCCAGTGGACTTCCAGGATGCCATCTCTGCACCCATGGCTGACTGCCACTGAGAGGAGTACTCACCCGCGGTCACCTCAGCATAAGAGCGCGGGGTCGGGATGTCTGGTGCATCCGGGTCTCCCTCAGGTGCAATCAGCATGGACACGAGATGAGGTACAGCAGCGGCAAAGCACTTAAACTCCTCCTGCCTGTCCTCAAGGACGTCCGTGCCAAGAGCACACTCACCCCCGACGGCCGGAGGACAGACAGACTCAGACTCAGCAACAAGACTGGCAGCGTAGTCTAAAACGACAGTGAGCAGCAAAGTCGACAAGCTCAGCAACTAAGGCAGACGCAGCAGCTGACTCAAAGGAAGGGTCAGTGACAACAGTGGCCAGGAGACGCGTGACAGTAGGACTGGCAGCACGAAGGGAGTCAGACTCCGGGTCAGCAAGAGCAGGAAGAGAGGACTCCGGAGGAGACGGCAAAGGGACACGCTGTGGAGCAGTGGAGAGACGAAGCGTCATTGGGTGAGTGCCTGGGACAGGAGGAGGACGCTGACGCGGGACACGACGACCAGTGCGAGCAGCACGAACAGGTGACGCAGAACGAGACTCAGGCGACACAGGACGAGACTCAGGCTCACGACGCTCCGTAAGACCTCCTGTCGGACCAGTGTAGGGAGAAGGACTAGGAAGTGGCGAGGCAGGCTGTAACTGTGACTGCGACTGAACAGGCGGAGGACACTCTAAGGAGGGAGCAGGACAAGGAGGAGGCGGCTGACCAAGAACCTGCTGAAGGAGCGGAACGAAGTACAGCCGCGGTCGTGAAGCGCCAGCAGAACCAGCAGAGACAGCACCAGAACCCCCAGCAGCAGCTCCAACTCCCGTAGCACCACCAGCAGCTCCAGCCGCACCGTCGACTCCAGCACCTGCAGGAGGACGAGCGTCAGCACCTCCAGCTCCAGCCCCTGCAGCACCAACCCCAGGGTCAGCAGCTACACCAACTCCAGTAGGCCCAGCGGCCTCAGCTCCACCGGCAGCTCCAGCAGCTCCAGCACCTCCAGCAGCTCCAGCACCGGCAGCACCTCCAGTAGCACCAGCTCCAGCAGCTCCAGCTCAAGCTCCAGCAGAACCCCCAGTCCCAGCAGCTCCAGTACCACCTGTACGAGCACCTCCAGGACCAGAGGCTCCAGTACCTCCAGCAGCACCAGGGCCTCCAGCGGGCGGCACCCCAGTGCTAGGAGCGCCGCTCCGGAGGCTGCAGCGTCGAGCGTACCACTCACGCAGCCGCTGTGGGGAGGGAGGCTCCGGCCGCGACCCAGCACCCGCAGCACCACCAGCTCCAACTCCGGCAGAACCCCCAGCTCCAGCAGCCCCACGCTGGAGGCTGCAACGCTGAGAGTACCACTCACGCAGCTGCTGTGAAGAGGGAGCGCCACCAGGCACAGCACGGTCAGTCTCAGCTCCCCCAGGCTCAGCACCGCCAGTCTCAGCACCCCTAGGCTCAGCACCCCCAGTATCAGCACCCCCAGGCTCAGCACCCCTAGGCTCAGCACCCCCAGGCTCAGCACCCCCAGTCTCAGCACCCCCAGACGCAGTACCTCGCGCAGGACCAGAGTCGACAGCTACCTCGACAGGCTCGACCGGGTCTACCTGGGAAACACCTGAGGGAGCAGGACCCTGGGGAGGGAGGGGGTTTACCGAAGCAGCACCTGGCGTGAGGAAGAGCGGCGGAGGGGGGAGCGGGGCAGTGCGGTAGGGTAACAGACGGTAAAAGGGTACCAACTCGTCAAAAGTGACGTCCTGAGAGGGGAGGACACGGCGCGAGGTGGGGTGGTAAAACTGCCAGCCAGGCGCGTCAGGGACAAAGCCAAGGAAGACACAGGGAACGGCACGGGAGGAGAGCTTGTCCGCGGACGTATCGCGGACAAAGGCTCGACATCCCCAGACCCGGAACACCGACGCATCGCCAACCTTCCCCGTCCAACGCAGTGTGGGCGAGGTCTCCGGAGCAGAGACACGGGGCCAGAGGTTGAGCTGATGCGCAGCGTACTGCACTGCAAACGGCCACAGGAAATGGGGGGCAGCCGCATGGATCATGGAGGTACGAGCGACCTCCATGACTAAGCCAATGCGGCGCTCAGCAACCCCATTCTGCTGTGGAGAGGCCGGAAGTGTGAACGTCTGGCGGATGCCGTGCTCCGCACAGTAGGCTGCCAAGAGGTCGGAGGAAAACTCACCACCCCTGTCAGAGTGCAGACGCAGGACGGGAAAGTCCGACTGGAACCGCTCGCGGAGCTGGAGACGAGCAGCGCGGATCCAAGGGATCAAAACATCAGGGACCTCACCCTTGGTGCGCAAGGGGAAGACCGTGGTGTAGCGCGTGTAGTCGTCGACGACCAGCAGGAAGTACCACTCGTGGCCCTGTCCACGGACGCGGGCTGGGCCCCACACGTCCAGGTGGAGAGTCTGCAGGGGAGCCTCTGTGGGAGGGAACGAGGAGGAGTGAGGAGTGGTGCGCTGCCGCCCCTCGACACAGGGAAGACAGGGAGGAGCAGGCGAGGGTGGGAGGGGAGGGAGAACCCTGGGAAGACCAGAGACAAGGTACCGGGAGTGCATGCCACGAAGGCGCTGCACGGAGGGGTGACCAAGGCGGTGGTGCCAGAGGACGGTCTGGTGCGACAGGGTGCGACACGAGCAGGGGGCGGACAACTGACCTGACGCAGACGCAGACGCCGCTACCTGAGGGGACGCAGTGGTCAGTGTGTACAAGTGCGACCCCGGCTGCCGAGTGAAGGTAGCCAGGTGACGACCCGTCTGGGCACACGTGCAGTGTGTCACACGCTCGTAGGCAAGGGTGAATTGGTGAACGCCCGCGTCCTGGAGCGCAGAACCCGCCACCAAGTTCGTAGAGAACGAGGGGAGGTAAAGGCCCGACAGTGTGCCGGACGGGACAGCAGGACAAGGGAGGGCAGTGGTGGAGGTCGCAAGGACCGGACCCCCGGAGGGGTCAGCCAGGGAGACAGCAACCGGTCTACGGAGCTGCTCTAGGGCAGTGCGGTCGCGAAAGAAACAGCGGGAAGCACCTGAGTCCAGTGTAAAGGTGTGCAGTGCCTCAGCAGACGTAGTACCTGAAAGCGCAGACTCACAAGCACCTGAAGCAGCAGACTCACGAGCGCCTAGAGCAGCAGCCTCACCAGCACCTGGAGCAGCAGACTGGATACCGGGGTCAGGCGGCACACACAGGTGACAGGCTCCCTCGGCACTAGTAGACAATGCATACATTGCAGCGAGAAGAGCATCATAGTCAAGAACAAAGATATCTACCCTCTGCCTAAGCAGCTCCACCCATTCGGGGAGCTCAGCATCGTCGCCAAACTCTGTACACCAAGCGTCGCTCAGACGGGCGAAGCAGTGAGACTCCGTGTGACCAGGCGTCCCGCAAGGCTGACCAGTCCGGACACCCGTGCGAATAACGTACAGGCAGTGAGCAGTACGCAGTGACCCTCTACTCTGAGCGTACCACTCACAAAGCTGCTGGGGCGAACGAGTCTCGCGCAGACGACGCTGCTGCGGCACCGGGCCACTACAAGAAACTCCCGAACTACGCACTCCAGGACGACTCCCACTACTACCACCCCTACAACCCCAACTGGCATACCACTCATGAAGCTGCTGGGGCGTGAGGGACACACGCGGACGGCCCTGGAGCTGCATATGGCCACACCAGGAGCAGCAGTAGAAGCAGTAGCAGCAGGAGCAATAGTAGCAGTAGCAGCAGCAGTAACAGCAGTAGTAGCACGGGTAGGGACGTGCTCACCAGTGGTGGGAAGGGCAGGCGCACGACGGAGGCGACTGCGGGGCCGCTACAGCGGCAGGGCGGGGCCGCGACCGCGGCAGGGAGCTCCGCGGCAGTTGCTGCAGGGCGGGACCAGGCCGTGACGGCAGCTGGTGCAGGGCAGGGACAGGGCCGCAACGGTCGCTGCTTCAGGGGCGGCTGCTCCAGGGGCCAGGGGCGGCTGCTGCAGTGGCGGCTGCTCCAGGGGCGGCTGCTCCAGGGGCGGCTGCTCCAGGGGCCAGGGGCGGCTCCTGCAGTGGCGGCTGCTCCAGTGGCCAGGGGCGGCTGCTGCAGGGGCGGCCGCTCCAGGGGCCAGGGGCGGCTGCAGGTGTGGCTGCTCCAGGGGCCAGGGGCGGTTGCTGCAGTGGCGGCTGCTCCAGGGGCCAGGGGCGGCTGCTGCAGGGGCAGCTGCTCCAGGGGCGGCTGCTCCAGGGGCCAGGCGCGGGGTAGGGCAGGGCGATGCGGCGGGCAGGGGCGACGCCGCGGGCAGGGGCGACGCGGCGGGCAGGGTGACGCGCCGGCGGGTAGGGGCGACGCCGCGGGCAGGGCGACGCGGCGGGCAGGGGGCGACGACGCGTCAGCAGCTGGGCGCGGCCGCGTCAGTAGCAGGGCGCGGCCGCGTCAGCAGTAGGGCGCGGCCGCGTCAGCTGCAGGGCTGGCGGGGCCGCGTCACGGCAGGGCGGGGCCGCGTCCGCGTCGGCGGCAGGGCGGGGCCGCGACCGCGGCAGGGTGGGGCCGCGTCAGCGACAAGGCGGGGCCGCGACTGCGGCCTGACGGGGCCGCGACAGCGACCTGACGGGGTCGCGCGCTGGCCTGACGGGCCTGCAGAGGCTGCGTGCGGGTGGCGAGGGCCTGCAGGGGCGGCGCGCGGTCGGGCAGAAGCTGCGCGCAGGGCGGCGTGGTCCTGCAGGGGCAGCGCGCCGACCTGACGGGCCTGCAGGGGCGGCTCTCGGGCCTGACGGGCCTGCAGAGGCGGCTCGGGGGCCTGACGGGCCTGCAGAGGCGGCTCGGGGGCCTGACGGACCTGCAGGGGCGGCTCGAGGGCCTTACTAGCTTGCAGGGGCGGCGCACTGGCCTAGGGCAGCAGGAGGCAGCGCGAGGGCTGCAGGACGGCGCGCAGGCAGAACGAAGGGCGGGGCGCGCGAGGGCGCACTAGCAGAAGAAGGCGCACGAGGCCGCACGAGCAGAGAAAGGCGCACGAGGGCGCACGCAAGGTAGGGCGCACGAGGGCGTTTCTAGCGGAATAGTGGGCCCGTAGTAGTAAGCGGTCCTAGGTGGCAACCTAGGCTCGTGATACCATGTCAGAATGAACAAGAGTGGTTGAACTAGGAAAGAGTTGGGCACAAGTAGGAAACCCTAAACTTACTGTACCCCATAGTAACTACCCCACTACAGCCTAAACAAACTGTAGCAGATATAACATTTGACAGAAAGTATAGTTTTTTTGCGATATGACGTGCTCGATGTGTCAAATGTGTCAGATTTCAAGTCTGACGCGCTGGATCTGTCAGAATTTGAAACATTCCCTCTATCATGTGACGCGCGAACAAGAAAAAACGTGTTAAAACAGTGCGTTATACAGCAAAAAGGGGTCTTATATACTTTACCTTCAAAGGGGGGGTCCTCTCACTTTTAACTCGCTATAAAGGAATCTCTTCCGCGATAGAGTCTTATGGGACTTTCTTTTCGTCGGGTCTTATGTGCGGGGGAATACGGCATTGCCCCTCCACTGACATGGCAGCAGACTTCCTCACCAAGCGACCGCTACGTCAGCAGTATCAGCACAGCGCCAACCTCACCGGAGTGGTCAATCAAGTTAGGACCTGCTTGCTACGCCCAGGGATGAAGGGGGCTGTTACGACAAGGAGTTGAGTGAAGAAAATTTGTGTCAGCACTAACGAACCAAGGACAAAGTCGAGGAGTCGGTCAAGTCGAATCGACGAAGACAGTTGTCAGATGAAGACCAATGCTGGCAGAAGATATTTGAATGGGAAAAGGCGGGAAACGCATGTATCTTTGTTGTAGTCACTTCTGTCATTTTACAGGCACTCTGACTAGGTGTTATATCTTATACATTTTGATGATAGGCTATAGTGAATAGGGCTATAAGGAGTACAACACTTTCTAGGTTTAGCATTTCTATCTCCCATCTTTCCAGTCATGACCATTCTGCTAACTCTGAGATGGTACCACGCAAGGTTAGTTCTAGGCTTCCTACCTCCGTTCTAGCTTGTTAACTCCGTAGCACGCCCTCCCCTACCTCCGTAGCACATCCTCCACTCCCAACCGCCCCCAACCAGGGCTTTGCGCGCCCCTGCCAGAGTAGCGCGCGCCCCTGCCAGAGAACGCGCGCACTTGTCAGAGAAGTGCTCGCCCCTACAAGAGAAGCGCGCGCACCCACCAAAACAGCGCGCGCCCCTATTAGAGAAGCGCGCGCCCCAGCCGAATCCACACGCGCCCCTCCCATGGCCAGCGCACGCCTTTCGCCTAGTCCGCGCGCGCACCCTTGCCTGACCATCGCGCATTCCAGCTAGACCAGCGTGCTCGCCAGTCGGACAAGGGCGCCCGCCAGCCCAGCAGTGTGTTCCCCGCCCTAGACCAGCGCGAGCGCCCCTTGCCTGACCGTGCTCACGCCACTGCAGTTGCCAGAGGCGAGCGCCCCTCCCTAGCGCGCCTAGGCCCTCCATAATGCCTTACCTGGTTTCCCACTATAGGTTTCCATGTTTTCTACCATTCCTGCTCTTAGTGCTCTGCTCTATCGCGGCTAGAGGCCGCTCCTCCTCTTTCTAAGGTGCTTCTAGCATTTCATCCTTCTCTCACGCTCCGGTTAGAATTTAGGGTTGGTCTTTGCTCCGCTTTCTCCTCTCTCCTAGCCTAGCCTTCTACTTGCTCTACTACTCCTAGGTTCGACCATCCATTTTCACGCTGGCGCTCCTAGCTCCGCTCGCTTCTAGCTCCACTCGCTCCTAGCTTTGCTCGCTCCTCGCTCCCCTCGTTCGTTCATCAGTGCTCCTAGCTCCACACGCTCCGCGCTCCATACGCTCCTAACTTCGCTCGCTCCTCGCTCCGGCCGTTCCTAGCAGCATAGCTTGTGGGCTGCCTGATGTACCTGATGACGTGTACTCGTTCGGCCCTCGCCTTTCCTCGCAGCGTCCTCTCTCGCTTTGTTGCGATAGGGAAACACCGTCCTGTTCACTTAATAGTTGCTGTGAGGGTGGCAAAGTACCTGGCGACTACATCGGGCATGGGGCTTGTGCTTGGAGGGAGACAGCCAATTGTTCTGACCTGTCACTGCGACTCTTCCTACGCCGACGTTGTGGAGACACAGAGGTCCACTCAGGGGTACTGCTTCAGCTTTGGCGCTAGAGCTGTCTCGTGGCGGTCTACGCGGTCGTCGTCTGTGGCTTCGTCTAGTGCAGATGTAGAGATCTACGCTGGTGCCATGGCTGCGCAAGAGCTTCGCTGGTTGACCTTCTTGCTCGCCGGCCTTGGTGAGTGGCCTCGCTGTTTTCCCAGCTTGTTCGCTGCACTAAGGTCATGATCCTCCTATGTCGAGAGCCTCGAATGGACAGCAGAGTAAAGCACATTGACGTGAGGTACTTTCTCTTGCGAGAGTTGCAGCGACGCGGCCAGGCACGCTTGGACTTCGTGGCCTCAGAGGCCAACACTGCAGACATCTTCACCAAAGCCCTAGCGCCTAGTGACCACCACTGGTTCTGTATGCAGTTAGGCCTTGTTGACAGTGGTGCTAGGTTGCTGTAGCATTGTTTCTTGTTGCTTGCTCTACTTGTCCTTGCATCTATACATATTTGTGAACACTTGAACTGGCCTTGTAGCCGTTCGCTTGTGCTTGCAATGTGTGGTGATCTTGAGATCCACTCTGAGCGTTGCCTTGTTGTTTCTCTTGACTAGTCTTGGGACCCTTTGTTTCCTTTGCTTGTTTTGATGCCCCTCACTTAGCCTATGGGGGTGTGTCAAGTATTGTGCATTATATTGATAGGCTATAGTGAATAGGGCTATGGGAGTACAACAATTTCTAGTTTTAGCATTTTTATCTCCCATATTTCCAGTCATGACCATTCCGCTAACTCTGAGACTAGGAGTCAATTACTTCCGCTACAACAACTCTCTGCAACTAACCCTGAGGCTGATTCAGGCAAGGTCTCCATTTGGATCGTAACACCGATAATATGCCCAGATGTTGAAACCGATAATGTTGAGCCTGAAATTCTGGCTGCTAAAGTTTCTGTGAAGAGCCATGGTGGAGAGGTTGCTATTGTTGCTTGTTAAATGGTAGAATCGGGTGTGAGACAATGAGCAATGTTGCCACCCAAAACATATCTGTTCGAATTTCGTTTAGACACTAAGGGGATAGTGCTCATACCCTAAAAAGGGGGATATTGTTCGGCCCGAGGTGACCGCCCGTAGCCAAGTGATGGAACTCGTGCGCCAGACTCATCCCGACTCCCACCAACCAAGGTGTCCCCTTCCAGATTACCCCCCCCCATCTTTCCCACCCCATTTCCCCTTCTCCCAACCCAACCAACCTGCTTGTCCTTTCATCCTGCGAACCCCAATCTGCTTGTGAATTCATTTCCTGCGAACCTCGAAAATTGCTGGCTCCTTCAACTACCCCAGCCTGTTCACTGATCGTATTTTCCGTATTATTTTTCTGGTCCCTTGATCCGAGTTCTTTTCGTTATTCACCATTCGTTTTCATTGCTGGATTAAAAGCGAAGGCGGGACGAGCGGCCCGCGCCAGCAGGGGGTTCCGCAAGGAGGGAAGGGGCCCAGCCCCGTAGTTAGCTGTCAGAGCTCAGCTGACGGCTCATCTGCCGGTTCAGCTGCCGGTTCAGCTGCCGTTCCGGCAGCCGGACGCGGTCAACCGCAAGGAGTCGGACGAGGGTATGTTATTCGATCTTTAAAAGCGCAATGTAGATTAGGAGCGTGGCTTTAGTAATGGATATCTTATACCAGATAATATCTTAATGCGGAGTAGTACCAGATTGTAGGTATTAGCATGCCATAAGTAGTAGAAGCTCGTAGGATACAGGGTATCGTGAGTGGGTAAACGCATTAACATTTTTGAGAAATCTCAAAAGTGATTTCTTCAAAAGTGGGCGGTTGTAGATATTAGCTATCTTGCAGCCGCTCGTTTGTGGATCATACATAGAGGTTAGCCAAGTTTCCCCGTCCGTAAGTCTTCGTTTCAGTTTCCTGCTGCAACTAGTTTCGCGATCTGCTCAAACCAGTTGGTGTGTCTGATCCGTTAGGCTACTCAACTCGCTGTTTTGGAGACTTAGACTTCGCGTAATCTGGCATTTGGACGTAATCTGGCATTCGGACGGAATCTGGCATTCGGACGTAATCTGGCATTTGGGCGTACTCTGGCATTCGGGCGTAATCCGGCATTCGGACGGAATTTGGCATTCGGACGTAATCTGGCATTCGGGCGTACTCTGGCATTCGGGCGTAATCCGGCATTCGGACGGAATCTGGCATTCGGGCGTAATCTGGCATTCGGACGTAATCTGGCATTCGGGCGTAATCTGGCATTCGGACGTAATCTGGCATTCGGACGTAATCTGGCATTCGACGTATATCGTGTATGGAGCAGCAGAGAGTGGTAACCTCGGGTTCTCACCATCCTGGGCCGAATGGGAACCCAGAGACAGGTCGAGCAGCAGCAGGAGGGAGACACGAGAGCAGGGCGTCGGGGCCACGGAGGAATGCAAGCGGCCACTCGCTTCGATCTGACTCGTTTCTTGACGCGCCGCAAAAGTCTGCGCCACGGAAGAGTGCGGGCGGAGCCTCTCTTCAATCTGGCGCGCTCGCTGCTGCTGCAGCTGCTGCGTCGTCCAATGCTGGTGCTTCTGCTTCTGCTTCCGTCGTTAGTGCTTCCGGAGTTGTTGCAGATCGAGTGGGAGGAGAGACGGGTGGTTCTGGTGGCGGATTAGGTAGTGGCGAGGGAGTGGAAGGCGGGGGATCGGGGCATGGGAGGAAGCACAGCAGAGTGTCCACGATGACCCACCTGCTGGATTCCGAGGTGAGGGAGGGTTGCGCCGTTGGATCATGTGGGAGTGGGAGGACTTGATCAAATGGGATGGTGGGGTATTTTTTGAAGGGATGGTTAGGTTGGGGTTGGGGTGATTGATCGCGTGGGATGGTGGCTGCATTGATGGTTCGGAAAATGGTGGCTGAATGTGGAAAATCGTGGAGTAACCAGGGAATGGTTGAGATTTCAGTTTTTTTCTGACAGGAGACTGTGAGTTGACTATTAAGCTATCTACGTCCCCCCTTGTTTCGTGTTCCTTCACCTCCCCCCCCCCCCCCCCCCCCCTCTTCTCCCCCAGCTGCTCCAGCTACAGGAGAACATGGCTCAACAGCTGGCTCGGCAGGAGAAGTCTGAAATTGCTAAAAACTCGTGTGCTTCGTTGCTTGGTTCGCCTTTCTTCACCTCCCCTGCTTGCTCTCCTCCAGCTGCTCCAGCTAGAGGAGGACATGGCTCGGGAGGTGGCTCGGCAGGAGAAGCTGGCAGACGTGATTGCCATTGCTGGGGGCGACATGCCGCAGCTGCCAGTGCAGGTGGGTAGCTGGGCTGGGTGCGGTGCGGTGCAGGTGATTGCTCATTGCGGCTAGAATTGACTCGCTTAAGCTCACTGCTACGGGATAGGAATTGCTTGAGCTCTCTGTTGAGGAAACGTCCGAGTATCTGGCGCATCTGTATGCGGAGTGTTGCATGTAACCTCTTTCACTCACACACGCCCTCGTATTGTACACCCCCAGCCCCAGGAGAGGACAAGGAGGAGCGGCAGCAGCACGGGGAGGTGACATGTGTGTGGAACGCACATTCTTCCCCCTACCATTACGGTATTACCTTCCTCCCTCCTCGCACTCTCCCAGGAGCTAGAGGACAAGGAAGAGCGGCAGCTGCACCACGAAGTGACTCGTGTAACCTTCTCACACCTATAACCCTTCTCTCCTCCCCTTCCCCCTTCCCCCACCCACCACACCTCCAGGAGCTAGAGGACAAGGAGGAGAGACAGGTGCACCGTGAGGTGACGCATATGGGTGGTGAGCTGCGGTCGATGCAGCGTACCTGCAACCCTTCTCCCCACACATACGATACCCCCCACCACACCAGCAGGAGGTACAAGTCAAGGAGGAGCGGAAGCGGCACCTGCACCGCGAGGTGACGCATATAGAACACATTCGTTCCCCACCTTCCTCCCTCCTCGCACTCTCCCAGGAGCTAGAGGACAAGGAGGAGAGGCAGTTGCACCGCGAGGTGACGCATATGGGCGGCGAGCTGCGGTCGATGCGGCGGGTGCTGCTGGATCTGAGTGTGGAGCGGTGCAACGTGGAGCGGGCTCTGGAGCACGTGCACTGGCAGGTGGACTCGTTCGACGCCGTCAAGGCCATGCATAGCACGCAGTTCCACCTGTGAGTCAGTCGCCAAGGCAACGCACCTGTGCCGTGCCGTGCAGTGGGTGCTGCTCTGCTGCTGAGGGTACTGCAGTGCAGCAGGTGAACTTAGGCTGCAAAAGCCTCCGCATGCAGTTCCAGCAGAGAGTTGCTTTCTGAGTTGCCTTGCCTTTGACTTGAAGAGATCGTAGGCTCGAGATTGTGTGTATTGGACGCGGACAAGACAAGGCCATGCACAGGCAGTGGCAATTCCACCTGGGAGCCGCCAACCAACACACTTGTCTGTGAGCACCAACTCTCTGAACTAAGTTGACTTGACTTGAACAATCTGTAGATTCGAAAGTGGACTGGTTGGGCGCCGTCAAGACACCTGTGGGTGATGATGCGGCAAATGCATCTCGTGAGGTGGTTTAGACGGGTGTCCCCTCTTCTCCCTTTTCCCCCACCCCTCTTCTCCCACCCTTCTTGCCCTCGCGGCACCACGGCAGGCTGCAGCTGATGGCACAGACGGAGGTGCTAAAGGACCTGCTGCAGATGGAGAGGGAGGAGAACGAGCACGTCGAGAGCTTTGTGCGCCTCGCCCTGGCCGACCTGGAGGCCAGCGGCCCCAACAGCTTCCTTCTCGAGGCGTCCTCTGTGGACCTGCTGGAAACCCTCACCGCCTGCTACATCAACCAGGGCTCCGGCTTCACCCCCCTGGCTGGCACTGGCGCTGCTGGTATGGGCTTCGGTGGCGCTGCTGCTGGTGGGGAAGGGGGGTTGTGGGGGAGCGGGAGGAGGAGCCGGCGGGAGCAGGTGGTGCAGGGCGGGGAGTGGGGGATAGGCGCAGGAGAGGGGGGTTTTGGGGGGAGTGGAGAGGAGGGAGGGGAATTTGGGGAGGGTGAGGGGGGTGGAGGGGGGTTATGGGAAGGATTACCCACAGGCTTACCAGGGTATGGGGATGGGGAGGATGAGGATGAGTATGAAGGGGAGGGGGAGAGGGAGAGGGGCCGACATGGGAGTGCGCATGGCGGGAGGCACAACGGAGAAGCCAGTATTACAGTGGGGTCTAGAGGGATGGGCAGTGGTAGGCGGAGCAGCAGCAGCGCCAGCAGGAGAGTGGCTCGCTCTCACAGTACCAACTCCCCTGGCTTTCCAGGGGGCAGCAGGGACGGACACACGGACCTGGGGTCAGGGTTTGAGGGCGAGGGGGAGGGTTCTTCTGGGGGAGGTAGTCCTGTTGCTGGTGTGGGGGGTGCAAGAGCGGGTTTGCCTCTGGGGGTGTCTGAACGGGTTCGAACTCGCAGTCTGCGTCGCCACCGCAGCAGGCACTCAGAGGATGGGTTTGAACCCAGCCGTCTGGGCGGCAGCCCTGGGCGCTACAGTCCGGGGCATGCCGCCCTTGAGCACGCCGGGAGCGGCTCGCCGCCCATGGCGTCACACTCGCCGCCCATCGTTCCTCGCTCGTTCACCCACCATGGGGTTGCGGCTAGCAAGCTTTCGCAGGCAGGAGCAGGTGGAACGGCAGGCGTGGGGTATGCTCATGCGCGTGACAGTTCTCATGACAATGCTTTTGATGGTGATGAGGATGACGATGGGTCGGTGGGGAGTGAGGAGGACGAGGAGTACGCTCGTCTCATGGGGCTCGGAGGCTCGGAAATGCGTCTGCAGGATCCGCAGCAGCAGCAGCAGAAGCAGCAGGCGCTGGTTCGGCGGTCAGCCACGGCGCCAATCAAGTCACTCAGGTCTGGGGCGTCCCCGGGCCTGGCGGGAGGCTCGGGAAGCATGCACGAACGGGAGGTGCGGAAGAGTGGTTCGGACGAGGCGGAGGAAGGGGGGAGGGGGAGGAGGGCAGCGAGGGGGCAAACGGTGCTGCCTGTGATGTCTAGATTGCTGGACCCGGATGGGATACTGCAGCCTCACGAGAGTCATCTGGGGGACTCGTCCTTGACTGCGTCTCCTGCTCGATCAGAAGACTCAACTATGGATCCCATGGCCCAGGTGAGTCCTTGATTCGATCCAATGGCCCAGATTGATCGGGCCTTCCTTCTAGTGCCCTTTCCCTCTTCTGTTCCCTGATGCTAGTTTCTTAGTTTCTTCAATGCAAAGGCAACTGCCGTCATGCCTCTCTAGCATCCCCATCCACAAACCCTTGCTTTTGTTCCACCGTTGAAATCACTGCCACTGTTCCTTCCATCCCTCCACGTCCCTTCGTTCTTCCTCCACCCCTATTATTCCCTTCTCCGCCCATCCCGACCCCATCCAACCGCTCAGCTCCCTGGTCTCACCCCGAGCATGCTCTGTGCAAGCCGCAGCCCCGACCGCCCCCGTCCCGCCCCGCGCCCCCGCCCGCCTATCAGCAAGTTCGCCTCCTCCCCCAGTTCCGCGCTTAACACTGCTGCTGCCTCATTCATTCCCAGTTCTGCCCCAACCAGTAGCAGCGTTGCTGGTCTGGGGGGTGATCGGCCCCCTGCTGCAGCTGCAGCTGCGTCAGTGCCAGCAATAGCAGCAGGAGCAGGAGCAGGGGGGGCAGCAGGGTCCTACCCATCAATGGAGCCAATCCCCAGTGCTATTGCCCGAACCCGCTCTGCCGGATCTGACTTCCTCGAGCGAGGCTCGGCCGGGGCTGCTGGTCCGGTAGCTGGGCTGCTTAAGACAGTCAGGTCTAGGGAGAGATCTCGCAGCGGCAGTGGGGGCAGGGGGGAAGGGGGAGGAGGCGGGGGCAGCAGGGGTGGTTCGTGGGGATCGGCAGGTTCACTGGGAGAGCTTGTGGGGGAAGAGGACTTAGAAGCATTCATGGATTATGAGAGCCAGGGAGGATCCGGGTCCGATGTGCGCAGGCGCACACGGGCGGGTAGAGGGGGGATGGCTGCAGGAGGAGGGGGAGGAGGAGGAGGAGGAGGAGAGAGTGGGAGTGGAGGGAGGGAGTGGGGCGGGGCAAGGGAGAGGTCTCTCGGGGACATTTTAGAGTCGGTGGTGTCATCGAGTGAGGCTGAGATGGCGGATAAGCGCAGGGACAGGTGGCGCCGATCCAAGGACAAGATCCTACGGTCGAAATCGCGCAAGAGCGATAAGGCTGGCGCTGCTGCTGGTGCTGGTGCTGCTGGTCGGGCTGGGGGCGGCACCACTGGTGGGGCTGGCAGTGCTGCTGGTGCTGGGAGCGGCGGGTTTAGAGGCAGGAGAGAGAAGGCGCATGGATTCGGTTCAGATGCCACTTTTGCTGAGGAATTCGAGGAGGAGGGTGAGACAGGGGATGGAGGGGCGGGGGGCATGCATGCCAGCAAGCTGTCTGTGGCATCAGTGGACTCTCTCAGTCGCTGGAATTCTGTTCCCGCTGTCTCTGATGATTGGGTCGACTCTATAAGCGCTTCTGCTCCTCCTCCTGCTGCCGAGTTGGGAGATCAGCAGTGGGAGGTGGAGGGTGAGGGCGCCAGCACAGGCATAGCTGCAGCAGCAGTGGCAGCAGCAGGGGGTGCAGCAGAGGGTGCAGCAGAGGCAAGTGCAGGAGAGCTGGCAAGCGTGGAATCCGCCCCAGCCTTGTTTGTGGGCTTTCAGGCAGGGAAGGACAGCAGCGCTGCCGACCCTGGCAGTAACCAATCTGCGTCTGCTTCACCACCATCAGCAGCCGCACCAGCCGCAACAGGAGCAGCAACAGGAGGAGGAGGAGGAGGGGGAGGGGGAGGTGCAGCAGGAGGGGGGGAAGCAGGCCTGCCACCATCAGTGACTCGGACGCGGTCAGCAGAGGTGGCGAGGGGGGCGGCAGCAGGGCACAGGAGCGCTCGCAGTATCTCCGACATGCCCCCACGCCCTCGCTCAGTCTCCATTGCTGACGACCCTGCCTCCAGCTATGGCGCCTCTGGTGCTGCCTCTGGTGCTGGGTCTTTGGCTGTCGGGGGCGCGGCTGCTGCTGGTGGCGGTGGTGGTGGGGGTGCTGCTGCTGGTGGCATGAAGTCGAGTGGCTTAAGGAAGGCGTTGGCCAAATCCATATCGCAGAAGCTTGCTCGCAACAAGGTGGGTGTGCTTCTCGCTGCTTTTTGTTCACTTCGCTCTGGGGGTTGAGAAACAAAACAAAGGACAGACAAAGTTCCTTCCATCTCCAATAAGTTTGTCTTCTCAAGCCAGCAACCACCATCCCTCTCGCTGTCCCTCTCCCTGTCCACCCCCCTGCTTCTCTCCCTGCCTCTTTGTTTCCCTCTCCACCTTCATTTACCCTCCCTCTCCCTCTCCCTCTCCCTCTCCCTCTACCTCTCCCTCTCCCTCTCCCTCTCCCTCTGCCTTTCCCTCTTCCTCTCATCTCCCTCGTTC
The DNA here is from genome assembly GCA_947471745.1 of Closterium sp. Naga37s-1. Classification (NCBI taxonomy): domain Eukaryota; kingdom Viridiplantae; phylum Streptophyta; class Zygnematophyceae; order Desmidiales; family Closteriaceae; genus Closterium; species Closterium sp. Naga37s-1. The sequence continues at coordinate 34,971 of CANJKZ010000232.1, read as the reverse complement.
TCTCCCCCTCTTCCCCCCTCTCCCTCTGCCCCCACAGACCCGCACTCCCTCCCGCAACACCACCTCCTCGTCCTCAACGCCACTCACGCTCGAGCTAGAGGACCTGCGCCTGCGGCCCTGCGAGCTCTCAGAGGAGATGCTGCGATCCATAGGCGCCATTTACCTCGCCCACGCCTACCCCGCCCTCTGGGGTGCCGGGGAAGGCCGCAGGGCCGCCGCCCTGCTGGCCTCCGAGCAGAAACGTGTGGCTACAGATGAAAAGATCGAGAAGATCCTCAATCCGACGGCTCTTGAGGTGCTGGCGGTTTCGTCCCGTAGCAGCCCGGGCGGCAAGAAGGCGGGCGGCGGGACGAGGACGAGGAAAAAGTCGGAGGATCCGTGGGAGGTGGTGGCGGCTGCGCTGGGGAGCGTGGGGCCGGGGGGAGCAGGGGGGGGTGAATCTGGTGCAGGTGGTATCTGCCTGTCCCCGCAGCCAATCAGTGCGTCTGGTTCAGGGTCGAGTCAGGGGGGGGAGGCGGGAGGGGCTGGGAGCCCACAGTATCACTCCCAGCAGCAGCAGTACCAGTACCAGCAGCCCAGCCCTCTATCTCCTGGTAGCAACGCCACAACCCCTTCAGCATCGTCAACAGCAGCTGCTGCAGCTGCTGCTGCTGCAGGCTCATTGGTCACCACCTCTCCTTCTGTCACCTCCTCGCCCTCCTCCTTCTCCTCCCTCCCCTCTTCTTCCTCCCTCGCCTCCGTCTCCTCCCTGCCCTCCTCCTCCTACTCCAGCATCCGCAAGGGCGAGGCAGGGTCGCGGTCGCGAAGGGCATCGGGGTCAGCAGCAGTCCCTACCACTCCCCGCACCGCCTGGCTGCGTGCCTCCCTTGCTGTCTTCCAGAACGCGGACAAGGGCGCAGGGGGGGGGGCGGGAGGGGGAGGAGCGTGGGGGGCAGGCGGTGGGGAGGTGGGGGGGAGTGGGAGTGAGCAGATGGGGGAGCTGGGGGGGATAGCTGGGAGTGGGGCTGTGGCCGCTGGCTTGCAGTATCCTGCCACGAGGAGCAATAGCTATGGGAGTGGGAGTGGGTTTGGCAGCAGTGGCAGCTTGAGAAGCAGCAGCAATGGAAATGGTGGTGCTACTTCTGGTGCTGGTGGCGCCGGTGGTGGGGGCGTTGGTGCTGGTGATGCTGCAGGTGCGGCTGGTGCTCTGTTCAGTTCAGCAGACCCTTCCGCTTCACATGCAAGCACTGACCGCCCTTCCCGCGCCATCACTCGAACCTCCTCCACCCCTGTCCTCCATACAGTCAACCCCATTACCACGCCAGCAGCAGGGATCACACCATCAGCACCCAATTCGACCCCTCCGTCTTCCTCCCCGTTCCCTGCCGCGCCATCGGCCCCCATGGGGGGGGGCATAGCGGTGGGGAGCGCGGCACTGGCAGTGGAGGGGTTTGTGGACCCGTATGGGGTGCTGGAGTTCCACCCCTGCCCGCCTGTTGGGGCGTATGGGGCGGCCATGGAGGTCACGTCTGTGCCCAGCGATGATAAATACAGCAACGTGGATATCTTCTCTCTCTGCCGCTACCGGTGGGTGGGTGGGTGCGTGGGAGCCCGTGTGGCCCTTTGGGAATTATGGTGCTGGTTTTGCAAGCCCATGCTTGCCCGTGCATGCTGTGACCAGCGATGATGAGTACTGCAACATGGATATCTTCTCTCTCTGCCGTTGCTGATAAATACAGGTGGCTGCCTGCTGCTCCCCTCTCCTTCCTCGCTGCAGATTGCGTGTCTTGCTTACTTCTCTCTCCTCCCCTTCCTCTCCCACCACTCCCCGTGCTCCCTATGCTCCAATCTGCTGCTCCCCCTGCCACCCTTCTGCCCTTCTCCTCCCCTTTCCTGCTCCCCTTCCGTTCCGCCTCCCCCCGCCTATTCCCTGTTCTTCTCCTCCCCATCCCGCTCCCCTTGCGTCCACACCACACCTCTGGATGCTAGCTGCGCAGATATGGGATCGGCCCCCCTGATCCTGATCATGTCATGCCATGCCCACTCCCTCACCATGCCCACTCCCTAACCCTGCGTCCCCCGGCCTCGCCGCACTCAATCCAGGATGCTAGCGGAGCAGCTATCGGATCTGGACCCCTCATACCTCTCCGAGGACGAGAAGCTCGCCTTCTGGCTCAACCTCTACAACGCGCTGCTGCTGCACGTGAGACATTCAACACCCCACCCCAACCTCAATGCTGCCCTGCCCTTAAGCCAACGACACCCCCAACCCAACCCCACTCTGCTGTGCTCTGCCATCTCCCCACTCCCCTCCCCCACTCCCTTATCCCTCGCCTTTTGGCTCAACCTCGACAACGCGCTGCTGCTGCATGTAAGCAAACGACACCCCCAACCCAACCGCTCACCTCTGCTCTGCTGCATGTGACTGCGTTGTCTTTCCCTCTTTCCCGCTCTCACTCAACCTCTACAGTGCGCTGCTGCTACGCCGCTGTGTGCCTTGCTGCACCCAATCTCCACACCTGCCACACTTCGAACTCAAACTTCTCATTTGCCGCACACGAGCAAGCCTAGTCTCGACCCCCGTTTGCTCGGCGTCAAAATGTCGCGTCGATTTTGCGATGTCGTTTAAGCGTGGTGACGAGGATCGGCGAGAAGGTCGGTTCGAGTAACTACCGAGAATTCACTTCACTTGAACCCATCGCACCCGTCCCCAGGATCGTGTGACGTCAGTACCACCGGCAGTCTTGTCGTAACTAGCCGAGGCTTTTGTCCTGATTCTCCGAAAACTCCCCCGCGGAGGCGAAAAACATCTGCTGCTCCTCCCCCTAAGGACGTGGGTGTCAGAACTAGTCAGTGAGAAAGAGAAATGAAGAAAGGAGTGTTTGCGCTTGCAGCAGTTGGCATACATATAGGAAACCCTAATTGGGTTGTACTCGCTATAGAGTACCCCACTGCAGGCTAGACAATAATATCATTCTGACACACCCGCATAGCCAAAGTGGGGTGTAATCAGCACAATGAGCAGGCATAGCAATAGTTCACAATTATAAGCAAAGCTAGAGGCGATCACAGAGGGCAAGTGAGGAGGAGGAATTGTGAGGGGAGAGAAGATGGGAGACGACGGCTGAAGCTTAAGACACACAGGCAACAGGAGCGCGCACACAGTGGCTACCGAGAGCACGACGGCTCCGGACTACAGGAGTAACTGGCTCCGCGGCTACGACGAGCGGCACGAGCAACGGACCCACGGGCGACAGGCACAGCAGGCTCGTTGGGCTACCGAGAGCACGACGGCTCCGGACTACTGGCGCTGCAGGCGACACGACGGCAGCCTCCACGCAACCTCCCCCGACTGTCCCACACCCCTTTCACACACCCCCTACTGCACCCCTAGCTCCACTCCCACGACACCCCCCTTAAACCCTAAACCCTCGGCTCCCACACACCCACCCCCCTCAGCGGCAGCTGCAGCAGTGGGAGACGGAGGAGGAGGAGGAGCTGCAGGTTACCCATACCGTTCACCCCCATGCCCACCACCCCCAAACCCTTACGCAGGCAGGAGCGCGGGATTCAGCAGGGGCAGTTCACGGAGGGAAAGGGAGGCGGCGAGGGGGTCTCCTGGGCGCCACGAAGGAGCAGGGCGCGGGCCCCCCGAGGGCGCCACGGCGGGTGACGGGAGGGGGGTCGCGCACGGGCCCCCGAGGGCGGCTCGACGGGCGACGGGAGGGGCCGCGCGCCCCCAAGGCGCCGCGACGAGGCGACGGGAGGGGGCGGCGCGCGGGCCCCCAAGGCGCCGCGACGAGGCGACGGGAGGGGGCGACGCGCGGGCCCCCAAGGCGCCGCGACGAGGCGACGGGAGGGGCCGGCGCGCGGGCCCCCAAGGCGCCGCGACGAGGCGACGGGAGGAGGGCGACGCGCTGGCCCCCAGGGCGCCGCGACGGGCGACGGGGGGCAGTGTGCAGGTCCCCGGGGGCGCCACGACGGGCAGAAAACCGCCGCGCGAAGCAGGAAACCGCCGACGCGCCTCGGGGCGCACGGCGGGCAGAAAACCGCCGCACGCCCCGAGCGCACGGCGGGATGAAAAACGCCGCGCGCTCCGAGTGCGCGGCAGGAAGAAAGGGTCGCGCGCCCGGGGCGCGCGACAGCAGTAGAGCAGCGGAAGCATCGGGTGGGGCCCACCCACAGGATCGACCCAGGAGGGTCGACCTGCTCTGATACCATGTCAGAACTAGTCAGTAAGAAAGAGAAGTGAAGAAAGGAGTGTTTGCACTAGCAGCAGTTGGCATACATATAGGAAACCCTAATTGGGTTGTACTCGCTATAGAGTACCCCACTGCAGGCTAGACAATAATATCATTATGACAGTGGGCCCAATCGAGTTTGATTGCGACTTATCTGATCGGGTTGGATCTGATCGGGTTGCTTGCGATCGCAGTGCCCGAGCCGCCCGATCAGTGATGTTTTTCGAAGAAGGTTGTCAGCCCCTGTTCAGCAAGCGCGGTACATCTACCTAGCATTTTCTTCCCCATTCTAGCGAGATTGGCGACTAAACGTCATCTGGCGAAAATCTTAGTTTCCCTATAAGAGCAACAGTGTAACTAGTCGAAAGCATCGCTGGGGGCCCCAATCACAAGCAATCAGGTGATCGCCTGTGATTGAGGAAAAACGGCTCTGATCGGGCTGAAAATTGGGTATGATTGAGTTGGAGTGATTAGCTGATCGCGATTAGCTGATTGCCCCCGATTGCCTGAAATTGGCTTCCAGGCTTCCTGGAAGTTCTTGACCGCGTGTGATCGAGGCAATCAAACTCGATTGGGCCCACACCCTAACCTCGCAACCCTTTTTTTTCAAATTTGAACTTGGACTGCGGATGACGTCAGCCTCACTATCAGCGTTGTCCTGACTCGCCGAACTCTCCCGGGCAGGGGCGAAATACAGCTGTCGCCTTCTTCCCCCACCTGTTGCAAAATTCTTCCTCGTGTTGTTGCTGGTACCCCCGAACAGCTTCCGAGTTGTACCGTTACACTTTTAACGACGAGTGCCTTCGCGCACTTAATCAAGAAACGCTGCAACTCCGTCGTTGACGACCTCGTTCTTTCGGGGGATACTGTTGACGACACTGCCGACTCCGTTAAGACTCTTCTCGGAACTGCTGGTTGCACCTGTAAATGTCGAAAATTAACACACCACGTAAATCTTGGTAGCCCGCAGGTTGTCCCCCGAAAGAACCGGCGTTTGTAGCACGCCCACCCGGTTACCATTTTTTTCGCGCGGTTAACCACCCAAGCAACCTACCAACAGGAGGTGCTTTTTCGGCGCGGAACCAAGTACTTATGGGTCTTCCGAGGCCGATTTTCACGTACCCTAGTACGCATCAACGCCGCAGATCTCGCCGTTGAACTTCCCCAAGTAACTCATTAAGTACACCGTAAATCGCTTAAACTTTTGACGAGCAGACGTTCACCCGTCTCCCACCGTCGAAATGTCACCCAAAAATCATGGTTGCGGCAACAGTCCCGAAATATTTTCCGCCTTGTAACCCCTACGTTTCTGCCGTTGACCCTGGTACTCCAACTTTCACTCGTCTTCATCGTTGAAGTTACTTAGCAGATCCCAGGTATCCTTGGCAATGTCAACGGGAGTTGGGTGTGGCTCCGTCCTCGCTTGGGCGGAGCCGACCTCGTGGTCGGGTGTACGGGGGAGTGCAGCCGACCTGCAGCAGTGGGCGAGCTGGTCGACGAGGTGGTCGACCTGCGCGGGGACCAATGCTCTGGCGTCAACTTAGTGACGCCGACTTCGGGCAGCCGACTTGGGTGGTCGGCTGACAGGAGTGCTGGTCGACCCGGAGTGATGTCGACCTGGTGGTCAGCCGAACCTGGTGGTCGACGAATGAGAGGCCGACGTCGACCTCGAGAGGGGAGATTGAGGACGCCGAGCAACTTGGCGTCGAGTAGGAGGGCGCCGGGCTTGTGCAGTTGGCGGCCGACCGAGCCGGTCGCCCAGGAGTGGTTGCCCGGTCGACCGGGATACCCGGGCGATGTGTGCGAAGGTCGCCGGGGTAGTTCTGCGAGGCTGACCTCGGAAGTGGTATCCCGAGGTCGACGTGGCTGGTGGGCACAGTCGCTGGCGTGGAGTCGACCTGGGCGTCTGCGCTGTACACGTGACACGGAAGAGTGCACCAACCAGCTGCGCGCACCTACGAAGCGGGTACAACGCTGTGCAGCCGACTTGCTGCAGCATTGGCACACCGTGGACCTGCAACATTGGCAAGCCGCGACTTTGCTCTGCTGGAGCGCGGTCGACCAAGTCGTGCTGGCACGCGGTCAACCATGCTGCGCTGGAAGTCGACCAGCAGCTTTGCTAGGCCTGATGTAGTCTTGCATGCCAATGTTGTTGCTATCATTCTGAACCATTGTTGTGAACTTTTGCTAGTGGAACTCTTGCCAAATTCCCTCGTGAACCAGCAAGTAGTGCAAGCACGAGTAAACGACTAAGGAACGCAGAGATCCCACGAGCACCCGTGCCTAGCCCGTATTCTAGCTCCCGTTGATAGAGTTATCTCCGCAGGCACTACACCCCTCGCCGTGCCTCAAAGTGTGAAAATTCTGACCCTTCCGAAGTCCACCTACTAGACCCCGAAAATCACGGTGGATTGGTGTACGGGCTCAACCTATCACTCTGGAGACGTGTTGGATCACCCACAATTTCCCCTCCATTTTTTTGTCTTCACCCCCCGACAAGTTCACTTCCCGCCGTTCACCCAGCGTCCGCTTTTGTCGGATGAGGTATTCACCGTGGTGCCCGCGATTTTTTTGGCGTTCGATGAAGGCGCGAACGCTATCGTAGTCGGGGTGAGTTTATCGTCTCAAACTCCCGCTCGACCGCTTCGCTGCCCACCGTGCCTATCGCGCTTAGAAACAACAGCTTTGGGAACTCCGTCTTCGCTGCTACACCATTCTTGGGTAGATCGTTGAATCAGGAGAAACTCCGACAGCTGCCACAACTTCTTCAGCCCCGAGATTTTCGGCAGGGGAAACGTTGCCAATGGTCCGTTTTTGTCGGGCCCGAAATAATGTCGCTTGAACTTTTTCTTTACGCCCAGCTGATGAACTAGCGCAATACTCGCACCTTTCAAACCAACACAGGGCTAAACACAGCGCCCCACCTTATTCGTCCAGGGCCAATAGGACTTAATATGCCTTCGAGGCACCTTGAGGTGCGTGAGCCATCGTAAGACTTTGGCTGGTAGGGAGCTCGATATGCTACCGCCGCTTAGCCGCAAAACCCGGCCTTAGCAAAAAGTCTTTTTTGGTAGGTCGTTCTCTCGCCTCCTGAAGCCGAAACCCGTTTCTCTTGCTGGATCCGTATTTGACGCAACTCCGTGTGTTCTAGCTGGTAAAACCCCCGAAATTCGCGGGTCTAGACGATGCACCAAACCGTTGTGTCGTTGGTGTACTGCCCCGTCTACGACACAACTTCCTCTGCCGGAGAAATTTGTGGGAAAGGCAATAACGAAGGCATATAACAAAGAGACGAAGGAAGAATGAACGAATGAGATGCAATGGAAAGAGCATAGTAACAAACATGAGAACGACTGAGAACGATCGAATACTAAGGAGCAGGAAAGGAGAAAAGTAGCGGAGGAAGCAAAAGTTAGAAAGAAACAAGGCAGGGAGACGAGAGGTACGACAGTAAGAAACGAGGCGAAAGAGGAGGTGTGAGGGAAGAAAGAAATATGTACGAGCGTAAAGAAGCCACAGATGCAGCGACCAAAGAAGAAGGCAACGAGGTAATAATACTACAAGAAGCAAAGAGAGCAAGGGAACCAGGAAACAACGATGACTCACCAGGAATGACACTATGCCGCTGCACGTCCAATACACCTTGCGGTAGTGACTAAACATCAACGTTTCTGTAGTGTGGAATACAAGAATCGCTAACAAGGGCAAGAAGGATGCTGTTAATTTAAGTAATCGAAGGTTCCTAAAGCGGCCAACAGAAAATACTAGCACAAGCATTTAGAAATCATAGCGCTCTACCTAACACAGATCAGCGTGAGAAGGATAGATCATATTAGGGAGGAATGGACCTGTCTTGACAGCTCTTCTAGAGGAGCAGGTGGAAGCGAGAAATTTTTGAAAAGAAATCTCGAAACCCGAAGATGTGGCATTCTTGTCGTAGCAACATTTGACAAGTCAAAACAACTCGGAATACTAACATAGTTCATTCAGCAGAACTGTTTTGCAAATTCGGCTGTCACTAATGTCAGTAGATCTGCACTGTGGATGCCCGATTGATCCTGGAGAGGGTTACAGGCGCGTTCGCGTGGAGAGTGATGGCCGTTAGCGTGGCCTCTGGAAAATCCGATGAGGTACCAGTTTCTTGGAACAGTAGATCACCCAGCGAGGCAGGCGCCCTCGTGGGATTGAGCATGCACAAAGCCCGTCGGAGCCTAGAGACCACAGGCCGAATCATTGGGCAGCTGAAAAGGCAGTGATAATGTGTTTCCGTCTCCCCGCAGTATGGGCATTTGGGCTTGCTACTGAGGAAATCCACTCTCTCCCCAACCTGTAGGTTCAGATTATGAACTCGTGGGAGGACGTCACGCGGTCGGCTCGGGATAGCGAGTAAATTCCGGGTGCGGATGATGCGTTCCCAGTCGATCTTGCCACTCCACTTGCCAGACCACTTCGCTTGCTTCGTTAGGATTGTATTAGGTTTGGCCCACGACTCCCTCAGTTGCTTCAAAGGTGCCAGCTGCCCGTTCGCGAAAACCGTCGAGCGGAAAATTGTCGCCGCTCCTTGTCCCCCACCACCAGACGTGACAGCAGAGTTGCTCACTGCACCCTCCTCTTCCTCCTATCGAGTGCCCGGGGCCAGTACTATTTTCCACTCCAAAGGTGCTGCTCCAAAGGCCTTGAGAGCCAGCCGTGCCGAGTCTCTGCTTCGCAGCTCTTTCTCCTGCGTGCCAATGTCTTTAATCTTCGCTTCACCATCGCACGGGGTGGTTACCAGATCACCCAGCCGCGTCTCCCAAAGGCCTTTCGCTTCCTTTTGCCCCCCGACCGGATTCGTACCGTTCAATAACAGCTTTCGGTTGAAAACAATCCTCTCCTGCGCCACCTCCTCTCTGCTATAGGACTTTCCCGTATCAGCGATCGGAGAGCTCATGAAAGTTTCGCCTGCTTGATTCCAGCGCACAGCGTCCCCTGGACAATGCTTCAACAACCTCTCGTGCGCCAAGAAGTTGTCCACTCCGAGCGGAAGACCGGCCGTTGTGAGCATTATCTCCTTTTTCTTCCCGTTCTCCTCCAGCAGCAGACCCCCAATTCTTCGCATAGCAAGGCAGGCGAGTAGAATCTCCGGATCCAGCACCCCCAATCCTCCATCAGCCTTCGAGGTGGTAGGAAGACCCAAGTTCCACAGCACAAAACCCTTTTCAGTCGTTGCGTTGTTCCCCGTCAGAAAGTGAAAGGTCGCCTTCCTGGTTAACTTGTGAGGTGTACAATCTTTGGGTGGGAAAGCACTAATAAAGACACGTCACCTCTTTCAATTTTGCACAATCGATCCTCAAAACCGACCGTCCACCGCACTTGAAACCTGATTCTTACAGTCAAACAATTTCGAACCGTTTTTAACACCGTAAACATTCTATCATTCGCATGATCGATCGTGCAATAACCAAAAGAGGTGACGCGTCCTTAGCGATTTCAGTATGCACTATGTTTAGGACGCGTCGTCACCTCTTTCGATTTGCATGATCGATCTTAAAAAAACGGAAAAAGAAAAAAAAAGAACCGATCGACCACTGCACTCCAAACCTGCTTGCTACATTCAATAGCTTTTGAACCGTTTTCACTCCGTAAACATTCATTCCTGCGCAGGATCAATCGTGCAAAACTAAAAGAGGTGACACGTTCTTAGAATTGCTATAAGTGAGGGTGTGGTCCGGTTTTTCAGCTACTTTCCTGCTATTTCCCCAATACACTCCATACTGTAAAAAAAACATATATATATAACAGCCTTTTGCATTAACATAGTGTAGTGTAGCCTTATATTGGATGTGCACCTCTCCTTCCCTGTTTCTTATCTATTTGTTCCTGCAATTCTATAGTGCAACCCGTCCTTTTCGCTACTTTCGCTCACATGCCTCTCCCTTCTCTCGTAACCTAGCCATAGCTCCTAAGCTTAGCTAGTTACCCTTTTGACATGCTATAAAAGCAGGTCCCTCTTAGGACCTAGTGTTCATGGGTCCACCGAACCCGCCATCTCCGATGGCGGCCTATTTTTCTGATGCAGCAGCTCCGCGAGCTGATGGCGTCGAACTCGCCACTTCGCGCGATCCGGTCGTTTCACGCGCGCTTCAGGTGCGTGCGTCGCGCACATGATTCGCGCGTGCTTCGGGACGGTGCCAGTGGCGCTTGTTGCTCGCCTCATCGCGTGGACCTCGCTGTCTCATCGTCCTGCCACTGCAGCCCTCGCCGGATGCCCCGTCGCCCCGTGCCCCCCCCTCCCCCCGTTGCTCCGCGCCGTCTCGTCGCCCCGCGGCCCCATCGCCCGAGGCCCAGTCGCCCGCTTCCCATCGCCCCTTCCACCCTCTTTACTCGCAGCAGCAACCGCGCGCACTGCAGCTGCGCGAGTTGGAAGCTATGTGCCTCTGCGCGAGCGAGCAGCTGCGCACAAATCTGTAGTCGCAAATGCAGCCTCTACCCTGCCGCCCCCCTTCTTCTCCCTCTCCCTACTGCGCGTGCAGCAGAAAAAGGGGGGGGGGGGGGGGGGGGGGGGGGGAGGGTGTTGGGGGTCGAGGGAGTGGCGGTAGGGCTGCCTGCGCCTGTGGGGTGAAGGGTGATGGGGGTGCGGATAATGGAGGGTGAGGGGGTGGCAAGAGGGGTGCGGTTCCAGGAAGTGGCTGAACAGGGGGGGTGAGGTTTAGGGGGGTGGCTGAAAAGGGGTGTGGTATTGGGGCTTCGTAAGAGGGGTTCGCCACGTGGCTCCCCCCCACCTCCTCTCATCATCCCTCTCTCACCTCCTCCTCCTCTCTTGCCCTCTCCTTCCGCTGCACACTCTGTTTGGTGTACCCCTTCAGGGGGCGTAAACTTCACATTGTTATTGCTGCTGGCACTTATGAGGGCGTGTCAAGAAACATATTTCTATATAATTGCCCTTTGCATTAACATAGTGTAGTGTAGCCTAATGTTGGTGGTGCACCTCTCCTTGCATGTTTCTTATCCATTTGTACTAGCAATTCTATAGTGCAACCCCTCCTTTTCGCTACTCTCGCTTACGTGCCTCTCCCTTCTCTCGTAACCTAGCTATGGCCCCTAAGCTTAGCTAGTTGCAGTTTTGACACATACAATCATACCCGTCAACACACTCTGAATACAGTTACACTACAGAACAGAGAACGCTATGGAGACCACAAAAATGATACCCAGATGTCCACAATACCGTCACCCTATGGGATCACAATCCAACATAAAAAAAACTTCCTTGACCACATTCTTACGACGTGGAGTGGACAACCTCCTTCAACGCATTATCCTTCAACCCATTATCCCGCCAACCCTAAATCCTTCCCAACCCTGTGAGAATCCAAGGAAAGGAATGTTTTGGACTAGGTCAAAGGGGGTGGGGTACAAGAGTGTCGAGCAAGTTGTATACCCTCTAAGGATTACCCCTACATAGCCTAAAAAGAGATAAACATATTTGTTTTGATACAACCCCATAGGCGAAGTGGGGGATAGCCAGAGCAAACAATGGTCACAAGACCAGTCAAGAGAAGAAGCAATGGAAAGCAAAGCTCAGGGTGGATCTTAAGATCACCACGCATTCCAAGCACAAGGAAGCGGCCACAAGGCCAGTTCACATGCAGAGTTTATAACAGCAAAAGCAGGACACTGATCACAACCTAGCAAGTGTAAGCAAGCAGGCGTACTCATATATATCTGTGTACAACAAGAGCAAGACAAGATCAAGAGACAAGCAGATGCGGCAGAGTGGGCACAATCACAAGAGCAGTGCAGAAACGCTGATGATCACCAGACCCAAGGGCCTTGGTAAAGACATCAGAAGTGTTGGTCTGTGTGGCCACGTAAGCAAGACGAAGCTGGCCACGCTGCTGCAACTCTCGCGTGAGGAAGTAATGGAGTGCAATGTGCTTCGTTCTGTGCCCCAGTCTCTGGTCCTGACACTAGGCAATCATGGCCTTGTTGTCGACGTACAGAACCGGAGGAGAACGAGGCCGCTCACCCAAGTCGGTCAGCAGGTAGGTCAGCCAGCGTAGCTCCTGTGCAACCATAGCCCCAGCATAGATCTCGGCCTCATAGCTGGAACTAAGTACAGACGTAGAGCGAGTGGACTTCTACCAGACAGAACCCGCTCCAAGGCTAAAACTGTAACACTGTGTCGGCCAAGAAGCGTCTGAGTGATCAGTGAGAACAGCTGAACCCTATCCTCCAAGCACAAGCCCCACGCCCGATGTACTGCACAAATAATGCAGTACCCTCTTCGCAGCTTCCCAGTGCACCTTTCGGTGTCTACCGGGAGCCACATAGCGAGCCAGAAGGCTGAGTGGGCACGCGAGGTCAGGTCGCGTGCACGTCATCAAGTACATGAGGCAACCCACAAGCTCTAATACGGACCACTCGGCTCTACGGACTCGTCCGAAGGTGGAACTGAGAGCAAGAGATGTCAACGGGAGTTGTGTGTTGGCCCCGTCCTCGCTTGGGCGAAGCGGACTTCGTGATCGGGTGTGAGGGGAGCAGCCGACCTGCATCAGTGGGCGAGCTGGTTGACGAGGAGGTCGACCTGCACGGAGACCACTGTACGGGCGCCGACTTCAGGGTGGCGCCGACTTCAGGGAGGTCGACTTGGGAAGTCGACCTACGGAGGACGTCAACTTTGTGACGCCGACTTCGGGTAGCCGACTTGGGTGGTCGGCCGACAACTGCGCTGGTCGACATGAAGCTGGTCGACCAGGATTGCTGGTCGTCGTGGAGCTAGACGACCAGAAGTGACGTCGACCTGGAGCTGGTCGACCAGGGGCGTGGTCGACCTGGTGAGGTCGACTTGGAGGTGGCCGTCAACTTGGGAAGTCGACGGGCACGTGCGAGAGCAGCTGGTCGACGTGGTTGCCCGGTCGACCAGGTTACCTGGGTGACGAGGTTCTGCAGAGGAGTACGACGGTCGCCCAGGCGAAGTTGGCGAGCCCGACCTCGGTGGTGGTATCCCGAGGTCGACGTGGCTGATCAGAAGCAGTCATCAGCGCCAGGTTGACTTGGTGTGTGCGTTGTGCAGGTGACGAGGCTCAGCCCGCCAATCATCTGCGAGCACCTGTGAAGCGGGTGCGCTGCTGTTCTGCGTGAGCAGCGCTGGCACGCCGTCAACCTGCGACGTTGGCACGCCGTCGACTTTGCACTGCTGGAGCGCGGTCGACCAAGTCGTGCTGGAACGTGGTCGACCATGCTGCGCTGGCAGTCGACCGACCTGAATGCTAGCTCTGATGTAGTCTTGCTATGCCAACTTCTTTGTACCAATTGTTGTCAACTTTCTCTAGTGAAACTCTTGCCAATTTGCCCCGTGAACTAGCAAGCAGTGTGTGCACTAGGAAAACGACTAAGGACCAACGAACGCAGAGATCACACGAGCACCCGTGCCTAGCCCGCAGTCTAGCTCCCGTTGTAGTAGTTATCTCCGCAAGAGGTGCCTAGCCCGTAGTCTAGCTCCCGTTGTAGTAGTTATCTCCGCAAGAGACCTGTAGGCAGAGGAGTGGGTTGTGTTAAGGAGAACTCAAAGTCAAAATGCTGAAGGACCTGCTGCACCATGTGTGACTTGAATTAGGGTGATGGTGCGTCGTGCTTTGTCCCGGGTGATCTGCAAGCCAAGATAGCTGCGTAGCTCACCCAGGTCAGTGCAGTTGTGTTTCTCTTGCAGATCCGCCTTCACTAGGGCCAGTGCCTCAGTGTCAGCAGTGGCAAAAACCAAGTCGTCGACGTACGCAAGAACGCGGCGGCAGAGAAGTGTCTGTACGCGGAAACAGTGAAGGGTCAGCAGTCGAGGGAGCGAAACCAAGAGCCGCAAGTGTAGTCCTCAATGTGTCATGCCACTCACGGGACGCCTGACGCAGACCATAGACTGGTCGCCGGAGACTCCACTGGGTACCCTCAGGAAACGACCCAGTGAAGCTAGGTGGGCGGCGCAACCAGATAGCCTCGTGAAGGCTGCCCTGTAGGAAGGCTGTCGAGAAGTCGAGGGAGTGCAGCTCGTAGTCGCGCTGTGCTGCAACGTGCAGTAGCACCCGAAGAGTGGTCATCTTCAAGGTGGGGGAGAAGGTCTGGAAGAAGTCGAGCCCCTCACGCTGACTAAAGCCTCGTGCAACGTAACACATGTTGAAGGCAGGCGGAGAACCCGGTGGTCGTTTCACCCCGAAAATCCACATGCCATCGACTATGTTCGCCCCAAGTGGGGGAAATTTGACTACGTAGGTGCCTGTGGACTTCCAGGAAGCCATCTCCGCGTCCATGGCTATCTGCCACTGAGAGGAATATGGACCCGTGATTGCGTCTGCGTAAGAACGCGGGGTCGGGTCTTTGTCAGGGCAAAGTAGCGTAGACGCGAGATGAGGTGCAGCGGCCGCTAATCACTCAAGCCCAAACTGCCTGTCCTCAAGGACATCACAGCCAAGGGCAAGCTCACCCCAGACTGACGGAGGACATGAAGAGTTAAAAACAAGACTCGCAGCGTAGTCAAGGCGGCACAAAGCAGCAAAGTCAACAAGCTCAGCAACTAAGGCAGACGCAGCAACAGACTCAAAAGAGGGGTCAGTCAAAACAGTGGCAAGAAGGCAAGTTACAGTCGGATTGGCAGCACAGACAAGGTCCGAGTTAGGGTCAGGAACGTGAGGAACAGAAGAAGCGGGAGGCGATGGCTGGACAACACGCTGTGGAACAGAGGAAGGACGAAGTGCCATGATGTGTGTGCCAGGGACAGGTGGAGGACAAGGACGTATAGCACGGCGAGAACGGACAGGCGTGATAGGACGCAACGCAGGCTATCTACGCTTAGTGAAGGACTCTGTCACCGCAGTGTGTGGAGCAGGAGCAGGCAGTGGGGAGTGAGGCAGTAGCTGTAGCAGAGACTGGGCAGGGGGTGGAAAAAGTAATGGAGGATTAGTGCTAGCAAAAGCAAACTCAGTAACAGCAGGCGGGAGACTGAGAAGGTGACTAAGCGCAGACTACTGCGGCTGAATAGTCGCACCTCCAGAACCTCCAGCTCCAGTAGCAACAGCACCCACAGAGCCTAGACCTCCACGCCCACCACAGGGACTTCCCAAACGGACAGCCCTCTCTCGAAGCCGCTCCGGCGAAAGAGGCTCCTGCCGACGAGAACCAGGGCTACCCGCAACAGCACCTATAGCTCCAGTACCTCCAGTACCTCCAACGATACAAGTGCCTCCAACACCTGTACCTCCAGCACGGCCAACTCCAGGAACACCAGCACTAGCACCTCCAGGTCCAGTACCTCCAGAACTCCCAGCTCCAGCACGTCCAGCGCCGCCACCGGGGCTGGCCCACTGGACAGCCCACTCGCGAAGCCGCTCCGGTGAGAGAGTCTCCTGCCGACATGCACCAGCACCACCAGCACCAGCACCAGCAGCACCTCCAACCGCAGCACCCCCAGCAGCGTTTGTACCAGTACGACACTCAGCACCCCCAGAGCTAGCACCCCCAGAGTCCGCACCCCCAGTATCACCACCTTTAGCAGCACCACAGTCCACAGCGATGGGCTGCAGAGGCGGTGAAGACGGTCGAGGCGGAAAATGCGGAGATAGCTACTACAACGGGAGCTAGACTACGGGCTAGGCACGGGTGCTCGTGTGATCTCTGCGTTCGTTCATTCCTTAGTCGTTTCCTTGTGTGCACACTACTTGCTAGTTCACGGGGATTATTGGCAAGAGTTCCACTAGGAAAGTTGAAAACAAGGATCCAGAATAATTACAACAAAGTTGGCATGCAAGACTACATCAGGCATAGCAAAGCTTCTGGTCGACTTCCAGCGCAGCACAGTTGACCGCATGCCAGCACGGCTTGGTCGACCGCGCTCCATAAGAGCAAAGTCGTGGCTTGCCAATGTTGCAAGTCCACGGTGTGCCAACGCTGCAGCAAGTCGGCTGCACACGCAGGACAACTAAGCAACTGCTTCGCAGGTGCCCGCAGCTGGTTGGTGCACTACTCCTCGTCACGTGCACAGCGCACATGTCCAGGTCGACTCCATGCCAACGACTGCGCCCACCAGCCACGTCGACCTTGGGATACCTCCCCAGAGTTCGACCTCGCAGAAGTCACCCTGGCGACCTTCGCGCGCCTCCGCACCCCTCGTCACCCAGGTAAGGTGGTCAACTGGGCAACCACGTCGACCAGCTGCTTCTGTATGTGCCCGTCGACCTCGCAAGTCGACGGCCACCTCCAATCGACCTCTCCAGGTCAACCACTCCCTTGGTCAACCAGCTCCAGGTCGACAACACTGGTCGACCAACCACCAGGCCGACCAGCAGTCTTGTCAGCCGGCCACCCAAGTCGGCTAACCCAAGTCAGCGTCGCCAAGTCGACTCCCTCCGCAGGTCGAATTCCCAGGTCGACCTCCCCGAAGTCGGCGCCATCCTGAAGTCGGCGCCCGCGCAGTGGCCCCCGTGCAGGTTGACCAACCCCGTCGACCAGTTCGTCCACTGCTTCAGGTCGGCTGCTCCCCTCGTACCCGACCACAAAGTCGGCTCCGCCCAAGCGAGGACGGGGCCACACCCAACTCCCGTTGACACTCCCCTGCCGCGTTCACGCTTAGGCCTCCAGCCCTCACGGCAGTACTCCTCAGAGAACAGCTCGTCGGCGTGCACCCAACACACAGCACGCCGGTCACCGCACCAACCATGCAAGAGGGCATGGCACCTACTGCCGCACGTCATCGTCGCCGTCGCCCACGTCGGCCAGGCGCACTTGGCCGATTGCAACGGAGAACCGGTTGAAGGCCGGATAGTGCAGCGCCTTCATCAGGAAGTCGGCCGCTGCTCAGCGGTCAGGGTGTACTTCAGCGAGAACTTCCAGCGCTTCATCATGTGCTGCAGCCAGGCCTGTCGCCGCTCCATGTGCTTGAGGTTGCCCGTCAACCCCATGCCCTCGTCGACCGTGATGGCCGACTTGTTGTCCACCCGGAGGACGGTCGGCTTCCTGGCATCCAGCTGCCGGAACTCTCCAAGGAGGAAGCGAAGGCGGTGTCCCTCCTTGCCGGCCTCGGTGGCCGCCACATACTCCTACTCGGTCGACGACACCGTTGCGCACTTGATGTGCTGGCTCGACCAGGAGACTGCGGCCCCTCCGTTGATGAACACGTAGCCGCCCGTGCTCGTCCAGCTCTGCTTGTCACCAGCGTCGTCGACGTCCACATAGCCGACCAGTTCCAACGACTCTGGTTCACTGCCGAACTCCAGGGCGGTGTCACGCGTGGCGGCGAGGTAAGCGAGGTAGCGGTCAACCTCGCGCCAATGTTGGTCGCTCCTGACCGTGAGGCCGCTCCCCAGCTTGCTGCAGGTGAAGGCGATGTCCGGCCTCGTCGTCGTCGCCGCGAACTGCAGCGAGCCGACCTTCTGCCGGTACTCCTCCTCCTTGCGCTCCTGTGCCTCCTCGTCATCGAAGGTGAGCTCGGCGTAAGCGTCGACCGAGACAGGCGTCTTCAGAGTGTGGCTGGTCTGCTCCTTGTCGATGAAGTGCCTACGCAGCTTGTCGGCGTAACCCTGCTGATGCAGCCACAGCTTCCCCGCCGACCTGTCGCGGACGATCTCCAGCCCGAGGTACTTCTGCGCCGGCGAGATCTCGCGCAGCTCGAAGGCGGCCTCCAGCAGCTCCTTCAGCTCCTTCAGCATCGCGGGGCTGCTGCTGGTGGCGAGCAGGTCGTCGACGTAGACCAGCACCCAGCAGGCCACGTTGTCCGCGCCGACCTAGAAGTAGAGAGCCTTGTCGACCTGGCTCCTCTTCCACCCGGTGCCTACCAGCATGTCGTTGAGCGCCTTGTACCACAACAGCGGCGATTGGTTCAGCTCGTAGAGACTCTTCAGCAGCTTACACACCCGGCCAGTCCCGTCGTTGAAGTAGTCTGGGAGGTACTTGTACAGCACTCGGTCGAGCTTGCTCTGCAGGAAGGCGTTCTTCATGTCGAGCTGCATCAAGTTGAGGTCGAGGACGGGAACGATGCTGAGGAAGATCCTCAGCATGACGTAGCTGCTCACCGGCGCATACGTCTCGTCGTAGTCGGCGCCATACACCTGCGTGAAGCCTTTCACGACCAGCCTTGCCTTCTCGCGCTCGACAGTGTCGTCGATGTGGTACTTCGTCGTCAACACCCACCGGTTCTTCATACCCCGGATCGGCGTTCGCCCAGCTCCCACGAGCCCATGTTGATGAGCCTGCGGATCTCCTCCTCCATGGCGGCCTTCACCGCCACGCCCTTCCAGCTTGCCATTCCTCCTTTACCGTCATCATCAAGATGTCCCAACGGTGCTCGGGGTCGGCATGCATTGTCGGGGTCCAGCTCCGGAAACTTCTCATCATCCTCGGCAGGTCGTCGTCCACGTCGTACACCGTGGTGAAGGCAGCAAGGACGAAGAAGTCAGGCGGCCTCCGAAGTCGGCCCGTACGCCGTGGTCCACCCTGGACTTCCACCACGTCGCTGTCGGTGGACTCCTCGGCGTCCCCCTCCTTCGTCACAGGCTTTGCTGCTCTCAGCGTCCTGCTGCACCGCCGTCGGCGTCCCAGCCGACTTCTCCCCTGTGGTCGGCTCCCCTGCCGACTGTCCGGTCGCCGACTGCTCCATGGTCAGCGTCGCTTCTGCGTGCTCCCCTGCTGGTGCCTTCTTCGCCAGCTTCACCCAAGTTGGCTGCACCTCCTCGGCCTGCTCCTCCCCTACCAACGTCGACTTCACGCCCATGTCATCCCCGGCGGCAGCGTCGACCGCTCCAGGCAGTTTTGGACCCAGACGGCTTACCGCAGAGCAAGGTGCCACCAGTGGTGCTGCAACCCATGTGCAGCAGCATCGTCCACACCGACTCCACCACCGTCCTCATCTCTCGTTCCGCCATGCCGTTCTGCTGCGAGGTGTACGGGCAGGACAGGTCGTGGAGGATCCCCTTGGCGTTGACGAAGTCGGTAAACTGCTTTCCGAGGAACTCCCCTCCCCGGTCAGTCCGCAGCATCAAGACCGAATTCTTCGTCTGCCGCTCAGCCACCACCAGCCACTGCATGAACTCTTGCAACGCATCCGACTTCTTGGCGACCGGCCTCACCCACACGTAGCGGGTGTTGCGGTCCTTCAGCAGCAAGAAGTACAGGCGGCCATCCTTGGCAGCCACCCGGAAAGGCCCGCATAGGTCGATGTCCACGACGGCCAGGACGTCGTCGGCGTCGGAGCCCTGGTCGGGAAAGGTGTGCCGCTCCAGCTTCCCGCTGACACACGAGACACACGATGAGCCGGCGCCCGACGCCAACATGAGGTCCAGCCTGGTGGCAACCTCGTGCTTCGCCGAGCTCCGGATGGTGTTTATGCCGACGTGCGCAAGCCTTGCGTGTAGCCTGTTCGGCGTTGCCTTCGTCGCCGAGACGATCGCCCGCAGGGCCACGACCTCTATCGTGGGCGACGTCGACCTCGTCGAGCAGGGACGCAGGTCGGTGCAGAGGACTCGCCCGGTGTAGGACGCCCGACTAAGGACGTCTCCCGCCACCGATACAAGCAACATCCCATCGCCGTCCTCCTGCAGCTTCACGCCGTTCTCCTTTAGCTGCCCGGCCGAAACTAGATTTGCTCGCACGCCCGGAACGTTGAGTACATCGGGGATGAGCACCTGCTTCTCGGCCTCCCTTTGCAGAGCGACAGTGTTGCGGCCCTGTACCTCCTGCAGCGCCCCATTAAAGCCGCGCACGTGCTTCACGTCGCCGCACGGCTCCAAGTCGACGAAGGCCTCCTTCGACCCCATCAGGTGGTGCGAGCAGCTGCTGTGGAGCAGGACCACCGCCGGGTTCGCCTGCACAGCTGCTGCCACCGCCTGGAAGTCCTCGCTGGATTCCGGCGCCAGCGAGACGGTCGGCTCCACGACACCGACCAGCAAGCACGACACCGCCTTTTCGTCTCGCCCCTTGCCGCCAGCAGAGGAGTCGTCGTCCTTCGCCGAGGTCGACTAGTTCAACTACTTCTCCTTGCGCGGCTGGTTTCCTCCTCGACGAGGACGACGGCAGCCAGACCTCCCACGGCCTCCCTTGGCGTCGTCGTCGTCGGAATCACTGCGGTCGGGGCACTCGAAGCAAAGGTGAACGGGGTCGCCGCACAGCCAGCACTCCCGACGTCGACTTCCGCCTCCTCGACCGCTATCCTTGGCCGACTTCCACCCGCTGCTACCACCGCTGCCAGACTGCCTACGCGGCCCCGGTCGACCACCTTGCTTCGCCGGGGCGACGTAGTTCACTTGCGCCAAGAGCTCCTGGGACCGCTCAGCCTCCTGCATCGCCTCGTCCTGCAAGATGTACGAGGTCAATGTATCCTCGTTGAGCGTCGCCTGTGTGCTCGGCGCCATTGACAGCCGCTTCAGAAGGTTGTAGCTGTTCGAGAGTCCCTGCATGACGTGCGTGACGTACGACGTCGTCGAGTACTGCGCGCCGGCCATCCTTATGGTGGCGAGAATTCGTCGAGCTCGGTTGTAGTAGTCGGTCGCCATCTCCTGGTCGCCCATACGCAGGTGCGTCAGTTGCCCCTCAAGCTGGGCGATGAACAAGTCGTCGGTGACCTGGTACATCGACTCGATGACGTGCCATACCCGGTGGCCGGCGTTGAGGTACTCCCTACACGACTTCAAGGCGATCTGCACTCCCGGCGAGCAGCACCGCGAGATGACCGTGAAGGTCAGCAGCTGCACGGCGCGAAACTCTGCACGCAAGTCCGGGTAGTGCTCCTCCGGCGTCGTCACAGTGCCGCGGGCGAAGCCGATCAGCTCGGCCATCTCCAGGTGGAGCTCCATGGCTTCCTTCCAGGTGAGAATGTCGGGTCGGCCGACCAGCGGAGGGGGTGATCGAGATCCTGTCCGGCGTAAACTTGAAGTAGCCGTAGCTCGGTGCAATCCCGCCCGCTGTCACGTGGGTCGCCGACATCGGCGACAATCCGCTTCGACGACCTCCGACGTCGCCCTGCGAGGAGCCTGCAGCCGCCGACAACTGCATCCCTCGCGCCTGAACGCTGCCGACTTCATCGGCGTGAATCACACCAGGGCTGCCTCGATGTGCCTCCAGCACTGCTGCCGACTTGGCCACCACCGGTGTTGACGCCCCCGTCGACGCCGCCTTCGGTGTTCACCGTTCGAGAAGAGACAGGCCAAGAAGGTGCTCTGTCGCCCACACGGCATGGATGCCAGCCTCGACGACCGCCCTGGGCAGGTCGCCATACTCGTTTGCCTCATGACGTCTCCTCGCGTTCTCCAGCCGTGCCTCCAGGGGTGTCCACCACCCCCGCGTCACCTACGGCGACTACCATGGTAACAACCGCACAGCTGCAGGCCTACAACACACAATAGGTAAGTGACCACTAGGTCAACCTGACTGAAAGGTAAGTCGTGTGCCGTCCACACTCCCCCCCCATCCGGAGATAGCTATCACAACGGGAGCTAGACTACGGGCTAGGCACGGGTGCTCGTGTGGTCTCTGCGTTCGTTCATTCCTTAGTCGTTTCCTTGTGCACACACTCTTTGCTAGTTCACGGGGAGAATTGGCAAGAGTTCCACATGGAAATTTGAAAACAAGGATTCATAATAATTGCAACAAAGTTGGCATGCAAGACTACATCAGACCTACCAAAGCTGTTGGTCGACTTCCAGCGCAGCACGGTCGACCGCGTGCCAGCACGGCTTGGTCGACCGCACTCCAGCAGAGCAAAGTCGCGGCTTGCCAACGTTGCAAGTCCACAGTATGCCAACACTGCTGCAAGTCGGCTACACAGCGTTGCACCTACAGGACAACGAAGCAACTGCGTCGCAGGTGCGTGCAGCTGGTTGGTGCACTACTCCTCGTCACGTGCACGACGCAGACGTCTAGGTCGACTCCACGCCAACGACTGTGCCCACCAGCCACGTCGACCTCGGGATACCTCCCCAGAGATCGACCTCGCAGAAGTCACCCTGGCGACCTTCGCGCGCCTCCGCAGAACCTCGTCACCCAGGTAACCTGGTCAACTAGGCAACCACGTCGACCAGCTGCTCCTGCATGTGCCCGTCGACCTCCCAAGTCGACGGCCACATCCAGTCGACCTCTCCAGGTCGACCACTCCCTTGGTCGACCAGCTCCAGGTCGACAACACTCCTGGTCGACCAACCACCAGGCCGACCAGCAGTCCTCTCAGCCGGCCACCCAAGTCGGCTGCCCCAAGTCGGCGTCACCAAGTCGACGCCCTCCGCAGGTCGACTTCCCAGGTCGACCTCCCCGAAGTCGGCGCCATCCTGAATTCGGCGCCCGCGCAGTGGTCCCCGTGCAGGTCGATCAACCCCATCGACCAGTTCGTCCACTGCTGCAGGTCGGCTGCTTCCCTCGCACCCGACCACGAATTCGGCTCCGCCCAAGCGAGGACGAGGCCACACCCAACTCCCGTTGACACAAAACCGGGAGGGACAGCCAGACGCGCGGAGCGGCGATGGGCCACAGTGTCGGCAGCAGTCGGGTCACCCCCCTCAGCATGGCCAGAGGTGTCGGAAGAGACCTCCAAAGGCTCAACCAAAGGGGTGGGTCTACCTGAGACACACCTGAGGGAGCAGGACCGGGAGGAGGGAGGGGGGCTACCGGGGGGGGATCGACAACCAGGGAAAGCGACAGGAGGGGTACCGGGGAACTGCGGTGGGGGTGAAGACGGCAGTAGCAGAATGACTCGTCAAAAGTGACATCGCAGGAGGACATCACACAACGAGAGCCCGGGTGGTAAAACTGCCAGGGCGGTGCGTCGGTGGGAAAGTTAAGGAACACGCACCGAAGAGTGCGTGGAGAGAGCTTGCCCGCGAGCAAATCGTGGACTAGAGAGAGGGAACCCCAGACCGGAAAGTCCGACACATCGTCAACCTTCCCCGTCCAACGCAGTGTAGGCGAGGTCTCCGGCACGGAGACACGGGGCCAGAGGTTGAGCTGATGCGCGGCGTATCGGACCGCAAACGACCATAGAAAATGGGGAGCAGCCGCATGAATCATGGAGGTGCGAGCAACCTCCATAATCAAGCCGTTGCGGCGCTCTGAAATCCCATTCTGCTCTGGAGAGGCCGTAAGCGTGAACAAATGGCAGATGCCCTCAGCACCACAGAAGTCCTCGAAAAGACGGGAGGAAAACTCACCACCTCGGTCAGAGTGCAGCCGCTAGACAGGAAGGTTCTGGCGGAACCAAGTGCTAAGCTCAAGACGGACAGCGCGGATCTAGCAGATCAAGACACCGCGGACATCCGCCTTGCTCTGCAAGGGGAAGACTGTGGTGTAGCGCGTGTAGTCGTCGACAATGAGCAAAAAGTAGCGCTCGCCACCCTGTCCAGTGACGCGGGCGGGGCCCTTCATGTCCATGTGGAGGGTCTGCTAAGGAGCAATGGTAGGAGGAAACGAGGAGGAGTGAGGAGCGGCGCGCTGCCGCCCCTCGACGCAGGGAAGGCAGGGCGGTGCAAGCAACCTCGAAAGTGGGGGCAAGGACTTGGAGAGACCAGACAGAAGGAGACGGGAGTGCATGCCACGCAGGCGTGGCAAAGTGGGGTGGCCAAGACGGTGGTGCCAGAGGAGAGTCTGGTGTGTGAGGAGACGACACGAACAAGACGCAGCGACCTCTACCGACGCAGCTACCTGACCTGACTGAGCCACCAGTACAGACTCAGTAGTCAGTGTGTACAGACCAGACCCGGGTCTCCGAGTGAACATGGCGAGGTGCTCACCAGTGCGGGAGTCCGTACAGATCGCCACAAGCTCTCCTCCAAAAGTAGGCACAGTGACAAACTGGTCCTGGAGGACAGAGGTAACCACCAGGTTCTTAGCGAACGAGGGGAGGTGGAGCTCTGAGAGGACTTCCGGACTCGGGAGAACAGTGGAGCCCCGTGCAACGACGGAGCCACCAGCGGGGTCAGCCAGAGTGACAGGAGCCAGGACTGTGAGCGGTGTGACTGTGGTGCTGTTGCGGAAGAAGCAGCGAGGCACGCCTGAGTCTAGAGTGAAAGTGTGCAAGGCCTCCTCTGGCTCTGCACCTGTGCTAGCTGAGTCACAAGCACCTAGACTAGTAGCCTCTACACCACTAGGTGCCTCTACACCCCCAGCACTAGTACCCCAAGCCCCTCTACCGGGGCTGCCCCACCGGACAGCCCACTCACGACGCTGCTGTGGCGAAAGCAGCTTCCGCCGACAAGCACGGCTAGCTCCGCCACCGGGGCTGCCCCACCAGATAGCCCACTCGCGAAGCTGCTGCAGCGAGAGAGACTCCTGCACACTCGGCTGCCGCTGACGTAGGACAGTGATAGTGGTCATGGTAGGCAGTGTCAGTCAGCAGCATCGGCACAAGGGCTGCAGTAGCGACTGCAGCGGCGGTAGCTGGAACGGTAGGTGCAGTGGCAACAATGGTAGGAGCAGTAGCAGTAGCAGCTGTAGGAGCGTGCGCAGGGGGTAGCAAGGGCGGCAGCGGCAGTTGGCGTTGTGCGCAAGGCAGGGCAGGAGCGCGCAGCAGCGCGAGCACGTAGGGGAGGAGGGCGTGTGGGACACGTTTGGCAGCAGGGCGCTCACCGTGCACTGGGCAGGGCCGGGGGGGGGGGGGGGGGGGGGCGGCTCAGGCGCACGGGGCAGGGCAGCGCGGCAGGGCGCTGTGTCAGAACTATACTCTAGGCTGTAGTGGGGCACTCTTTATGGGGTACAGCCCTGTTAGGTTTTGCCCATACAATCTTGTACTGTCCTCTTCCTAGTCCATCATTCCTCGTTCTAACTTTCACATGGTATCAGAGCGGTCTCGAGTTCGAATCTCAGTGTATGCACATGTAGGCCGTTGGCGCTGTGCTCAATCCTGGGCCTCCCAGTGTGGGGGGGTGTGAGTAGATCTGCACTGTGGATGCCCGATTGATCCTAAGGAGGGTTACAAGCGCGTTCGCCTGGGGGGTTATGGGCGCACAAACCCGCTATACAAACAAGCCATTTTATCCCAATGGTCTAAGTGGTTGGGATTCTGACATGGTATCAGAGCTCGTGACATGGAATTCTTCGTTCTAACTTTCACACGCTGGGCAGGGCAGCGCGTAGGCGTGCAGGGCAGGGCAGCGCGTTGGTGTGCGGGGCAGGGCAGCGCAGCGGGGCGCTGGGCAGGGCAGCGTGCAGTCGTGCAGGGCAGGGCAGAGCGCTGGCATGCCAGGGCAGCGCAGCAGGGCGCTCGGCAGGGCAGCGCGCAGGCGTGCAGGGCAGGGCAGCGCGCTGGCGTGCGGGGCAGGGCAGCGCGGCGGGGCGCTGGGCAGGGCAGCGCGCAGGCGAGCAGGGCAGGGCAGCGCGCTGGCATGCGGGGCAGGGCAGTGCGTTAGCGGCGCGCAGCAAGGGCGTGCGGCGACACGCGGAGTAGTGGTGCGCGACGGGCAGCAAAGGGAAGGGGGGGGGGGGGGGGGACCGGCAGTAAGGCGCATGCGGTAGGGGCGTTTTTCGGGCAGAAAAAACGGCGCGCGCTAGGGGCGCACCACGGCCAGCTAACGGGGCAGTGGTAACGGTGGGCTCGGGAAAAAATTGTCCTTAAACGGCGGTCCCAGGAACCTAACCGCTCTCTACCAGGTGAGAATCCAAGGAAAGGAATGTTTTGGACTTGGTCAAAGGGGGTGGGGTACAAGAGTGTCGAGCAAGTTGTGTACCCTCTAAGGATAACCCCTACATAGCCTAGAAAGAGATGAACATATATGTTTTGACAATCCCAACCCAACCCCAACCATCCCAGCCTGCTCCATTCATCCAACCTGCAACACAACACTCTGTCCCAAATTACGCATCCCACGCATGCCACCCACCCACACCACCCACCCTCACCTTGTCACTTACATCTGACTCCAACGCACTTCCTCCCCAATGCTCCCAGTTTCCCCTCCTTCCTCACTGCTCCCAGTTTCCCCTCCTTCCTCACTGCTCCCAGTTTCCCCTCCTTCCTCGCTGCTCCCAGTATCCCCTCCTTCCTCGCTGCTCCCAGTTTCCCCTCCTTCCTCGCTGCTCCCAGTTTCCCCTCCTTCCTCGCTGCTCCCAGTTTCCCCTCCTAAGACCATTCCCCTTCCAAGTGATCCATTTTGCACTGCATATCTACCCCCATTGGTTCAAGGGTAAATGATTGATGCATGGTCACTCTGAATTGAGTACCGTATAACTACGGTAATTTCCTCTGTGAAGCTCCATCATACACATTATCCTTGTAAAATGAAAGCAGTTTTGAAAGAAATATTGGCTCCAGGACGCCAAACAGGTGCTTTCGCCATTGCTTCATCCTTGTGCATTCCTATGCGGACTTCTTAGCTGAAGGTGGCTGAGAACGTGCTCTACTGGAACAGCACACAATATTCGGCTTTAGGGATCAGGCCTCCACATGTGCAAGAGTATCATTTGGATGTTTCACCCACTGACGCAATAGTATAACCAGAACGCCATATAACAAGAAATGGCCTCTAGAATCAGCATGGTCGATGTACATTAAGCTGCGGCAACACTCCTCAGGTGGATATCTACCGAGTGATACAAGAATCGCTCAACTCGTGGGCTCCGTGACAAAAAGATAAGTCAACGGTCCATCTCCACAAGAAGTCCTTGACCCGCGCAGTGGTTTCACAGGCGTTAATCAAAATAATTTGGAGTCGCATTACCCATTTCTGAACGGCATGAGGTTCAAAGGCTTACTCTTCCAAATGATTGTGGAGAGAGTTAGCTCCGTGAAATTGCACTGAAGCCTGCAGAGATGAAACCAATATACGTGAGATGCAGGAATCCAGAACAGAAACGGAAGTTTTGGACGCAAGAAATGATGAAAGACCTTGGAGTAATTCACTTGAAAGGTTGCATTCAAATCCTTGGCTTCTTGTACGTTTGGATCGGCGGGCATGTCATCAACATCTCCGAACCAATCTGAATCCTCGACGTCTGGAAAGGCAATTATACATTAGAAACGCAGGAGAAGCGGGTGAAGTAAGAACGGAGCATGCTGACGTTTAGCTACCTTCGTCATTGTTCCCTTCTGAGATGTCTAGCAGCAGAGCCTCCACAAGTTTATTGTCGATTTCTGTTTCCTTGTCAATCGATGGCTGAGTAAGGGACATTTCTACTTGAATGCGCTTGCTAGCCCTGTCTTGTGCCGCGGCCGCCTCCAGTTTTCGCTTGGCACCACGCGTCTCCATAGTTTCGGCTCTAGCAAACTGCTTGATTCAGTAACAGAACAAGTGGTGCGTGTTTGTGCACTCAACCTTGATTTTGTATCAAGGTGGCCGCAGCGCGAGCCGATCGAGATTCAATATCCAGCCAAGGACAGCATGCTTCGATGTGATCGAGAAATCAGTTGACATTTATTCGTACGACTGCTCTCCACCCACGTGTACAGTATTGTACAGTACAAAACTAAAAGTTATGACCAGATTTACTAGATACTTCACACTGTAAAAGGGCGAGAGATCATTGCGAAATTGTGGTTGGCATTATCAATAACAACTGCACCGTAACATCTAACACACTAAATCTCTCCCAACGTATCCCGTGCTCCTCCTACCTTAACCTCTTTTACATCCCGTCCTGTCCAGCTAACCTGCTTTATGATTAACTTCTTTCAATCAAGAAAGATCACCCCATCGCACTTTGTGCTTAGCAGCCAAGTAATGCGCCCCAATAGGGCCTCTACTGCCATAGGGGTAAAGCTCCGGAGCAAGGTGCTTCTTCTCCAGGTCCTGCAACAGCGGCGTGAAGATGCCCCAGGCAGCCTCCAGCTCATCGGAGCGGATAAAGAGGCGCTTGTCCCCTTCCATGGCATCCAGCAGCAGCCGCTCATATGCGTCAGGCAGCTCGTGCTGGTACCTGCATGTATCACGATACCACCGCCGCACATAACAGCGCAGCATATATTAGAAACTAATCGCCACTGCATATGTTGAAGCAACATCAATCTATCTACGATTGCTGTCCTGCCAGCCAACTCAACACACCAGAAACATCCCTAACCGCACTAATCGGATTTTGGAAACACAACCCTATATACAAAAACGATAAAGAGGGCAGCACACAGGGGCAGAGCAGAGCAGAGCGCAGGCACGCACCTGTCGATGTATCGCAGGTTGAGGCGCGAGCGGTCAAGCCTGAAGTCAAGGCCCGGCACCTTGTTGTTGATCTTGAGGTAGATGGCCTCGTTGGGCTGCAGGCGAATCACCAACTCGTTGGTCGCCATGTCCACGTCCACGCCAAACATGTTGTGCTGGTACAGGTTGCCCGGCACGTGCCGGAACTGCACTCGAATCTCACACCTGCCAGGGGAGGGAAGGGGAAGGGGTGGAGGGAACGGGGAAAAATGAGAGAGAGAGAGAGAGGAAAAAAGGAGTGGGTGGAAAAGAGAGGGAGAAGGTGGGAGAAAAGGTTTGGAAGATGGCTCCCTTGTGCCTGACAGATGTTGAGATTCAAGTGCAGAAGAGACACATGTGCACACATGTGCACGTACACACATACATGCACCTCCGTAAGCTAATCAACTTATCCATGGAGAGATAAGGAAGTGAGCATGTGCATGCCCGTCCCTGCGCCTCACCGGAGGTCGTGCAGGGCCTTGCCGGCCTTCATGAGGAACGGCACCCCATCCCAGCGCGCATTGTCGATGAACATTGCCGCTGCTGCAAACGTGGGCGTGATGCTGTTGGGGGGCACTGTGGGGTCGTCCGTGTACCCCGGGTACCTGCGCTCATACAGAGGTGGTGGTGGTGGTGGTGATGGTGGTGGTGGGATTGGTGCAGGAACAAGAAGGAGCAAGACTAGCATTGACTGGCATGATACAAAATAAGGCTGACCTATACACAACTGAGCATCGTAAACCCAGATATCAGAGCTCCTTGGCAGCTCGCTGGCGATCCCCCCTACCATCCCCCCCCTCTCACTTTCCTTCCCTCCCCACCACCCCCTGCCACTCACTTGCAGCCGGACTTGCTGACGTGGCCCTTGTACTGTGCTACCACAGCGTCCTCCAGCTTCACCTGCCGCATGGACCGCAGCACCTTCACCTGCTCACAAGAGAGGGCGAGGCGGGCGGGGAGAGGCGGAGAGACATGGAGGAGAGGATGAGGAGAGTTTGGGAGATGGTGAAGAGACGAGGTTACATGGAGGGAAGATAGATGGGGTTGAGTTGAGGGTGGTGGGAGGAAACACAACAGGGAACAGATGCAGTTGAGGGTGGTGGGTGGAAACACAACAGGGAACAGATGCAGTTGAGGGTGGTGGGTGGAAACACAACAGGGAACAGATGCAGTTGAGGGTGGTGGGTGGAAACACAACAGGGAAACAGATGCAGTTGAGGGTGGTGGGTGGAAACACAACAGGGAACAGATGCAGTTGAGGGTGGTGGGTGGAAACACAACAGGGAACAGATGCACGCACCATACTGGAGAAAACAAGCCAGAGAGCTGAAGCAACAAGCGACACACAGGAGGCGCGGCAGCATGAGGAGAGTGGGCAGCGCAGGATGAGGCTTTTCAATTCAACATGAGGAGCGTCGGGCGCACACACCTTCTCGTTGATGATATCATCAGCGGAGAGCGAGACGGGCGGCTCCATGGCGAAGAGCGTGAGGATCTGCAGCAGATGGTTCTGCATGATGTCCCTGATGATGCCGTAGTGGTCAAAGTAGCTGCACCGCGGGGTGGGAGGGGGGGAAGTGGGCAGGAGGGAAGAGGATGGGGGAGGCGCACATGGAAGCGGAAGCAGTGAGGCACTGTACGGTGGGGAAGGGGGTAAGGGAGGAAGAGGGGAAGGGGGCCAACAGGCAGACGAATGGGAGTAGCAGAGAGCAAGCCGAGAAAAGGGAAAATGGAATGAGGATGACGTAGTCATTTTCGAAAGGAGAACCAAGGGTTGAGGGGAACCATTTTAACTGTCCTCAACCCCCTCGTAATCCACAGTACTTACAGCAAACCGCCTGTCGCCAACCAACCAGCCCTGCCTTGTCTTGACTAACCCGCCACGGCCCTCGGTGCCAAAGTCCTCGGAGAAGATGATCTGCACATCCCTATCGACCCATACCCCGGTCCCCCCATCCCCCGACCCCCCGTCCCCACGCGCCCCTGGACTAACCCGCCGCGGCCCTCGGTGCCAAAGTCCTCGGAGGAAGATGATCTGCACGTTGCGGATGTACTGGCGCGACCACAGCGGCTCAAACACCAGGTTCGAGAAGCGCAGCACCAGCAGGTTCTCCACCAGCTCCTTGCCCAGGTAGTGGTCGATGCTGGGCGGGGGGGAGGGACAGAGAGAGTGAAAACGTACGGTAGGAGATGCGGGAAGGGGCGTAAGTGGTAACAGTAGTGGTGAGATAGAGGAGGTAACCAGCTTCTTGCTCAGTTAGTGGTCGATGCTAGGATATGAAGGGTCTGGATGGGGAAGAACGAAGGGCATAAAATATATGATTTTCTCCTTTCCTCAAAATAGTTACAAACCATGTGGTCTCAGACAGGGAAAGCTGGTCGGAACTGGGAGGTAGGGGGGGGTACACGAGAAAACCCCTTTCCTCCCTCCCCCTCCCCTTCTCCTTCCCACCGTTCACCCCATCCCCTCCCCGTCCCCCCTCATCGGTAAATCTGGTCCTCAGATGAGGTGCTGTCCCAGATGCCGTCAGCCCTATCCTTCCTCACCAACCATTGCTCCCCCATTGTCTCTCCCACCCTCCCCTCCCTCCTCTCCCCTCCCCCCCCCCCCGTGCCTCACCGGTAGATCTGGTCCTCAGTGAAGTGCTGCCCGAGCTGCTTCGTGAGCAGCGCGCTGGACTCGCTGTCGCGCCCGAACGGCTTCTCCACGATCACGCGCGTGTACCCCGACTCTGACGACGCTGCCAGCGACACGGACCGCGCTGCTGGCACGAAGACGTTGGGCGGGATGGCGAGGTAGAACATGCGGTCCGCTATGTACCCCGCCTGGGGGGGGGTGGAGGGGAACGGAGGGGGTGGAGGGAGCGGGAGGGGGAAACGGGAGGGGGAAGCAGGTGGAAAGCGGGAGAAGGGGGCTTTAAGTCAATTTGAAGCACGCGGGCACGAAGACGTTGGGCGGGATGGCCAGGTTGAACATGCGGTCCGCTATGTACCCCGCCTGGTGACGAGGGGAAGAGTGCCGGGGGGGAGGCAGGCGGGGGAGGGGGGCCGTGGGGGAGGAGGCAGGGAGGATTTGGGTGATGGGGTGTGGGGGGGAGTGAAGTGGGGGGAAGTGAAGTTGGGGGAAGTGAAGTGGGGGGAAGTGAAGTGGGGGGAAGTGAAGTTGGGGGAAGTGAAGTGGGGGGAAGTGAAGTGGGGGGAAGTGAAGTGGGGGGAAGTGAAGTGGGGGGAAGTGAAGTGGGGGGAAGTGAAGTGGGGGGGAAGTGAAGTGGGGGAAGTGAAGTGGGGGGAAGTGAAGTGGGGGGAAGTGAAGTGGGGGGAAGTGAAGTGGGGGGAAGTGAAGTGGGGGGGAAGTGAAGTGGGGGAAGTGAAGTGGGGGAAGTGAAGTGGGGGGAAGTGAAGTGGGGGGAAGTGAAGTGGGGGGAAGTGGGGAGGATTGCGGGGAAAGGGCAAAACGAGGAGCGTGGGAGTGGGGGATAGAAAGACGGGCGTGAGGGCGACGGGAATGCGTGAAAGAGGGAGGTAAGGTAGGGAGAAGGAAACGAGGGAGCCGAGTGACGACGGAAGGGAACGGCGAGGTAGCAGTAACTGACGAAATGCAGCATAAACGGTCCGCATGAGCATCGGCATCAGCAGCATAGGGACGCGAGCATGAGCAGCATGGGGAGCGCACCTCGAGTTTCTTCATGCGCGCATCGAGCCCCGCGAAGTTGTCCTCGCTGTCGTACTGCCCGCTGTGGTAGAAGCAGCGCTCCAGGAAAAGTCCATCTTGTCTCCGCAGTCGTCGCTGCTCCGCGCCGCGAGAGGGGGGACGGGCGCGCGGTGCGGGGAGGAGCGGGAGCGGAAGGAGGCAGGGAAAGGATGAAGGTTAACGAGATTGAGGGCAAGAACTGGGGGAGCGAGGGAGGATAGGCAAGAGAACCGGCGCTAGTAGAAAACTTTGGGTGGGTCGGGCAAAGAATGTGCGGATGGTGAGGAGGGAGAAGCAGGGAGAGAGTGGCGGGCGCGAAGGGCCGGGGGGGATGTTGCGGGACGGGGACGGGGAAGGGGGTGGAGGATGCAGGGGAAATGCGCCACAGTAGAACTGATGAAGGATTCACACGAGTCGGAAAGGCGGGGGAAGAAGGGGAGAGTGGCGAGTGAGGGGGGAGGGAAGAAGTGGATGGTGGGGGGTGGAGAAGAAAGGGGGAGGGAGGGAAGAGGGGTTGTAGAGTAGGAATGGAGGGAGGCGGGAGCGGACACGGTTAGAGGGAAAGCGGAGGAGGTGGTGGACGGGATTTGGCGGCACGGGCGTGCGGGGCGCGGAGGGCGGAGAGCGGGAAGCGGGAAGCGGGAAGCGGAGAGCGGAGAGCACGCACCTCTTGTCGATGCGGCAGGTGAGCGTGGAGCTAATGAGCTCGCGCAACTGCGCGTCGTCCATCTTGCTGCGCGCGTACCCGAATATTTGAAAGTGCTGCGCAACCAAGGAACGAAAGACAAGACAGGAAACGGAATCGAGTGGGAGAGTGGGCGGAACTGGAACGGTGTGGGAGAGTGGGCCTTTGACGATGCGCTAGAGCTGTGGCGTGCAAACGAGCCAAACTGTGGCGCGCAAACGAGCCAACAAAAACGCGGAAAGAAAAATCAGGAACGTGAGCGACGACGGGGAAAACGAGGGAGAGAGATGGCGTTAGATTCGGCTTCGGACAGTTTCATTCATCGGCAGAAGGATTGTGCCACTCCGGGCGGAAGGAAAGCAGGCACGGTACTCGATCTTGCTTGCACACCTTGTAGCAAGTTGCGCCGTTCGTTTCCACCATGGCCGCAGTCGTTGGCGCGAATTGCGCAATATACACCCTTTCGCTGCCACCGTTCGAAAACTCGTTCTCCTCTTCTGAATTCATCTTCCCCTATCCGCACGCCCCTGGCAACACGGCCCGAACAGATCCGTTTCCCCCTCCCCCTTCCCCCTTCCCCCCTTTTACCCGCCTTCCCTTCCCCGTTCCCCCTTTCCCCTTGCCCACCACGTCCCCTTGGCTCACCTCCGGAAGGCACCCCTCGTAGTAGAGCGCGAAGAGCGCGGGGAAAATCTTCTTGCGCGCCAGGTCGCCCGACGCGCCCACGATGGTGAACGTGAGCATGCGCGCCGGCACCATGTGCCCGTCCACCTCCTCGTACACCTGCTCCACCCTTCGTCCCCGCCTCCGCCGCCGCCGCCGCCGCCGCCGCGTGCGTGTGGCGCGTCCGTGCTGATGCGGTCTCCTCGGAGACTGCGACTGCGTTTATCGGGGAATAAATCGGGAATTCAAGACGGAAAGCGGGGAACGCGGAGGATGAGAGGAAGGGTCGACGAAAACGACGAAAACTGTATTGTAAATTCGAATGTAAAAGGAGCGCGATGGGATGTGACAGAAGGGAAGTCCTATCAGCTTGTATAACGGGGGAAAGATGGCCAAGATCCGCACATGGTGGCGTAAAGGGCCAGAGCAACATCGCAGCACGTCGCAGAAAGTTCTTGAAGGAGCTGAATGAGGAGCGATCGTGCGCATGACCTGACAAGAGACATGCAACCGTCAAGATTGCGTGGCGAGGAAAACTATTGTCGCAGCGATGAACTGACAAATTACTCGAACTCGAGAGTGGTCTGGAATGAAATTGTTTACATTGATCGGACACGATGGCTTGAGGCGGCGGCGACGCTGCGCGGTTGCGAGACGACCGTTTCTTCTTCCCGGCGACAGCGGCGATCCCGGGGCCCGGCGACACGGGCATCATTGACTTGGACGACTTCCGCGAATAGCGCGACGAGCGCGACGAGCGTGACGCGGCGAGAGGAGGTAGAGGCTGTGGCGCCGCCGCCACATGCACCGATCTCCGTAGATTGGGCGCCGATACGAGGGTGGTTGGGTGCAGCGCGTGCGACAGCGCGGCGCGGGTTGACGCCTCCATGGTGACGAAGTCGTGAATAAGAAGGAGAGAACAGGAAACTGTTTGAAAAAGGGCGATTCGTTTCACGCAGTGGTAGGCAACACCCTGTTACGCAACTGAAACGAAACACACGCAAGCGACGCGAAAGTGGTTGCTGTTAGATCCAGTGTTTGCAGTTACGATCGTGAAGTAAAATGCACAACCAGAGATAGCAGCACAATGCACTGGAGGGGCTTTATTACAAATTAGGGAGGCAAGCAGACTGATGACGATGAATCAAGAAATGGCGGAGGCGGGGGGGGCAGGAGAACATGGCTCGAAGCGGAAATGTCCCCGCGTGGGGGAAAGGAAGATGTGCAGCGCGGAAGGCGGATCCGCGGAGGCAGGAAATGCTGCATCCTCAAAATTCCCCCTTCGCCTCAGCGAATTGGGAACTCGGCCTCTCCGCTGGGTGGAGGGGGCAATAGAAACAAGTGCAGAACAGAGGGGGGCAATCCAGCTTCTGGTGACGAGGAGTGTCGCAGAAAGGTGCCTGCCGGCGATGCGGAACA
Organism: Closterium sp. Naga37s-1; assembly: GCA_947471745.1. Classification (NCBI taxonomy): domain Eukaryota; kingdom Viridiplantae; phylum Streptophyta; class Zygnematophyceae; order Desmidiales; family Closteriaceae; genus Closterium; species Closterium sp. Naga37s-1. Next base: position 186 of record CANJKZ010000232.1, on the reverse strand, counting down.
ACAGGGGACATTCCGCCACCGCCATGCTGCGCGGATATTACGCCCCAGCCAGCTTTCGGGATCTTCCAGAGGACGATATTCAATTTCTGCCACTGCGCCCTGTCTGCTGGGAAAAAGCGAAAAGACGAACCAATCCCCCAAAAAAAATGTATACGTGGCAGCCCTCGAATGCTCCGACGAGGCAGA
>CANJKZ010000231.1:0-123189 GCA_947471745.1 Closterium sp. Naga37s-1 | reverse complement strand
TCTGGTCCTGGAGTGTGAAGATAAGCAGTAGAAGAAGGCGCCATAGCTAGGAAAGCCCTAGCTAGGCAAGAAACAGTTTAGGCAAAGAGGGGGTTCACTAGCAGGAATGAGGATACAAATAGCAAACCCTAGAAGGGTTGTACTCGCTATAGAGCACCCCACTACAGGCTAGAGCATAACATTCTGACACACCCCCATAGCCAAAGTGGGGTGTAATCAGCAGAGCAAGCAAAGCAGAACAAGCTCAGGGTGGATCACAATGTCACCACACATTCTGAGCACAAGTACAAGAAGCAATAGTTTAAAGTTCACAATTATGAGCAAAGCTAGAGGCTATCGCAGAGGGCAAGTGAGGAGGAGGAGGCGAGACTGTAAGAGGAGAGGAGACAGGAGGCGACGACTGAAGCTGCAGACACACGGGCAACAGGAGGCACACTGGCACAGCGGCTACCGGAACAGCGCTCCGGACTACTGGAGTAACTGCCCCCGCGGCTAAAAGTAGCGGCAGACGAGCAACGGACCCACGGGCGACTGGCACAGGTGGCTGCGACTGGGCTACCGGAGCAACTCCCCGGACTACAGGTGCTGCTGGCGACACGACGGCAACCTTCGTTCAACCTCCCCAAACAGTCCCACCCCCCCTGACACACACCCCCTGCTTCACCCCTAGCTCCACTCCCCCTTCACCCCCCTTAGTACCACTCCGACGGCTCCAACAGGTCCACCCCCCTCAGCGGCAGCTGCAGCACTGGGAGACGGAGGAGGAGGAGGAGCAGGGGACGGCACACAGAAGCTGCACCCCCATGCCCCCCACCCCCAAACCCTAATTCAGGAGAACGGGCAGTAGCAGGGGTGGGGCGCCATCAGAAGCACGGGGGACAGCGGGCAGCGCAGGGGCAGCGAAGAACGGGCCGCCCACGGGCCTGGCACAGCCGCCCGAACCGCGCGCAGGCGGCCCGAGCCGCGCGCGGGCCTGGCGCAGCCCGTACGGGACGCGTGCGGGCCTGGCGCAGCCCGTACGGGCCCGCGCGCGGGCCTGGCGTAGCCCGTACTGGCCGCGCGCGGGCCTGGCGCAGCCCGTACGGGCCGCGTGCAGGCTGTACGGGCCGCGCACAGGCCACGACGGGTGACGGGGGGCGACGCGCGGGTCCCCGTCGCCCGTCGCAGTGCCTCCCGGGAGCGACGTGCTGCGTGATGGGGCAGAAACCCGCCGCGCGCCTCGGGGCGCACGGCGGGCAGAGAACCGCCGCGCGCCTCGAGGCGCACGGCGGGCAGAAAACCGCCGCGCGCCTCGGGGCGCACGGCGGGCAGAAAACCGCCGCACGCTCCGAGCGCGTGGCGGGATGAAAAATCCGTTGCACGCCACGGGGCGTGCAACACAGAGAGTAGCAGTAGCAGCGGAAGCAGTGAGGTGGGGCCCACAGGCCAGGAGCATATCGCTCTAATACCATGTGAAGATAAGCAGTAGAAGAAGGCGCCATAGCTAGGAAAGCCCTAGCTAGGCAAGAAACAGTTTAGGCAAAGAGGGGGTTCACTAGCAGGAATGAGGATACAAATAGCAAACCCTAGAAGGGTTGTACTCGCTATAGAGCACCCCACTACAGGCTAGAGCATAACATTCTGACAGGAGGTGCTCGTACTGGAGGTACTAGAGCTGCCGGGACTGGTACTGCTCCTGGAGCTGGAGGTGTCGGCTCTGGGGGGCCTGCTGCTTGAGGTACTGGGGCTGGAGGTCCTGGAGCTGGTGCTGTCGACCCTGGCGTTGGAGACCCTGGAGCTGGAGGTGCTGGTTGTGGGGGTGCTGCTGCTGGAGGTACTGGGACAAGTGGCCCTGGAGCTGGTGCTGTTGACCCTGGCGTTGAAGACCCTGGAGCTGGAGGTGCCGGTTTTGGGGGTGCTGCTGCTGGAGGCCCTGGCGCAGGTCCTGTCGACCCTGGAGTTGGGGTACCTTGAGGCTGGAGGTGCCGGTTTTGGGGGTGCTGCTACTAGTGGCGCTGGAGCTGGAGGTTCTGGAGCTGCTGGAGGCGTTTGAGTTACTGGTACTGGTGGCACTGCACCGTCGCGACTGTTTTTTCGCTCCGCTGTCACCGGTCGTCTCTACCACCCGCCTGACTCCGTACTTCGCCAGGTTCTTAGCCTCCCGTCTTCCACTGGCCTCCCGTTGCAGCCCGACGCACCACTGCCTGCTCCTTCTCCTTACACTGAGCAGAGAGACTCGCTTACAGAGCGTCGTGAGCCTGCGTCTCGTCCTGCCTCGCGTGTTCGCGCTGGTCGCACTGGTCGTCGTGTTTCTCGTGAGCGTCCACCTCCTGTCCCTGGCACGCACGCTATGGCACTTCGTCCTTCGTCTCTTCCAGAGCGTGTTCCCCTACCGTCTCCTCCTGCGTCTTCTCTGCCTGACGTTCAGGACCCTCAGTCTGACCTGGTTCGTGCTGCTCACCCTACTGTCACGCGTCTGCTCGCCACTGTTGTCACTGACCCGTTGTTTGAGTCTGCTGTTGCGTCGGCCTTATTCTCTGAGCTTGTTGACTTTGCTGCTGCCTGTCGTCTAGACTACACTGCTGGTCTTGTTGCTGAGTCTGAGTCTGCCTGTCCTCAGTCCGTCGGGGGTGAGTGTGCTCTTGGTAAGGACTTCCTTGAGGACAGGCAGGAGGACTTTGAGTGTCTTGCAGCCGCTGCGCCTCATCTCGCGGCCATGCTGCTTGCCCCTGAGGGAGGACCCGGATGCACCAGACATCCCGACTCCTCGATCCTACGCTGAGGCGAACGAGGGTCCCTACTCCTCTCAGTGGCAGTCAGCCATGGACGCAGAGATGGCTTCCTGGAAGTCCACAGGCACTTACGTTGACGAGGTTCCCCCACCTGGGGCGAACATCGTCAGTGGCATGTGGATTTTCAGGGTGAAGCGGCCGCCGGGTTCTCCGCCTGTCTTCAAGGCACGTTACGTGGCTCGAGGCTTCAAGTCAGCGGCAGGGAGTTGACTACTTTCATACCTTCTCTCCCACCCCGAAGATGACCACTCTTCGGGTGCTGCTGCACCATAGCCGCTCAGCGCGACTACGAGCTTCACTCTCTTGACTTCAGCACTGCTTTCCTACAGGGCAGCCTGCACGAGGAGATCTGGCTGCGCCGCCCTCCTGGCTTCACTGGGTCGTTTCCTCCTGGTACCCAGTGGAGCCTCCGGCGGCCAGTCTACGGTCTCCGCCAGGCGCCCCGTGAGTGGCACGACACACTGAGAACTACACTTGCGGCTCTTGGGTTTGCTCCTTCTACTGCTGACCCGTCGCTGTTTCTACGCACCGACACCTCTTTGCCGCCGTTCTACATCCTCGTGTACGTCGACGACTTGGTCTTTGCTACTGCTGACACTGCTGGACTCGCCCACGTGAAGTCCGAGCTGCAGAAGAGACACACGTGCACAGACCTGGGTGAACTGCGCAGCTACCTTGGCTTGCAGATCACCCGGGACAGAGCACGCCGCACCATCACCCTGACTCATTCACACATGGTGCAGCAGGTCCTTCAGCGCTTCGGCTTCACTTGGTCCTCGCCACAGCCCACTCCTCTGCCTACAGGTCACTCGCTCTCAGCTCCATTTTCAGACGAGTCCGTAGAGCCGAGTGGCTCGTACCCAGAGCTAGTGGGCTGCCTCATATACATGATGACCTGCACTCGACCTGACCTTGCGTACCCTCTTGGCCTTCTGGCACGCTATGTGGCTCCTGGTAGGCACCGAAAGGTGCACATGGATGCTGCAAAGAGGGTACTGCGCTTCCTTGTGTAGTACATCGGGCATGGGGCTCGTGCTTGGAGGGCGGAGCTTAGTTGTCCTTATTGGACACTTGGACGCGTCTTGGGTTGACGACCAGGCTACGCAGCGGTCGTCACAGGGTTACACTTTCAACCTTAGCTGCGGCTCTGTTTCTTGGCGGTCTACCGGCTCGTCTTTTATTCTCAGCTCCAGTTGTGAGGCTGAGATCTACGCCACAGCCATGGCTGCACAGGAGTTACGCTGGCTCACCTACCTGCTGACTGACTTGGGAGAGCGGCCTCGTTCTCCTCCAGTTCTGTACGTAGACAACAAGGCCGCCATTGCCTTGTGTCAGGAGCACAGACTGGAGCACAGAACGAAGCACATTGCTCTGCGTTACTTCCTGGCTCGAGAGTTGCAGCAGCGTGATCAGCTTCGTCTTGCTCACGTGGCCACTCGGGCCAACACTGCTGATATATTCACCAAGGCACTTCCGTACAATGTTAGGTCTTGTGTCTGTTTCGTCTCACTTGCTCACTTTGTGACTTAGCTTGTACTGTGATCTATATATATACCTACATGCTTGCTCTTGGTAGGTAGTGATCACTGTACTGTTTTTGCTGCATATATACCTCTGCATGTGACCTGGCCTTGTGGCCCTTTGCTTGTGCTCGAGTGTGTGGTGACGTTGTGATCCACCCCGAGCTTGCTTTGCCTTTCTTTACTGGTCTTGTGACCCCTTGTTCTCCCCCACTTTGCCTATGGGGGTGTGTCAAACTATATATGTGTTCGTTCTGTGTAGGCTATAGTGGGGTAGCCCATATGGGGTACAACTCGAAGTTAGGGTTAGTACTTGTACCCACATTTCATTCAATGCAATCATTCCTGCTTGCAATCTTGACAGGACGGAGCCTCCAAACCAGCCGGATGGAGCTCCGTCCGGACGTTTGGAAGCAGGTCCGGACGATAGGGCATCCGGACCACAATTGTGGTACTTTTTCCCATTTCGAAAAAAAATAGACTCTCGCCACAAATTATAACACGCATTACCGAAATCATATAGGACTTGGAGATTTCGCCACCAAAAGTGGCGGCATCCTATTGGTTAGAAAATCATCCACTTCGTGACCAAATCACAGCGCAGACAAAACGGACCGTTCGAAATGCCGTTCGGACGGTATCGGCTGGTTAGTTCGGACCACTTTTTGGCAGAAAAGTGTCAGATTGTGTCCGGACGGCAAAGACGTCACAGGGGGTCTTGTGAACATCTAAACGAACTGCTACGAGACTAGTTACCCTACAAAAGTCCGGACGGGGCCTCTGTCCGGACGATGAAAGGTGAAGAAGTTACGCGCCCTAAGGAATGCCTAAAAAATTCCTTTCAGTACTTCGCAACCAGCTTTAGCACTGATACCAGTGTGCAACTAGAGCTCAACTGATCAGCCGTTATCAACCGCTGGAAGACAGCGCTACCCTGCGTGCGAGCTTCTGCCAGACATACTTGCCAAGCCGAAAACACCTAGGTTCCGCGCGTTATGGTTTAGCTTTGTTCATGCTTTCTCACATTGCAATTTTCTTGTCCTCGTGCATGCTAGTCGTCGTCACTCGGCAGACGAGCCAAAATATTGTTAAGGATTGAGATAAGGACAAAAGAGTATGATTGCACACTAGAATAAGACAAGAATGAACAGTGGAACTGTAGCACGTGAGGATGAGCTTGATAGAATAGAAGATGAAGCTTAGAGCTTGTGACTATAAAGAGAAACTTGTGTAAGGTTGAATGCTTGATGAGATAAGATTTCAAAGGAGAAGAAGAGTGTGAGATTGTTAAAAGAATAAGAAAGGTGATAAACTCTTACTTGAGTGAATCTTACTAGGGATAGTTGTAGAAGTAACTTGAGAGAAGAACTTCAACTTGAGGGTTTCACTTGGGAGAGACTTCAAGCCTTGGGTAGGATGATGGTCCTTCCTTTAGCTTGTAGCTTGGAGCTTCCTTATAGTCTAGTAGAGTATGAGGTAAGCGACTCTTCACTTGATAGCTACTTTGTAGTCTAGGTAGAAAAGAACTTATGAGCATAAACTTATATTGAAAGAGGTATAGTACAAGCCTTATAGATTCATGAGGGATACATAGGCATGCATAGAGATAGTAACCATCAATGGTAGCCTTGGAAGAGAGTAGCATGAGAGTATCAACTTTGGAGACATCAAACTTGGTTGCTAGTGAGGAGCCTTTGTAGTAGAAGAGGAGCTTGAAGGAGAAACTTGGAAAGGAGCTTGATGAAGAAGCTTGAAATGCATTGTTGTCATTGAAGAACCTTCTTGAGAAGTTGAAGAGATGCTTGATATGTCAGAATCCCAACCACTAGACCATTGGGATAAAAGGGCTTGTTAAGTAGCGGGTCAGTGCGCCCATAATCCCCCAGGCCAACATGCATGTAACCCTTCCCTAGGATCAATCGGGGATCACCAGTGGACCTCTGACACCCCCCCGCACTGGGATGCCCGAAGTGTACACACCGGGATTCGAACCCGAGACCTTCGCTCTGATACCATGTCAGAATCCCAGCCACTAGACCATTGGGATAAAATGGCTTGTTTGTGTAGCGGGTAAGTGCGCCCATAACCCCGCAGGCCAACGTGCCTGTAACCTTTCCCTAGGATCAATCGGGGATCACCAGTGGACCTCTGACATGATGTAGATGAATAGTATTGGAGCATGTGGTGGTGGTTGAGCACTTGGCAGGGCCCTCGCTATCAGACATTTTTGTCTGTTTTTCTGAGAAATCAGACAGATTTTTTTTCACTCATCTGATTTTCAAGAAATGGGTGCATTATGCCGTCTGATGGGTCAGAAATGGTTTTTAGTTTCCATCTGTACTATCAGACACATGTTTTCTGTTTCGTCTGAAATCGAAACATAGCATATCGCGATTTTCAGCGGTGGGAAGGGAATCTCTCCCGTGATAGTGCATGGATCACTGCTGTGACAGGTTGACTCGTTGGAATCTCTATACGCAGTGCGAACCCCTCTTGTGATAGGGCGAATGTGGTGAAAAGGGGCGAATGTGGTGTGAAGGGGCGAATGTGGTGTGACGGGGCGAATGTGGTGTGACGGGGCGAATGTAGTATGACAGGGTGAGTGTTGTGTGCCCTTCGAATTAATGTGACAGGCGAGAGAGAAGTTCGACTCAATTTTTTTCCCACGTGCATCTGTACACTCGTAACTCTGTATTGATTGGTCAGACAAGGTTTTTGAAAATTTCTGATTCGTTAGATGAGAAGAAACGAGGAATGAAATGACTAAGTGAAAGTTGGGTACAAGAAGCAAACCCTAGAAAACTGTACCCCATATGTGCTACCCCACTATAGCCTACAGTAGCTATGTCATATAAATCTGACACACCCCCATAGGCAAAGTGGGGGAGAACAAGGGGTCACAAGACCAGTCAAGCAAAGCAAAGCAAAAACAAGCTCAGGGTGGATCACAAAGTCACCACACATTCCGAGCACAAGTTCAAGGCCACAAGGCCAGTTCACAAGCAGGAGTACACATATATATAAAAAAGGCTAGACAAACAAGAGCAGGTATATATATATGTAACAGTACTAGTAAGGTCAAGAGGTGAGCAAGTGAGGCAAGGTAGGCACAAGGCCAAGCTGAGTACAGAAGCGCTGATGGTCACAAGGCGCAAGTGCCTTGGTGAAGATATCAGCAGTGTTGGCCTCAGAGGCCACGTACGCAAGACGCAGCTGACCACGCTGCTGCAGCTCACGAGCAAGAAAGTAGCGGAGAGCAATGTGCTTCGTTCTGTGCTCCAGTCGCTGCTCCCGACACAAGGCCAGCATGGCCTTGTTGTCTACGTACAGCACTGGAGGAGAACGAGGCAACTCTCCGAGGTCAGTCAGCAGGTAGGTGAGCCAGCGAAGCTCCTGTGCAGCCATGGCTCCTGCGTAGATCTCAGCCTCACAACTGGAGCCGAGAACAGAAGACGAACGAGTAGCCCGCCACGAAACAGAGCCGGAACCAAGGCTGAAGGTGTAACCCTGTGACGACCGCTGCGTAGCCTGGTCGTCAGCCCAAGAAGCGTCTGCGTGCCCAGTAAGGACCACTGGACTCTGCCCTCCAAGCACAAGCCCCATGCCCGACGTACTGCACAAGTAGCGCAACACCCTCTTCGCTGCAGCCATGTGCTCCGGTCTGTGTCTCCCAGGAGCAACATAGCGTGCAAGAATGCTAAGAGGGTATGCAAGGTCAGGTCGTGTGCAGGTCATCAGGTACATGAGGCAGCCAACAAGCTCTGGGTACGGGCCACTCGACTCTACGGACTCATCCGAAGGCAGAGCTGAGAGCTAGTGGCGAGTAGGCAGAGGAGTGGCCTGAGGCGAGGAGTACGTGAAGCCGAAGCGCTGAAGGACCTGCTGCACCATGTGTGACTGAGTCAGGGTAATGGTGCGGCGTGCTCTGTCCCGAGTGATCTGCAAGCCAAGGTAGCTGCGCAGTTCACCCAGGTCAGTGCACGTGTGTCTCTTCTGCAGCTCGGACTTCACGTGGGCTAGTCCAGTAGTGTCAGCTGTGGCAAAGACCAAGTCGTCGACGTACACGAGGATGTAGAACGGCGGCAAAGAAGTGTCGGTGCGCAGAAACAGCGACGGGTCGGCAGTAGAGGGAGCAAACCCAAGAGCTGCAAGTGTAGTCCTCAGTGTGTCGTGCCACTCACGCGGTGCCTGGCGGAGACCGTAGACTGGCCGCCGTAGGCTCCACTGGGTGCCAGGAGGAAAAGACCCAGTGAAGCCAGGTGGGCGACGCAGCCAGATCTCCTCGTGCAGGCTGCCCTGCAAGAAAGCAGTGCTGAAGTCAAGAGAGTGTAGCTCGTAGTCACGGTGAGCAGCTACGTGCAGCAGTACCCGAAGAGTGGTCATCTTCGGGGTGGGAGAGAAGGTCTGAAAGTAGTCAACTCCCTGCCGCTGACTGAAGCCACGAGCCACGTAACGCGCCTTGAAGACAGGCGGAGAACCCGGCGGTCGCTTCACCCTGAAAATCCACATGCCACTGACGATGTTCGCCCCAGGAGGGGGAACAGCGTCAACGTAGGTGCCTGTGGACTTCCAGGAAGCCATCTCTGCGTCCATAGCTGCCTGCCACTGAGAGGAGTAGGGACCCTCTATCGCCTCCGCGTAAGAGCGCGGAGTCGGGATGTCAAGTGCATCCGGGTCTCCCTCAGGGGTAAGCAGTACGGACACGAGATGAGGTGAAGCAGCGGCCAAGCACTGGAACTCCTCCTGCCTGTCCTCAAGGACGTCCGTGCCAAGGGCACACTCACCCCCGACGGACGGAGGACAGACAGACTCAGACTCAGCAACAAGACTGGCGACGTAGTCTAGGCGACAGCGAGCAGCAAAGTCGACGAGCTCAGCAACTAGAGCAGACGCAGCAGTGGACTCAAAGGAAGGGTCAGTGACAACCGTAGCAAGGAGACGCGTGACAGTAGGACTGGCAGCGCGAAGAGAGTCCGACTCCGGGTCGGCAAGAGTAGGAAGAGAAGACTCAGGAGGAGAAGGTAAAGGGGCACGCAGAGGAGCAGTGGACGGACGCAGAGACATCCGGTGCGTGCCAGGGACAGGAGGAGGACGCTGACGCGAACCGCGACCACTAGTGCGAGCAGCACGGACAGGCGACGCAGGGCGAGACGCAGGCTCACGACGCTCAGCAAGACCTCCAGTAGGACCAGTGTAGGGAGACGGAGCAGGCAGTGGGGAGGCCGGCTGTAACTGTAACTGCGACGGGACAGGCTGTGGACACTCTAAGGGAGGAGGAGGACCAGTAGAAGGCGGGAGACCAAGAACCTGCTGAAGGAGCGGAACGAAGTACGGTCGAGGCCGCGCGGCGACTCCAGACACAGGAGGGACAGCACCAGCACCCGCAGGGGCAGCACCAGCACCAGTAGCAGCTCCAGCTCCAGAACCCCCAGCAGCACCAGTAGTACCCCCAGCAGGACCGCCTCCAGGACCGACAGCAGTAGCCTCCGCGCCAACACCCGCAGCAACTCCAGCTCCAGAAGTACCCGCAGGTCCAGCAGCTCCAGTACTCCCAGTACGAGCACCTCCGGGACCCGTGGCACCAGCTCCCTCAGAAGCAACAGAACCTCCAGTACCCGCAGCACCTCCAGCTCCAGCAGCTCCAGCAGCTCGCCTCCAGCGCCGGGCAAACCACTCACGTAGCTCCTGGGGAGAGAGTGGCTCTCGGCGAGAGGGAGCACCCGGTGAACCGCCAGGCACAGCACCACCAGGCGTAGCACCCCCAGGCTCAGCACCTCCAGGCGTAGTACCCCCAGGCTCAGCACCCCCAGACGCAGCACCCCCAGGCTCAGCACCTCCAGGCGTAGTACCCCCAGGCTCAGCACCCCCAGTCGTAGTACCCCCAGACTCAGCACCCCCAGGCTCAGCACCCCCAGGCTCAGCACCCCCAGGCGTAGCACCCACACGCTCAGCACCCCCAGAGTCAGCACCCCCAGGCTCAGCACCCTCAGCAGCACCAGAGTCACCAGCGACCTCGACAGGCTCAACAGCGTCTACCTGGGACACACCTGAAGGGGCAGGACCCTGAGGGGGGAGGGGGTCTACCGGGGGGGGACCTGGTACAAGGAAGAGCGGTGGCGGGGGGAGGGACGGAGTGCGGTAGGGGAAGAGGCGGTAGTAGGGGACCGACTCGTCGAACGTGACGTCCTGGGAGGACAGAACACGGCGAGAGGTGGGGTGGTAGAACTGCCACCCTGGGGCGTCAGGGGGGAAACCCAGGAAGACGCAAGGAGCAGCACGAGGGGACAGCTTGTCCGCAGACAAGTCGCGGACAAACGCCCGAGATCCCCAGACACGGAACGCAGACGCATCGCCAACCTTCCCCGTCCACAGCAAAGCTGGGGAGGTCTCCGGCATGGAGACCCTGGGGTGAAGGTTGATCTGATGCGCCGCGTACCGAACCGCAAACGGCCACAGAAAATGGGGGGCAGCCGCATGCATCATGGACGTACGGGCGACGTCCATGACCATGCCAATGCGGCGCTCAGCAATCCCATTTTGCTGTGGAGAGTCCGGAAGCGTGAAGGTCTGGCGGATGCCTCGTGCACGACAGTAGGCTCGCAGAAGGCCAGAGGAGAACTCTCCGCCTCTGTCAGAGTGCAGACGCAGAACAGGAAAGTCCGAGCCAAAGCTCCGCCTGAGCTGGAGACGAGCTGCGCGGATCCAGTCGATCAACACCTCAGTGACATCACCCTTGCTGCGCAAGGGGAAGACTGTGGTGTAACGCGAGTAGTCGTCAACCACCAGCAGGAAGTAGCGCTCGTGACCCTGTCCACGGACGCGGGCCGGGCCCCACACGTCCATGTGAAGCGTCTGCAGCGGGGCCTCTGTCGGAGGAAACTGGGAGGAGTGAGGGGTAGCCCGCTGCCGTCCCTCGACACAGGGGACGCAGGTAGGGCCTGGCCCCGGAGGAAGGGGAGGGAGGGACCGGGGAAGACCAGAGACAAGGACACGGGAGGCCATGCTCCGGAGACGAAGCAGGGAGGGGTGGCCAAGGCGGTGGTGCCAGAGGAGAGTCTCGTGAGACAGGAGGCGACACGAGCAGGGGGCAGACTCAGGACCAGACCTGGACGCTGCAGCAAACACCTGACCCGACAGGGTGCCAGAGGGTGCCGCCGGACACGGGAGGACAGTGGAGAAGTGAGCAAGGACAGGACCCCCAGAGGGGTCTGCCAGGGAGACCGCAACTGGCCGGCCAAGCGGCGTGAGTGTGGTGCGGTCTCGAAAGAAGGAGCGAGAAGCCCCCGAGTCAAGTGTGAAGGTGTGGGAGGCCGAAGCCGACGCAGAACCTGAGAGAGCAGACTCACCAGCACCTGAGGGAGCAGACGCACCTAGAGCAGCAGCCTCGCTAGCACCTAGAGCAGCAGCCTCACCAGTACCTAGAGCAGCAGTCTCAATGCCCGGGTCGGGCGGAAAATACCGGTAACAGTCACCCTCATCACTAATAGTCACCGTATACACGGCAGCAAGAATAGCATCAAAGTCAAGGTCAAAGACAGCTACACCCGCCCTTTCGGCCCGTCGCGCCCGTCGCGCCCGTCGCGCCCGTCGCGCCCGTCGCGCCCATCGCCACCTACCTCCGCGGCCCCGCCACCTACCTCCGCGGCCCCGCCACCTACCTGTGCGGCCCCGCCACCTACCTGTGTGGCCCCGCCACCTACCTTCGCGGCCCCGCCACCTCACTGTGCGGCCCCGCCACCTACCTCCGCGGCCCCGCCACCTACCTGTGCGGCCCCGCCACCTACCTTCGCGGCCCCGCCACCCACTCAAAAGCAAAAATTCTGATGCATCAGACGGGGGGGGTTCAAAACCTAGCGAGGACCCTGGCACTTGGTGAGTTGGAGATGTACCGTAAGCCCCCGGATAGAAGCGCTGGCCTCGGATAAGCGCCGGCGCTTATAAAAGGATGAGGGCGCTTATATCCGGTCCTCGATTATAAGCGCACCCCTGAAGGCTTACGGATTATAAGCGCCACCCTCTGTAATAGTTTTTATATTTTTACTGAACACGCTGAAACGAAACACAATATTGCATCCCCACATTCAGAATTTCGAAACCCTTCCCCCTAGCGCGACTCAATACCTTCGCGTCCAATCAGAATGAGCTGTCATGGGGTCAATCTGACTCATTCTGACAGTGTGTGTTGGCAGGGAATCAGCCACTGCCAATTCACACGAAATTCACTTTCAATGCCCTCTACAATATCGATTCGTTTCAAATCGCAAGGACGAGATGAACCCGTTAGTGTAAATAAAACTAGATTTCATATGTGTCATTATATAAGCCCCGGCGCTTATAAAAATCCTCAAATATAAGCGCACCCCCTAAAAAACAGTGTTTTTTTATATCCCCAGGGGCGTTTCTATCCGGGGGCTGACGGTAAGCCTTGTTGAGTTAGAAGAGAGCTTAGTGAGTTGGATACGGATGAGTGGAGGAGATGATGAGCTTTGTTACCTTGGAATAGGAGGTGATGGGATAATCATGAAGTCCTTGAGGGATGAGTTGGCAACTTTGGTGACTTGGGAAAGGAAGGAAGGAATAAATAAGAGGCATGTGGAGGTTGATGACTAGGAATTGGAAGCATGTGCTTGAAGGCACATGGAGGGAGGAATATTGGAGGAGGTAGATGACTTGGATAATATCTGGTGAGTAAGGAAAGAAAGCACATGGAAAATCATGAAGAGTCATGTGCCTTACGGTGGGACTTGGAGGTGAATAGAAAAAGTTGTTGAAGTCTTAGTTGAGTTGGATTAGGAATGGCTATGGTGGTTGGGAGTAATTAAAGAGGTGGTTGATAGGCTTGAGTTGGAGAGGATGAGTTGGAAAAGGAAGTTTGTAACTTGGGTGGTTGGAATGGGCTTTGGAGGAGTTGAGTGGTTTGGATGGGTTTTTAGGAAAATGTGTCGAGGGTGTTTTGAGGGGAAGGGGTTGGAGTAGCACAGTAGCGTGGCACGTGAAGAGCGTGCCATTCACAACAAATATTGCCTCCGCATTTCTTTCTCCTTCTGCCACTGCCGCCTTCTGAAAGCATCGTGCGGGTGCAGTACATCCAAGGTCTCTCGATCAGTTTAGGTGGAAAAATGTATATCGTTTTGGCCGAACTGTTCCATTGTGGCATAGATTCAGAAAGGTCAACAGCTCAGACATTTCACTTCTGAGAACCAAGATTCCTTAGAAATAGCTTTGCTCGTTGGATACAGCAAAATCGAACCAAAAAGGCAAAAATGCTGAAAATAACATACAGAGCCACCTAACCTGCCTGCGTAACTACCCTCCACCTGCAGCTATTACCCTTAAAAATGGCTGGTCTAGTTCACGCTGGCAGCCACCTCGGGGGTCTCGGCGGAGGAGTCGAGCTGCAGGTCATACCGCTTGCCGCGCACCACGGCGTACATCTGGTGCGGCGCGATGTAGTCGCAAGTGCGCTCCGTGCGGAAAGGCTCGCCCTGGATCTGTTCACAAAGAGAGGAAAAAAAAAGGACGGAGGTAATTAATTTTCAGCAACGTACGGAAAGCCTGAAGCTAGATACGCTGCATCGACGAAAGAAAGTGAAGGAAGGTGTAAAAAGACAGAAACGTAGGTTGCAGGAACTAACCTGGTTTCCGGAGTGGATCTGCACGCCGGTGATGACGGCGTAATCCGCGGTAGCGGGGTCTACGGTGAGCGAGATGAGCTTCTCAAGGTCATCGTTAATCGCCTCGAGCGCGGCCTTGGTGACCTGCACGAGGGACAGCAGCTCGCCCTCCTTCTTGCGCTGCACCTTCTCCATGACCTTGGTCTTGAGCAGCTGGTACTCCGCGTCGTCGTCGTCGGGGGAAGGTCCGTTGCCCGCGTTGATGTCGTTCTTGATCGCGATCAGCGCACCGCACGCGCTCGACGGCTTGCCGCGCCCGCGGCGGAGGAGGGAGCCAACCTCGCCGGACTCGCCGACGGACACGTGGGGGAAGGCGAAGAAGATGTCTGGCGAAGGGGGAAGGGGAAAGGGCGAAGGATGGGACGAGAGAGAGATGGGGGCGGAGGGAAAGAGGGGTCGGAATTTGTGAGATTGAGACGAACGATAACGAACTAATGCAATCTTGCTGCCTGAAAATGCAACGAAATTGTTCCGTGTACAAAAGGCTTTTATTGGAATCGACCAGCAGCAGCACTCACATCGCTCCTTGATGGTGCCGTCGACGTCGCAGAGGAACTCGGGCGAGTGGCTCATGGCGGCCTTGAAGCCCGTCTTGCCGCAGTTCACCAGCCCACCCAGTCCAGACACGTTGAACGACAGCCCGAACTCCTTGTCGATCAGGTTCACGATCGGCCGGCACACCTCGTCGCGGCACGTGTTCACCAGGGCAATGCCGTTATCCCTGGGGAGTGGCGGGGGGGGGATTGTAGCAAGGGGAAAGATTAGGACACACGGGTCAAAATTGGCGGACAAGCACAAGGTTCTGGCGGAGAGAAGGTAAAAATAGGGAGAATGCAAGAGGCTTATGAGTTACACGGCATGACTCTGGTGGCCAGTGTAATTTCACACGGCATGCCGTTCGAACGCCTTCGATAGCACGTTCATGCGCTAGAAGCGTGCACAAGGAACGTAGGGCAGTCAATGCGGCTTTAATGCTCAGTACCCCAGCCACGAATGACAAATCATACTTAGCACGCACTACAGAGCAGAGCAGTGCAGTGCGCAGCGTGCTAACAGGTCGAGCTTACCTGCGGAAGCCGAGCTTGTTCAGCTCGAGCGCCACGGCGTGCATGAAGTCGTCCTCCTGCCGCGCGGTGGGGAAGAACTCCGCCATCGTCGCGAGCGCCGGCAGCGCCGCCTGCTTCACGCGCTGCACGGCGGAGCCGTTGCTTTCCGCCACGGACGCGGTGGTGTCCACGACGGGAGACGCGGCGGCAGTTGCGGGCGTCACGACGGCCGCGGCGGGTGCGACGGCGGGGCCGGGGCTGGGGAAGGTGATGTTCACGACGTAGTAGGTCGCGCCACCGGCGGCAGCAGGCTGGATACCGGTGATGTCAGAGCTCGCCATGACGACGCCATGTTGTCTGCACGACGCGCAGGCGCACGACGGGCGGTGCGCGGCGGCGTACTTGGCTGCCGGGGCCACCTTGGCTGACCTGAGCCCGGTAAATGCGGGAAGCGCGGCGGCGCGGGTGGATGTGGTCAGGCTAGAGCCGGCAAGGGACAGGGAGCGAGCAGACACCGCTGCGGAGGTGGAGAGAGCTGCCATGGCGTCGAAGACTGTGAGGGTAAGAGCTTCGGACGTGAAAATAAGCAGCCGCGTAAGTAAATCTAAAGGCAAGATGAGCGTGATTGATTAGAAAATGTGAATTGCACGCTTATTTATGCGTGAACCAGCAGGCACAACCTCTCACCAGTACGGGCATGCGATTAGGATCCTAGGAAAAAGGGAAATGCGTGAATTCGTCATCGGTGCCTGGCGATGCTCAGTGATCACTCTCACACGCGCGAAGCGCGCAATTGTGTGGAAATTTGGGGGCGAATATCGATTTCACCTCTGTTTCCTCCCCTTTCCACATTCCCCGTCCACCTCAGAAAGTAAAGTGGGTGGTTTTCCTCGTCAGCGTCCATCTCAATGACGTCAGTTGCTGTCCACGTGCATCCGTTTCTTTGGTGGTCGAACCTGATCACACCCGTCCTGAAAGGGGGAACAATCAGTGAGAAAGGGCGACTCCTCTTCGATGATATGCGCACCTCTTTGCCCGCGTTTCCCTAAATTTCGAGCCCGAGTGGGACACGATCCTCTTCGGTGACGGATAATGGGACGAGAAAAGCTGGACCGCAGATGATACTTGGGATGCACATGACTTGCAAAACCGGACAACTGATCCACGTTATCCCAACCACACCTCATCTGGAATCTACGTTCGCGAGTCAGTGTCGTGGATTTCGGCATTGACTTGCAGCACTAAGAACGGCTGCGGTTAGAAAAAATTTCGCAGTATAACGACTTGTGATAGCGAGATAACATGGAATTAACAAATAACCCAATGTGCCTAGGCCTAAACTAGGCAATGATACTGGAGTAAAGCCAGCTGGGCTTTCACCTTAGGAAGAAGCTGGGTTGTTCAGGCTAATTTCCGTAGACTGATAGCCCTGGAGTTGAGGAACTCAAACATCGGAGTAGTCAACTTCTTGGTGGCTTGGCTACACATATAATTTGTGGTACACTTCATCTACAATGAACAAGTTTTGGACCATCAAACATGCGTCTGGCAAGTGGATGGGATTGTAGCCTGCTCCGACATGATCAGTTTTGTTCATTCACTTTGCTGTCCAAAGCCCAAATTAGCTGGGTAGAATTTTGAGTCGACTCAAAACTGTCAGAATATTATGTTTGTCTAGTCTGCAGTGGGGTACTCAATAGTGAGTATAACCCATTTAGGGTTTGCTTTTTTGTACCACTCCTGCTTTCTAGTGCACCTTTCTCTTTTGCCTATTCTCTCTTGCCTAGCTTGCTAAACCCTAGCTATGGCTCCTGCGTTCTAGCTACTGTTTCAACATGCTATCAGAGCGGTTACGCTCCTGGCCTGTGGGCCCGCCTGCTTCTGCTGCCATATTGTCTGTCGCGCGCCCCGTGGCGCGCGACGCTCTTTTTTTCTTCCCGCCACGCGCCCTGAGCGCGTGGCGGTTTTCTGCCCCCCCACTTGCTCGGGGCGCGTGGCGGTTTCCTGCCCGCCGCGCGCGGCGGTTTCGTCGCCCGTCGCGGCGCCCCGGGGGCCCGCGCGCTGTCCCCTCCTGTCGCCCGTCGCGGCGTCCCGGGGGCCCGCGCGTCGCCCCCCTTCCCGTTGCACGTCGTGGCGCCCCGGGGGCCCGCGCGCTGTCCCTTCCCGTCGCCCATCGCGGCATCCCGGGGGCCCGCGCGTCGCCCCTCTTCCCGTTGCCCGTCGCGGCGCCCCGGGGGCCCGCGCGCCGCCCTACCCGTCGCCCGTCGCGGCGCCCTGGGGGCCCGCGCGTCGCCTCCTCCTCCCGTCGCCCGTCGCGGTGCCCTGGGGGCCCGCGCGCCGCCCTGCCCGTCGCCCGTCGCAGCGCCCCAGGGACCCGCGCGCCGCCCCACTTCTGCTCGCAAGCCGCCCCAGCTGCTGCCCGCGTTTCTGCCCCACGTCGCGCGCGCGCCGTCTGCGTTGGGGGTGTGGGGTCTCGCGTATGGGGGTGGCGGGTGTGTGAGCCGTCCCCTGCTCCTCCTCCTCCTCCGTCTCCCACTGCTGCAGCTGCCGCTGAGGGGGGTGGGTGTGTGGGAGTCGAGGGAGTGGTGCTAGGGGGGTGCTGTGGGAGTGAAGCTAGGGGTGCAGCAGGGGTTGTGTGAAAGGGGGGTGGGACAGTTGGGGGAGGTTGAGCGGAGGTAGCCGTCGTGTCGCCAGCAGCGCCAGTAGTCCGGAGCCGGCGTGCTCCGGTAGCCCAGAGAGCCAGTCGCTGCGCCAGTCGCTTGTGGGTCCGTTGCTCCTGCCGCTCATCTTAGCCGCGGAGCCAGTTACTCTTGTAGTCCAGGGCCCTTTCTCCGGTAGCCACGGTGCGCGCCCCTCCTGTTGCCCGTGTGTATGCGGCTTCACCCGTCGCCTCCTATCTCCACTCCTCTCACAGTCCCTCCTCCTCGTCACCTGCCCTCTGTGACTGCCTCTAGCCTTGCTTGTACTTGTGAACCTGCTCTATGACTGCTTGCTGTGCTGATTATACCCCACTTTGACTATGGGGGTGTGTCAGAATATTATGTTTGTCTAGTCTGCAGTGGGGTACTCAATAGTGAGTATAACCCTTTTAGGGTTTGCTATTTTGTACCACTCTTGCTTTCTAGTGCGCCTTTCTCTTTTGCCTATTCTCTCTTGCCTAGCTTGCTAAACCCTAGCTATGGCTCCTGCGTTCTAGCTACTGTTTCAACAAAAACTCCACTCATTATACGCGGATTATATGTGGAGAGGTTGTTTGTTGCATGGAAAATTGGTTGTAACCTTAATAGGCTACTGGTACGCGCGCGACTTCTACAGTTGCTGCCTGGCGAAGATGCGAATTCAAACTTCAACGAAGACGCTCCAAGGATTGAAGACGTGGTCACTTGAGAAACTTTCAAGGGTGACATGGATTGGTCCCCGTTTTTCAGGCTTACCTGGAGTAGATAACCTAGACAGGGCCTATGCCAGGATTTAAGGCACCCTGAGCCCTCAGTGTAACTTTTGAAAAATCTCTGAAATGCCCTGATTTTTCAGGGCAAAATTTCCTGGCCATCCTGAAATTTCAGGGCACCAGCGGAAATTCATCTGGATGATTCAGGGCAAAAAATACAAGGCACTATAGAGGATGGAGGGGAAGGCACGAAAGGAGCAGGTTGTTCACTGGTTTCACTTCTACTGGCTGAGCAAAAACATTGGTGGGGGAGGGGTGGGGACAAAACTAGCACACACACCCTCCAGCCTCCTTCCTCCCCTCTCCCCCTCTCCCCCTCTCCCTCCTCCACCCCTTCTCCCCTTCCCACGAGTCAGGGCATCCCTCTACATTCACCCTAATGCTTCAGGGCAAAATTTCACTGCCATTCTGAAATTTCAGGGCAAAACACATGGATCATCCTGACGTCACAAGGTAAATTTCAGCATCATTCTGAAATTTCAGGGCAAACTTAAAACACCATCCTGAAATTAGGGTAATCAGGATGTTTTGCCCTGATATCGTGGGCCCTGTACCTAGAGATCAGTTTTTCCGATGCTTCGTTTCTTCTTGAAGCGTAGCTTAGCTCTGCTTTTTTCATTAGCACTGATCAAGGCCTGCTAGAGTCGCCCCTTAACGACCGAAACATGTTTGTTTTACTCTACTTCTGAAGTTCTTGAGCTCGGATTGTTGAGATCTAAGTAATACAGGAGGCTTTTTACTGTCTATTCTTTGCTTTAAGCCTTACTAAGTTTGCTGCTCGCAGAAAATTATGTCACAAGACCAGTTGGCACTTACGGTTGACTCAGACGACGCCGAACTTAACGAGGGCAGTTCTACTATTGTGATCCACGAGGCAGTTGTTCCCAAAACTTACGCGAGGTATCGCATCCACAAGCGACAACGCCTTCGCAAACTTGAAGGAGCAAATCGTGCTGCACCAACTTGTCAAACTCTTATGCTATAGTCTGTGTAGGCTGTAGTGGGGTAGACAATATGGGGTACAACACTTCTAGGATTTCCTACTTGTACCCACCTGCTTGCTAGTTCATTCATTCCTCATTTCTTCACATGGTATAGAGCAGGTTCCCTAGTGGGAACGCTTCTCAGGGCCCACCACTGAAATCGACTTTTTTTCCTGACCGGAGCGCGAGTCGCCCCTGCCCGAGGCGCGCCCCGTTGGCCGCCCTCACGTCGCCTCTCACGGCCCCTCGCGCCACCCTTAGCGGCCCCGTCGCCACCCCTTACGGCCCCGTCGCCGTCCTTTGCGGCCCCGTCGCCGCCCCTCTAGGCCCCTCGCGGCCCCTTCGCGGCCCCGTCGCCGCCCCTCTAGGCCCCTCGCGGCCCCTTTGCGGCCCCGTCGCCGCCCCTAGCGGCCCCGTCGCCGCCCTTCGAGGCCCCTCGTGGCCCCTTTGCGGCCCCGTCGCCGCCCCTAGCGGCCCCGTCGCCGCCCCTATCGGCCCCGTCCCCGCCCCTAGCGGCCCCGTCGCCGCCCCTAGCGGCCCCGTCGCCGCCCTTCGCGGCCCCGTCGCCGCCTCTCGCGGCCCCGTCGCCGCCTCTAGCGGCCCCGTCGCCACCCTTAGTGGCCCCGTCGCCGCCTCTAGCGGCCCCGTCGCCGCCCTTCACAGCCCCTTCAGCTGCCAGGCAGCCGAACCGCCGAGCCGCCGAGCAGCCAAGCCGCCCAGCAGCCGAGCCGCCCAGCAGCCGAGCCGCCCAACAGCCGAGCCGCCCAGCAGCCGAGCCGCCCAGCAGCCGAGCCGCCCAGCAGCCGAGCCGCCCAGCAGCCGAGCCGCCCAGCAGCCGAGCCGCCCAGCAGCCGAGCCGCCGAGCCACCGAGCCGAGCCACGGAGCCGCCGAGCCGCCGTCGAGCCTCTACTGTTCCTACCGACGCGCACCGGCCCTACCCACCCGGACTGGTGAGAGCACTCCCTGCTAGACCACTGCTGTCATGGCTACCCCCAGTGTCCTTACCTTTGATGCTGAGGGTCGTGCTGTTGACTTTGAGGTCTGGGTCGATGACCTCGAGCTCTTCCTACAGTGCGATAGGGCAGACGGATTCTCCCTGTTCGATCTCACCTCTGGTGCCTCTCCTGCCCCGCCTGCTGATGCTGACACCACTGTTCGCTCACAGTGGGCCACACGCGATGCTGCTGCCCGTCTTGCTGTGCGTCGCCACTTACCGGCCGCTGAGCGTGCGCACTTTAGTCAGTACAAGAGTGCTAAGACCTTGTACGACGCTGTAGTTGCACGCTACTCTTCCCCTGCCACTGCTGCTCTTAGTCGCCTCATGCTGCCGTACCTGTTCCCTGACCTTGCTGCCTTTCCCACAGTCGCTGATCTCATTACGCACCTTCGCACTAGTGACACTCGCTACCGCGCTGCGCTTCCTGCTGAGTTCTGTGCCAAAAACCCTCCCCCCATGTACATCACCCTCTACTACATAGTCACCCGGCTCCCTGACTCCCTTCGCTTAGTCAAGGACCACTTCCTCTCAGTTTGCCCCACCATACTCACCGTTGACCTCCTCGAGGAGCGCCTCTTGGCAGCAGAGAAGAGCATAGTCGCTGTAGGAGCCTCTCGTGGTGACCCTCGTACCCCCGTCTTTGAGGGGTGTTCCCCCTCCCCCCTCTTGCCCTCTGTTGCTTCTGCTGCTGCGGCCGACCTCGTTGGCTTCGAGTCGGTCGGCGCTGCGTCTGCCCCTAGCGGGAGACGCCGCACCGGCAAGGGCAAGGGGGGCAAGGGCGCTGGAGGGGCTGGCGGGGGCAGTGGAGGTGGCGGTGGAGGCAGTGGAGGGGGTGGGGGTGGTGGTGGGAGTGGTGGTGGGGGTGGAGGTGTCGGTGGCAGCAGTGGAGGCGGAGGAGGCGGAGGCGGTGGCGGTGGGAGCGGAGGCGGCGGAGGTGGCGGAGGCGGCGGCGGCGGCGGTGGAGCTGGTCGCGGCTCTGCACAGAGGAGTGGCTCCGGTGGTGGTCAGCGCCAGCAGCAGCAGCGCACTCGTGAAACCCCGTCCCCCCAGCAGCTTCGTGAGTGGTACGCTGGGCGTCAGCGAGGTGGGGGTACTGGTCCATGTACCTACGTCCTCCGTACCGGCGACCGCGCTGGTGAGCAGTGCGGGGGCTCGCACTCCACCCAGCGCTGCTTCGGCCGCCTGACGGATCTACTAGTGATGAGGGTGACTGTTACCTGTGTGTTCCGCCTGACCCGGGCATTGAGGCTGCTGCTCTAGGTGCTGGTGAGGCTGCTGCTCTAGGTGCTAGTGCGTCTGCTGCCCCAGGTGCTGGTGAGTCTGCTCTCTCAGGTACCACGTCGGCTCAGGCCTTACACACCTTCACCCTTGACTCAGGTGCTTCCCGCTCCTTCTTTCGAGACCGCACCACGCTTACGCCGCTTAGTCGACCGGTTGCGGTCTCCCTGGCGGACCCCTCTGGGGGTCCTGTCCTTGCTCGCTTCTCCACTGTCTTACCGTGTCCGGCAGCCCCCTCTGGCACCCTGTCAGGTCTCTACCTCCCCTCGTTCTCTACAAACTTGGTGAGTGGTGCTGATCTACAGGATGGGGGGGTTGACCAGTTCACTCCTGCGAGTCAGCGGGTGACCCACTGTACGTGTGCTCGGACGGGCCGACACTTGGCCACGTTTACCCGTCGGCCGGGGTCGAGCCTGTACACACTGACTACTGAGTCTCCTCCGGTTGCTGAGTCTGGTCAGGTAGCTGCGTCGGGTCAGGTGTTTGCTGCAGCGTCCAGGTCTGGTCCTGAGTCTGCTCCCTGCTCGTGTCGTCTCCTGTCCCACCAGACTCTCCTCTGGCACCACCGCCTTGGTCACCCCTCCCTGCCTCGTCTCCGAGGCATGGCCTCCCGTGTCCTTGTCTCTGGTCTCCCCCGGTCCCTCCCTTCCCTCCCTCTGGGGCCTGCCCCTACCTGCGTTCCCTGCGTCGAAGGGCGGCAGCGCGCCGCCCCTCACTCCTCCGAGTTTCCTCCGACAGAGGCTCCGCTTCAGACTCTTCACATGGACGTGTGGGGCCCCGCCCGCGTCTGTGGCCAGGGTCACGAGCGTTACTTCCTGTTGGTGGTTAACGATTACTCGCGTTACACCACGGTGTTCCCCTTGCGCAGCAAGGGTGACGTCACTAAGGTGTTGATCGACTGGATCCGCGCAGCTCGTCTCCAGTTCAGAGAGAGTTTCGGCTCGGACTTTCCTGTTCTGCGTCTGCACTCTGACAGAGGCGGGGAGTTTTCCTCTGCCCTTCTGGGAGCCTTCTGTCGTGCACAGGGCATCCACCAGACCTTCACGCTTCCGGCCTCTCCACAGCAAAATGGGATTGCTGAGCGCCGCATTGGCATGGTCATGGACGTCACTCGTACGTCCATGATCCATGCGGCTGCTCCCCATTTTCTGTGGCCGTTTGCGGTTCAGTACGCAGCGCATCAGATCAACCTTCAGCCCCGGGTCTCCTTGCTAGAGACCTCCCCCACCTTGCGGTGGACGGGGAAGATTGGCGATGCGTCTGCGTTTCGTGTCTGGGGATCTCGGGCGTTTGTCCGCGACTTGTCTGCGGACAAGTTGTCCCCCCGTGCTGTTCCCTGCGTCTTCCTTGGCTTCCCCCCTGACGCGCCTGGTTGGCAGTTTTACCACCCCACCTCGCACCGTGTTCTGTCCTCCCAGGACGCCACCTTTGACGAGTCGGTGCCTTACTACCGTCTCTTCCCCTACCGCACTGCGCCCCTCCCCCCGCCGCCGCTCTTCCTTGCGCCAGGTCCTCCCTCGGTAGACCCCCTCCCCCCTCAGGGTCCTTCCCCGTCAGGTGTGTCCCAGGTAGACGCAGTCGAGCCTGTCGAGGTAGCTGTTGACTCTGGTGCTGCTAGGGGTGCTGAGCCTGGGGGTGCTGAGTCTGGGGGTGCGGAGCCTGGGGGTGCTGGGCCTGGGGGTGCAGAGTCTGGGGGTACGGAGCCTAGGGGTGCTGAGCCTGGGGGTGCAGAGCCTGGGGGTGCTGGGTCTGCTCGTGTGGCCTCTGGCGGTGCTGGGTTTGGGGCCCCTTTGGGTGCTTCGTCGAGGCGGGAGCTACCCTCTCCACAGGAGCTGCGCGAGTGGTTTGCCCGGCGCTGGAGCCGTGCTGCTGGAGCTGGAGGTGCTGCTGTTACTGCTGACCCTGGGGTCGGCACTGGAGTTACTGGAGCCACTGGTCCTGGAGGTGCTCGTACAGGCGGTACTGGAGCTGCTGGGACTGGGGGTGCTGCTGGGGCTGCTGGAGCTGACGGTGCTGCTGGAGTTGGTGCTGCTGGAGCTGCTGGGGGTGTTGGCGCTGGAGGTGCTGCTGGCGCTGGTGCTTCTGAGGGTGCTGGAGTTGACGCTGTTGGAGCTGGAGGTGCTGCTGGCGCTGGTGCTGCCGCTGGGGGTACTGGTGCTGTCCCTGCTGGTTCTGGAGGCACTGCGCGGCCGCGGCCGTACTTCGTTCCGCTCCTTGAGCAGGTTCTTGGTCTCCCGCCCTCTACTGGTCCTGCTCCTCCCTTAGAGTGTCCACAACCTGTCCAGTCGCGGTCACAGTTACAGCCCGCCTCCCCCCTACCTGCTCCTTCTCCCTACACTGGTCCTACTGGAGGTCTTGCTGAGCGTCGTGAGCCTGCGTCTCGTCCTGCGTCGCCTGTTCGTGCTGCTCGCACTAGTAGTCGTGCTCCGCGTCCGCGTCCTCCTACGGTCTCGGGCACACACCAGATGGCACTGCGTCCTTCCACTGCTCCTCTGCGTGTCCCGTTGCCGTCTCCTCCAGAGTCCTCTCTTCCTGTCCTTACTGACCCGGAGTCTGACTCTCTTCGTGCTTCCAGTCCTACTCTCACGCGTCTCCTGGCCACTGTTGTCACTGACCCTTCCTTTGAGTCCACTGCTGCGTCTGCCTTGGTTGCTGAGCTTGTCGACTTTGCTGCTCGCTGTCGTCTAGACTACGCTGCTTGTCTTGTTGCTGAGTCTGAGTCCGTCTGTCCTCCGTCCGTCGGGGGTGAGTGTGCTCTTAGCACGGACGTCCTTGAGGACAGGCAGGAGGAGTTCCAGTGTTTTGCTGCTGCTTTGCCTCATCTCGTGTCCACGCTGATTGCCCCTAAGGGAGACCCGGATGCACCAAACATCCCGACTCCTCGATTGTACGCTGAGGCGATCGAGGGTCCCTACTCCTCACAGTGGCAGTCAGCCATGGACGCACAGATGGCTTCCTGGAAGTCCACAGGCACCTACGTCGACGAGGTTCCCCCACCTGGGGTGAACATCGTCAGTGGCATGTGGATTTTCAGGGTGAAGCGGCCGCCGGGTTCTCCGCCTGTCTTCAAGGCGCGTTACGTGGCTCGAGGCTTCAGTCAGCGGCAGGGAGTTGACTACTTTCAGACCTTCTCTCCCACCCCGAAGATGACCACTCTTCGGGTGCTGCTACACATAGCCGCTCAGCGCGACTACGAGCTTCACTCTCTTGACTTCAGCACAGCTTTCCTGCAGGGCAGCCTGCACGAGGAGATCTGGCTGCGCCGCCCACCTGGCTTCACTGGGTCGTTTCCCCCTGGTACCCAGTGGAGCCTCCGGCGGCCAGTCTACGGTCTCCGCCAGGCGCCCCGTGAGTGGCACGACACACTGAGGACTACACTTGCGGCTCTTGGGTTTGCTCCTTCTACTGCCGACCCGTCGCTGTTTCTGCGCACCGACACCTCTTTGCCGCCGTTCTACATCCTCGTGTACGTCGAAGACTTGGTATTTGTCACTGCTGACACTGCTGGACTCGCCCACGTGAAGTCCGAGCTGCAGAAGAGACACACGTGCACAGACCTGGGTGAACTGCGCAGCTACCTTGGCTTGCAGATCACCCGGGACAGAGCACAGCGCACCATTACCCTGACTCAGTCACACATGGTGCAGCAGGTCCTTCAGCGCTTCGCCTTCACGTACTCCTCGCCTCAGGCCACTCCTCTGTCTACTCGCCACTCGCTCTCAGCTCTGCCTTCGGATGAGTCCGTAGAGCCGAGTGGCCCGTACCCAGAGCTTGTTGGCTGCCTCATGTACCTGATGACCTGCACTCGACCTGACCTTGCATACCCTCTTAGCATCTTGGCACGCTATGTTGCTCCTGGGAGACACCGACCAGAGCACATGGCTGCAGCAAAGAGGGTGTTGCGCTACTTGTGCAGTACGTCGGGCATGGGGCTAGGGCTTCGAGGGCGACGTTCAGTGGTCCTCACAGGTCACGCAGACGCTTCTTGGGCTGACGACCAGGCTACGCAGCGGTCGTCACAGGGTTACACCTTCAGCCTTGGTTCCGGCTCTGTTTCGTGGCGGTCTACCCGCTCGTCTTCTGTTCTCGGCTCCAGCTGTGAGGCTGAGATCTACGCGGGGGCCATGGCTGCCCAGGAGCTACGCTGGCTCACTTACCTGCTGACTGACCTAGGAGAGCCGCCTCGTTCTCCTCCAGTTCTGTACGTAGACAACAAGGCCATGCTGGCCTTGTGTCGGGAGCACAAACTGGAGCACAGCACGAATCACATTGCTCTGCGCTACTTCCTTGTTCGTGAGCTGCAGCAGCGTGGTCAGCTGCGCCTTGCTTACGTGGCCTCTGAGGCCAACACTGCTGATATCTTTACCAAGGCACTTCCACCTTGTGATCATCAGCGCTTCTGTACGATGCTAGGTCTTGTGCCTACTTGGCCTCACTTGCTTACTTCTTGACCTTGCTTGTACTGTGATCTTTCTATACCTGCAGTTGCTTGTTTACCTTTATATATGATCTTGCATGTGAACTGGCCTTGTGGCCTTGAACTTGTGCTCGGACTGTGTGGTGACGTTGTGATCCACCCTGAGCTTGCTTTGCTTTGCTTGACTGGTCTTGTGACCTCTTGTTCTCCCCCACTTTGCCTATGGGGGTGTGTCAAACTCATATGCTATAGTCTCTGTAGGCTGTAGTGGGGTAGACAATATGGGGTACAACACTTTTAGGTTCTCCTACTTGTACCCGCCTGCTTGCTAGTTCATTCATTCTCGTTCACATCTAGATTCTAACACACTGTGGTGGGGAACAAGCATTTGATTATCTCCTTAACATTTTGTCGTTCTTCTTTCTACAGGGTTTTAAAAGGAGCATACTATTGCCCGGTTGTGGACTACCTATGATGCCAGCATCTCAGTATCGTTGTTGGGTTTGCCGTGTTTGTAATTTCGTATTGCTAGCGCAATTTTCATTTCAAGTGTATGTATGCATTGTGCAAATAATAGATTGGTAGTATACTCACAAACCTAAACTTAAACCATACCTGTTGTAAATAACCCACTGAAACGCATACGCCGATTGCACTGTTCAAGCATGTCGTCGGCCAATAGGAATCCGTTTTTTAACACTTGGTAGTGATGTCTGATTGGTCCATATGGCTGGATGTTGTTCACACATCGATGATGACACGTGTCAAAATATCTATGCCAACGTGGCAAAAACATCTTGGCGTACGTACTGTCGTACGTACACTTTAAACAATGTCATGTACGCGTGCCACGTGGCAGGCCGTGAAAGTCACTTTGGAGTGACAAAAATGCATACGTCAGGTTGCACAAAGGTGACTGCTATGCATCCGAAATGTTGCAGAATTGCAACTTTTATGTCACTGTCGAGATGCTACTTTTCCGAAGCTCTCGACCATGACTTGAATGTTGCGGGAGCCAGGTATCTAAAAAGTTGTTTTCTTTTCAACTTTTCGGAAGCCTATCAGCAAGTCCTTTTTCGTGATGGTGTGGTTCTTCATAGCATTCTCACCAAAGCAGTTGAGTTCCAGACGAAATATTCTGCTGCTCGGGAGAAGTCTGCAGCTTCGGTTGCTGCTGTTTATATAGAGAATCAAAAGCGTATCCAAAAGGACTTAGAGGGTACATGATTTCTCTCGACCCTCAGTACTTGTACCCTGTGCTGCCTTGTAATATGATCCTCCTAGCTTCTTAGATTTTGAGATGGTATTTGAGCAGTAGGTTAGTTCCTAGCCTAGGGAAAATGCGTCCCGTGTCGCCCGTCACGCATCTCGTCCCGTTCGTATCGCACCCAGTCCGCTGCGCGCCTTGTAACGCTCCGTTAAGCCCCTTACCGTGCCCTTCCCTAGGCATACGCGCACGCAACAGCCCATACACGCATCCGCGCGCACATAAGCTGCCGCGCGCGGCGCCCCACCCCCCTCACCCTTATTTGTCCTGTCACGCGCCCTACTCTGTCGCGCGCACGCAGCTGCGTCTTGCATAGCCGCGGGCGCAGCCACGAGTAGCCTACACGCGCAGCAGCAACAGCCGCGAGCGCGCACGAAATTGCACACGCCCGAGCAGCTACCGCCGCCGCCACGCACGCAGTAGTCGCGGCCGCAAACGTAGCAGCCACTGCCGCGGCACAGCAGTTACCACCGCGCATCTTGCCCGCACCGTCCCGTTCCGCGCCCCGCCGTGCTGCCCGCGCCCGCAGCCACACATATGCTGTCGCGCGCGAGCAGAAGTGCAGAGACAGAAGCGGCACGCGCACGTGCAGCTGTCCGGGCTTCTTGACATGCCACATCATTTCGCGTCGCACCAGACCGTTCCATACCGCTCATGATCACACTACACACCATTGAACCCTCCATTACCGCCTCCCACTATACTAGACCGACCACCACTGCACCCTTACGCATTTGGCCAACCTTTACCGCTGCACACCTTGCCCGACCGCTCCCGACCGCGCTAAACCGCACGTAACCGCTCTCAACCGCACCCAACTGCATTCGACCGCCCGCTGGCAACACCTCTGACACATGCAGTTCACAGCCCGTGACGTACCTCGCTCCTCCTACCATTGACTTCACCTACCGCGACTGGAAGCCGCAGCCACCTACACCTACCACGGATTAGGTTCTTGTCTTGCCTATCTTCCCTAGCCTGTTGCACCTACTCTATCGCCCCTACTCTAGCGTACCTGCGTCTCTGGTTGCTATGCTGACATTTCTTGCATAGCCCTCACGCCTCAATTCGTTGTTCGTTTCGAATGTGGCCCTAGTGGCTCTCCTCATTGTTCACTCTGTTCGTCCCTAGACTGTCACTTCTAGTTCGTTCGAACACTCCCCATGGCGACCCCTCGACCTCTACGTTTCGATGCCGAGGGTAGAGCACTAGAGTTTCCCACCTGGCTCATACGCGTCGAGCTGTACCTTAGGAGTCAGCGCCAGGACGGTGACACGCTTTGGGTGCACGCCTGTGGTGACGTGCCATCTCCTGGGCCCCTCCGCTGACCTTCCTCCTCAGCCTACTCCCGCAGACTGGGAGCGCTTTGCTCAGGGTCGTGCTGCTTTGTCGGTGAGGGAGTCTCGTGATGCTGCAGCTCGCTCGGCCCTCACCAGCCTTCTCCCCGAGTCTGAGGAGGCCCATTCCGACCAGGTTCTCTCTGCCCAGGAGTGTCTTGCTACGATTAAGACCCGCTACTCCACTCCCACCTTCGCCTCTCTTGGTCGCCTCTTCATGCCCGTTTCTGTTTCCCGACCTAGCATCATTTGACAGTGCTGCTGCCCTTGTCACCCACCTGCGCTTACTTGATGCTAGCTACCGTGCTGCGTGTACTGAGGCTGAGCTTGCAGCTACCCCTCCGCCCATGCACATTACGATTCAGTTTATCGTCACTAGCCTATCAAAGGTCCACTGGTGATCCCCGATTGATCCTAGGGAAGGGTTACAGGCTCCTTGTCCTGGGGGGTTATGGGCGCACTAACCCGCTACACAAACAAGCCCTTTTAACCCAATGGTCTAGTGGTTGGGATTCTGACATGGTATCAGAGCGAAGGTCTCGGGTTCAAATCCCGGTGTGTACACTTCGGGCATCCCAGTGCGGGGGGGTGTCAGAGGTCCACTGGTGATCCCCGATTGATCCTAGGGAAGGGTTACTGGCTCGTTATCCTGAGGGGGTTATGGGCGCACTGACCCGCTACTTAACAAGCCCTTTTATCCCAGTGGTCTAGTGGCTGGGATTCTGACATAGCCTCCCTGACCGTCTTGCACGTGTCCGTGACGCGCTTCTTCAAAAGCATCCTAGTGTGCTCACCATTGAGGTCCTTGAGGAGGCCCTTAAGGACATCGAGAGCAGCATCCGCTCTGTAGCCGCCTCGTCTGGCGCCGTAGTACCTTGGCTCTTTCACGGGTGCACTGTCCCACAACTCCCCACCTTCACAGCTTCTCTAGCCTCTTCCACGTCTCCTACCTTTGAGGAGACTGCGGCTGTGTCCGTTTCTAGTGGGCGACCCCAGGGCAAGGGAGGTAAGAAGGGGGGAAAGGGTAGTAGCGCTGGTGACAACGGTGGCGGCGGCAGTGGTGGCGGAGGGGGCGTTGGTGGTGGTGGTGCCACCAGTGCATCCGGTGGAGGTGGCACTGGAGGCCGTACTGGGCCTACGGGCCCCACGGGTGGGAGTAATCGACCAGTCAACTGGTACGCAGCACAGCACCAGCAGCAATTACAGGAGCGACAGCACGGACAGCAGCAGCAGTAGGGACAGCCGCAGCAGCAGATGCAGCAGCAGTTGCAGCAACAGTCTCAGCAGTGGGGACCTGGTGGACTAGAGGGCGCCGGTCGTGGCGTTGGCCCACCCCGCTGGGCATCGCGTAGTGTCACCCCTCCTCCATGCCAGTACGTTGTTTGGACTGGCACTCGAGAGGGTCAGCCCTGTGGCCACCTTCACCCTCCGGGTCATACTTTGCGCAGCGCCTCCGTGCTCAGCACGGCTTTGGCCCCTCCCCGGACTGGGCCCCGCTTATTCGTTCTCGTGGCCTAGCGTTGTTTGAGATGTTTGCAGTACAGTTGTTCGAGGCTTTGCGATATGATTTCTACGATGTATGCTGATGTTGACTCTAGTGCTTCTTGATCCGTTTGCTTGCATGTTTGTAGATTAGGATCTTTGCCTGTTGCTAGTGTAGGTGCTTGTGTTTCTAGTCGAGGTGCATGTGTAGTTAGTAGCACAGGTGCACCTACGGCTGACGCATCACTCTCTTTCACGCTGGACTCTAGCGCGTCCCAGTGTTTCTTCCGTGACCACACATATCTCACTCCGCTTTCTGCTCCGCTTTTAGTTGCACTTGCTGATCCTACTTCAGGACCAGTAGTTGCTCGCAGCACTACTACCCTCTCGTGCCCGACTTTCTCCTCGAGTGTCCTCACCGGTCTCCACATCCCCTCATTCTCTAGGAACTTGGTGGGTGTTCGTTACCTTTAGGGCCGTCACGTCGCTGTTTGGTTTCCTCCGTCCGAGCGTTTGGGATATGCGTGGACGGTAACACGTACGCTCCACTGGCCACTTTTTACCAGTGTGAGAAAATGAGGAATGAATTGACTAGGAAACATGTGGGTACAAGTAGGAAACCTAGAAGTGTTGTACCCTATAGTATCTACCCCACTACAGCCTATATAGACTATAGCATATATGTTTGACACACCCCCAACTTATAGTCACAATAGCCTTGAATGTGCCTAAAACGAAAGATAGAGTGCACAGACGGATTTCTGCACAGCGGCTTCAAACGTTGATAGCGTTCTGCTCACAGCTGCAAATGACTTGATTCAAATTGGATCTGGAGCGTCTTGACGTCGCCTACAATAAGCAATTTAGATTGCACGATTTCATAAAGAATTGACGACAAAGCGTCGGTTTGAACGAACGGTACTATGGCAGCCACTATAGTCTTAGAACACAAGATAGGAAGAGTTACGAGTTGGGAATGACTCCCAGCTCCTACAAACCCCAAGAGCCGAGGTACAGTGATGTGGAACAGTGCCACACTGTCCCCAACCACGAAGGGTCTCGAAACTACCCTCCACAAGGGCCTACACCAAGAGAAATGTTACACTACACAAAGTAATGCAACTATTCTCACTATCTTAAAGTTTACCCTTTTGGAGAGCTTCGAAATAACTTGAATCTTGAAACCAAGGCTCTGGTTCTTCAAGGTAAATTCTTCCTTGAGTTCTTGGAAGTCTGCTGCGCACACCTGCGACTCGCCGAACGTTCCACACACGACAAAATAGAAAACCGCACACGACACGCAAACGACGACGTGACACGCGACTAGCGATAACTCGCTATTGACTCGACGCACACATTCAAAATCATGCTTCATCATACACACACTATTGTAAACATGAAATATATATTATTTCATGCCCTCATACCATTCCATGCACACACGCATGCACGCACACGGACAACAAGCCGAATGCAAACCGTAGGGTTGCACCAACACCCCATAGGCAAAGTGGGGGAGAACAAGAGGCCACAAGACCAGTCAAGCAAAGCACAGCAAGCTCAGGGTGGATCACAACGTCACCACACATTCCGAGCACAAGTTCAAGGCCACAAGGCCAGTTCACATGCAAGATTATATATAAAGGTAAACAAGCAAGTGCAGGTATAGATAGATCACAGTACAAGCAAGGTCAAGAAGAGAGAAAGTGAGGCCAAGTAGGCACAAGACCTAGCATCGTACAAAAGCGCTGATGATCACAAGGCTGAAGTGCCTTGGTAAAGATATCAGCAGTGTTGGCCTGAGAGGCCACGTAAGCAAGGCGCAGCTGACCACGCTGCTACAGCTCACGAGCAAGGAAGTAGCGAAGAGCAATGTGCTTCGTTCTGTGCTCCAGTCTGTGCTCCCGACACAAGGCCAGCATGGCCTTGTTGTCTACGTACAGAACTGGAGGAGAACGAGGCGGCTCTCCCAGGTCGGTCAGCAGGTAGGTGAGCCAACGTAACTCCTGTGCAGCCATGGCCCCAGCTAGATCTCGGCCTCACAGCTGGAGCCGAGAATAGAAGACGAGCGGGTAGACCGCCACGAAACAGAGCCGGAACCAAGGCTGAAGGGGTAACCCTGTGACGACCGCTGCGTAGCCAAGTCGTCAGCCCAAGAAGCGTCTGCGTGACTACTCAGGACCACTGAACTACGCCCTCCAAGCACAAGCCCCATGCCCGACGTACTGCACAAGTAGCGCAACACCCTCTTCGCAGCAACCATGTGCTCTAGTCGGTGTCCCAGGAGCAACATAGCGTGCTAAGATGCTAAGAGGGTATGCTAGGTCAGGACGAGTGCAGGTCATCAGGTACATGAGGCAGCCAACAAGCTCTGGGTACGGGCCACTCGGCTCTACGGACTCTTCCGAAGGCAGAGCTGAGAGCGAGTGGCGAGTAGACAGAGGAGTGGCCTGAGGCGAGGAGTACGTGAAGTCGAAGCGCTGAAGGACCTGTTGCACCATGTGTGACTGAGTCAGGGTAATGGTGCACCGTGCTCTCTCCCGGGTGATCTGCAAGCCAAGATAGCTGCGCAGTTCACCCAGGTCTGTGCACGTGTGTCTCTTCTGCAGCTCAGACTTCACATGGGCGAGTCCAGCAGTGTCAGCAGTAGCAAAGACCAAGTCGTCGACGTACACGAGGATGTAGAACGGCGGCAGCGAGGTGTCGGTTCGTAGAAACAGCGACGGGTCAGCAGTAGAAGGAGCAAACCCAAGAGCCGCTAGCGTAGTCCTCAGTGTGTCGTGCCACTCGCGGGGAGCCTGGCGGAGACCGTAGACTGGCCGCCGGAGGCTCCACTGGGTACCAGGAGGAAACGACCCAGTGAAGCCAGGAGGGCGGCGCAGCCAGATCTCCTCGTGCAGGCTGCCCTGTAGGAAAGCAGTGCTGAAGTCAAGAGAGTGAAGCTCGTAGTCAAGCTGAGCGGCTATGTGCAGCAGCACCCGAAGAGTGGTCATCTTCGGGGTGGGAGAGAAGGTATGAAAGTAGTCAACTCCCTGCCGCTGACTGACGCCTCGAGCCACGTAACGCGCCTTGAAGACAGGCGGAGAACCCGGCGGCCGCTTCACCCAGTAAATCCACATGCCACTGACGATGTTCGCCCCAGGCGGGGGAACCTCGTCAACGTAGGTGCCTGTGGACTTCCAGGAAGCCATCTCTGCGTCCATGGCTGACTGCCACTTAGAGGAGTAGGGACCCTCTATCGCCTCTGCGTAAGAGTGCGGGGTCGGGATGTCTGGTGCATCCAGGTCTCCCTCAGGAGAAATCAGCATAGACACGAGATGAGGTAAAGCAGCAGCAAAACACTGGAACTGCTCCTGCCTGTCCTCAAGGACGTCCGTGCCAAGAGCACACTCACCCCCGACGGACAGAGGACAGACAGACTCAGACTCAGGAACAAGACTGGCGGCGTAGTCCAGACGTCAGTGAGCAGCGAAGTCGACAAGCTCAGCAACTAAGGCAGACGCAGCAGTGGACTCAAAGGAAGGGTCTGTAACAACAGTAGCCAGGAGACGCGTGACAGTAGGATTGGCAGCACGAAGGGAGTCAGACTCCGGGTCAGCAAGAGCAGGAAGAGAGGACTCAGGAGGAGACGGCAAAGGGACACGCAGTGGAGCAGTGGAAGGACGCAGTGCCATCCGGTGCGTGCCCGGGACCGCAGGAGGACGCTGGCGTAGAACACGACGACTAGTGCGACCAGCACGAACAGGCGACGCAGGACGAGACTCAGGCTCACGACGCTCAGCAAGACCTCCAGTAGGACCAGTGTAGGAAGCACCCGAAGGACCTCCAGGCCCAGCACCACCAGACCACCCGAGCAGGCCCAGCACTCTCAGGCTCCGCACCCCTAGAGTCAGCAACCCCAGGCTCAGCACCCCCAGACTCAGCACCCCCAGGCTCAGCACCCCCAGACGCAGCACCCCCAGGCTCCGTACGCTCAGGCTCAGCACCCCCAGACCCGGCACCCACAGGCTGAGCACCCCTAGCAGCACCAGAGTCAACAGCTACCTTGACAGGCTCGACTGCGTCTACCTGGGACACACCTGAGGGGGCAGGACCCTGAGGGGGGAGGGGGTCTACCGAGGGGGGACCTGGCGCGAGGAAGAGCGGTGGGGGGGGGAGGGGGGCGGCGCGGTAGGGGAAGAGACGGTAGTACGGAACCGACTCGTCAAACGTGACGTCCTGGGAGGACAGAACACGGCGCGAGGTGGGGTGGCAAAAACTGCCAACCAGGCGCGTCAGGGGGGAAGCCAAGGAAGACGCAGGGAACACCACGAGAGGACAGATTGTCCGCAGACAAGTCTCGGACAAAAGCCCGAGATCCCCAGACACGGAACGCAGACGCATCGCCAACCTTCCCGGTCCACCGCAGGGTGGGGGAGGTCTCCGGCAAGGAGACCCGGGGCTGAAGGTTGATCTGCTGCGCCGCGTACTGAACCGCGAACGGCCACAAAAAATGGGGAGCAGCTGCATGGATCATGGACGTACGAGCGACGTCCATGACCATGCCAATGCGGCGCTCAGCAATCCCATTTTGCTGTGGAGAGGCCGGAAGCGTGAACGTCTGGCGGATGCCCCTCGCACGACAGAAGGCTCGCAGAAGGTCGGAGGAAAACTCTCCACCTCTGTCGTAGTGCAGACGTAGATCAGGAAAGTCCGAGCCGAAACTCTCTCTGAGCTGGAGACGAGCCGCGCGGATCCAGTCGATCAACACCCCAGTGACCTCATCCTTGGTGTGCAAGGGGAAGACTGCGGTGTAACTCGAGTAGTCGTCAACCACCAAGAGGAAGTAACGCTCGTGACCCTGTCCACGGACGCGAGCTGGGCCCCACACGTCCATGTGAAGAGTCTGCAGCGGAGCCTCTGTCGGCGGAAACTTGGAGGAGTGAGGAGCGGCTCGCTGCCGCCCCTAGACGCAGGGAACGCAGGTAGGGGCAGGCCCCGGAGGAAGGGGAGGGAGGGACCGGGGGAGACCAGAGACAAGGTAACGGGAGGCCATGCCTCGGAGACGAGGCAGGGAGGGGTGACCAAGGCGGTGGTGCTAGAGGAGGGTCTGGTGGGACAGGAGGCGACACGAGCAGGGGGCAGACTCAGGACCAGACCTGGACGCTGCAGAAAACATCTGACCCGACGCAGCTACCTGACCAGACGCAATAACCGGAGGAGACTCGGGAGTCAGTGTGTACAGGCTCAACCCCGGCTGATGGGTAAACGTGGCCAAGTGTCGGCCCGTCCGAGCACACGTGCAGTGGGTCACCCGCTGACTCGCAGGAGTGAAGTGGTCAACTCCCCCATCCTACAAGTCAGCACCACTCACCAAGTTCGTAGAGAACGAGGGGAGGTAAAGACCTGACAGGGAGCCAAACGGGGCCGCTGGACATGGTAGTACAGTGGAGAAGTGGGCAAGGACAGGACCCCCAGAGGGGTCTGCCAGGGAGACCACAACCGGCCGACTGAGCGGCGTGAGGGTGGTGCGGTCTCGAAAGAAGGAGCGAGAAGCACCCGAGTCAAGGGTGAAGGTGTGCAAAGCCTGACCAGACGTGGTACCTGAGAGAGCAGACTCACCAGCACCTCGAGCAGCAGACTCACTAGTACCTGGAGCAGCGGACTCGCGAGCACCTAGAGCAGCAGCTGCAATGCCCAGGTCAGGCGGAGCACACAGGTAACAGTCACCCTCATCACTAGTAGACACAACATACATGGCCGCAAGAATAGCATCATAGTCAAGATCAAAGATAGCTATACCCCACTTAAGCAAATCACCCCAGCGAGGGATCTCAGAGGCGTCAGGGAACTGGAGACGCCAGGCGTCAGTCAGGCGGCCAAAGCAGCGCTGGGTGGTGTGCGGCCCGCCGCACGGCTCCCCAGTGCGGTCACCTGTATGCAGGACGTAGGCACACGGACCAGCATCCCAGACCGCTGACGCGCAGCGTACCACTCATGAAGCTGCTGGGGCGGCGGGGTCTCACGAGAGCGCTGCTGCTGCTGACGCTGCCCACCACCGAAGCCTCCCCACAGTACAGAGCCACCCCGACCAGCGCCACCGCCACCGCCGCCACCGCCGCCTCCTCCACTCCCACCGCCACCGCCGCCGCCGCCTCCGCCGCCGCCACCAGAGCCCCCACCCCCGCCACCACTCCCACCGCCACCCCCACCCCCTCCGCCGCCCCCACCGCCACCACCACCGCCCCCGCCCGCTCCCCCAGCACCCTTGGCCCCCTTGCCCTTGCCGTTGCGGCGCCTCGCGCTAGGGGCAGACGCAGCGCCGACCGACTCGGTGCCAACGAGGTCGACAGCAGCAGCAGAGGCAACAGAGGGCAAAAGGGGGACGGGGGAACACCCCTCAAAGAAAGGGGCACGAGGGTCACCACGAGAGGCTCCTACAGCGACTATACTCTTCTCAGCTGCAAGGAGGCGCTCCTCGAGGAGGTCAACGGTGAGTGTGGTGGGGCAAACAGAGAGGAAGTGGTCCCTGACCGAGCGAAGGGAGTGAGGGAGTCGGGTGACTAGGTAGTAGAGGGTGATGTACATAGGGGGGGGGTTCTTGGCGCAGAACTCAGCAGGAAGCGCAGCGCGGTAGCGGGTGTCACTAGTGCGGAGGTGCGTAATGAGGTCAGCGACTGTGGCAAAGGCGGCGAGGTCAGGGAACAGGTACGGCAGCATGAGGCGACTAAGGGCAGCAGTGGCATGGGAGGAGTAGCGTGCAACTACCGCGTCGTACAAGTTCTTAGCAGTCTTGTACTGGCTAAAGTGCGCGCGCTCAGTGGACAGCAGGTGACTACGCACAGCAAGACGGGCGGCAGCATCGCGTGTGGTCCACTGTGAGCGAACAGTACTGTCAGCATCGGCAGCAGGGGCAGTAGAGGCGCCAGGCGTGAGATCGAAAAGTGAGAGGTCGTGTTTGCTATCGCACTGCAGGAAAAGCTGCAGATCATCTATCCAGACCTCAAAGTCTACCGCTCGACCCTCAGCATCAAAGGTAAGAACGTTGGGACTAGCCATGACAGCAGCAGCAGCAGGCTAGTAGCAGCAGCAGCAGAAGCAGGTTAGCAGTAGCAGCAGCAGGAGGGGCGCGGCTCGGCGGTGCACTTACCAGGGGCGGGTGGGTAGAAGCCCGCAAGTGGTGGGGCAGGGCCGAGGCGCGCCGGCTGGATCAGGGCCGCAACAGGGTGGCAGAGGAGGGCCGCGACTCGGCTGCAGGGTAGTGCCGGGACGGCGGCGGCGGCTGTCACGGCAGCGGCAGCGGCGGTTGTCTCAGCAGCAGCGGCGGCAGCTGTCACGGCAGGAGCGGCGGCGGCTGTCACGGCAGCAGCGGCGGCGGCTGTCACGGCAGCAGCGGCGGCGGCGAACGGCCGTGGCGGAAGCGGCAGCGGCAGCAGGCGCGACGGCAGCTGCC
This sequence comes from Closterium sp. Naga37s-1, assembly GCA_947471745.1. Taxonomy (NCBI): domain Eukaryota; kingdom Viridiplantae; phylum Streptophyta; class Zygnematophyceae; order Desmidiales; family Closteriaceae; genus Closterium; species Closterium sp. Naga37s-1. The sequence goes on along the minus strand of CANJKZ010000231.1, from coordinate 85,533 downwards.
GCTGGGGCGGCGACGACGGGGCGGCAGGGCCGCGAAGAGCCACGGAGGGGCCGCGGAGGGGCCGTGAAGGGGCCGCGAAGGGCCGCGAAGGGCCGCGGAGGGGCCGCGAAGGGGCCGCAAAGGGCCGCGAAGGGCCGCGGAGAGGGGCCGCGAGGGGCCGCTAAGGGGTCGCGACAGGGGCCGTGAAGGGGCCGCGAAGGGGGGCCGCTAAGAGGGCAGCGAAGGGGGCCACTAAGGGGCCGTTGAGGGGCAGGCCACTGAGGGGCCGCGAAATTTTAGGGCAGGACGCGAAGCGCGCTTCGGGCAGGCTAAAAAAAAAAAATCGAAGGTGGGCCCTTAGGAAGAAACGGTCCCACTAGGGAACCCGCTCTATACCATGTGAGAAAATGAGGAATGAATTGACTAGGAAACATGTGGGTACAAGTAGGAAACCTAGAAGTGTTGTACCCTATAGTATCTACCCCACTACAGCCTAGATAGACTATAGCATATATGTTTGACAACCAGGAGCCTGGCTCCGGACTTTACACACTGCACACCGACCCTCCACAGGTAGTTGCGTCCGGCCAGTTAGCTGCGTCTAGTTAGGTTGCCGCATTGTGCATCCTCCCTTTGTCCGGCCACCGCACCGTTTGAGACTCTCCACTTGGACGTCTGGGGCCCTGCCCCCCGCCCTGTGCCCGAGAGGGAGAGCTTCTTTTTGGTGGTCGTTGATGACTACTCCCTCTACACCACCCATGTTCCCCTTGGCGAAGAAGTTCGCCGTGACTTCTACGCTAATCCGGAGGTTGCTGGCCACTAAGACTACTCGCGGTCGTCGTGTCAGTTGTCTTAACCCTGACCGTGGGGGTGAGTTTCGCTCCGGCATTCTTGCCGGTTTTTGTTGATAATAGGGCATCACCCAGTCCTAGATACTTCTAGAGTCCCCACAGCAGAATGGGGTTGCTGAGCACCGCATCGTTTTGGTCATGGAGATTGCCCGCACCTCCATGATCCATGCGCATGCGCGCCATTTTCTATGGCCCTACGCGGTTCGCTACGGCGCCTACCAGCTGAACCTCTTGCCCCGTGTCTCACGGCCAGAGGCTTCACCGACCAGTCTTTGGACCGGGTCTCCTGGTGTTGCGTCAGATTTTCGTGTCTGGGGCTGCCTTGCGCTTGTCCGCGACACCTCCGCGGACAAGCTCTCGGCTTGCCCCCCTCTGCATCTTCCTTGGTTTCCCGGTGGACTCCTCTGACTACACCTTTTACCACCCGCCCCTCCACCGGTTCTTTGACTCTCGCGACGTCCGGTTTGACTAATCTGTGTCTTACTACACCCGGTACCCCTGTCGAGGTGTCCTGGTTCCCCCCCCCTCCCCTTTTCCTCGCCCCTTCTCCTCCTCCTACTCCTGCTCCTCTGGTACACCCGCCCCCCCCTGGTCCTGCCCCGTCTGGTGTGTCGCACGCTACCCCTCTCCCCTCGGTAGCACGTCAGGTGCCGTCTCCTTCCCCACAGTCATCTTCACAGTCACCGCGATAGCCTTCGGCACTACCACGGCAGGTCGCAGTCGACTCTTGGGGTGTTGGTGTTGGGGGCACGAGCACTTGCGGTGCCAGTTCTGAGGGTGCTGGAGCTGAGGGTACTGACGCTCGAGGTGCTAGTTCTGAGGGTGCTCGGGCTGGGGGTGTTGGCGCTGGAGGTGCTAGTTCTGAGGGTGCTGGAGCTGAGGGTACTGGCACTGGCGGTGCTAGTTCTGAGGATGCTCGTGTTGTGGACACTAGTTCTGGGGGTGCTAGAGCTGGAGGTGCTTGTTCCGAGGAGACTGGAGCTGGAGGCACTGCTGCTGCGGCGCCTACCCCACCTCCCCACTGCTAGCCGACGAGTTTCCAGAGGCTTCGTCAGTTGGAGCCCGAGGAGCGGGAGCGGTTGGAGCAGGAGAGGCTGGGGCAGGAGCGGCATCAGCAGCACCAGCGGCACCAGCAGCAGCAGCAACAACGGCACCAGCAGCAGGAGCCGCAGCAGCCGCCGCCTTTGCAGCCGTTGCCTCCACCTGCGAGTGGCCTTTGGGCCCTTGGTCTTCCTTCCCCTCCTCTAGAATGCTCATAGTCTCCTCATGTTTACGGTCCTACATTTCCCCCTCCAGACTCTTCTCAGGCTGTTTTCTCTCCTCCTCGATCACGGTCGTCTCCTCTTGCTGTCCCGCATGACTGGACAGTTCGTTGTCCCGCCCGTGCACGTCCCTCGTCTCCCCTTAACGACCTCTGCACTGTCTTACTTCGTTTGAGTCCTCGTCGTTCTCCACCTTAGTCTGTTCTCCCATCACCTCCTGAGTCGTCTCTTACAGCCTCCACCTCTACCCCTATCACTGACTACTACCGTGCCACCCGTCCTGATGTCACTGGTGTTCTCGCCTCTCTAGTCACGAACCCTCGTGCCTCTCCATCATCTGTCTCGGCTCTTACTGCTACTGTCACCAACTTTGCCGCCACCCGCCGCCTTGACTACACCACTCGAATAGTGCCTGCCCATCCTCTGTCCGTTGGGGGTGAGTGTGCCTTTGGCCGTGACGTCCTAGAGGACAGGCAGTTTGAGTTGGAGTTCTTGGCAGCCGCTTCTCCCCATCTCAGTGCCATGCTATTAGCCCCTGAGGGAGACCCCGATGCTCTTGACATACCGACTCCTCGCACGTACCGTGAGGCAATGTCAGAGCAGTGGGCCTCTCAGTGGATAGCAGCCATGGAGTCAGAGATGGTGTCTTGAAGATCCACAGGCACTTACGACGACGCATTTCCCCCACCTGGGGCGAACGTAGTCGTTGGCATGTGGCTCGTCAAGGTGAAGCGACCGCCGGGATCACCGCGTGTCTTCAAGGCGCGCTACGTGTCTAGATGCTACAGTCAGCACGAGAGAGTTGACTTCTTTCAGACCTTCGCACCGACCCCGAAGATGACCACTCTTCAGGTGTTACTCCACGTTGCAGCACAGCGAGACTACGAGCTGCAACCCCTCGACTTCTCCACCACTATTCTCCAAGGCAGCTTGCACGAGGAGATCTGGTTGCGCCATCCTCCCGGCTTCACTGCCATTGGAGCATGAGGCGACCAGTCTACGGTCTCCGCCAGGCGCCCCGTGAGTGGCCCGACACGCTGCGCACCACTCTTGCTTCCCTCGGGTTTTGTCCTTCGTCTACCGACCTGTCGCTGTTCGTTCGTTATGGGCCCACACTTTTCTTTGTCCTCGTCTACGTCGACGACTTGGTCTTTACTACAACAGACACGGTCGCTCTGGCTGAGGTGAAGTCCGAGCTGTAGAAGAGACACACGTGCACTGACCTTGGTGAGCTGCGCCAAAACCTTGGCTTTCAGATCACTAGGGACAGAGCCACTCGCACCATTACTGTCACAGGATCGCATTTCCACTCGAGAATGTCGCACTAAAGGTGAGTACAAGGCGTATTTATACTCATAAATACATAGGCACAAAAGATAATCCGAACCTTTGGGAACGCGCTCTTCTAGAATAGATAATCACAAATGCGCATAAGCATGCAATGTCAGATATATATGACATAGTATCTGTAGGCTCTAGTGGGGTAGACACTAAGGGGTACAGGTTTCTAGGGTTTCATATTTGTATCACACACTTTCCTAGTTCATTCATTCCTCGTTCTTTCACATGGTATAGAGCAGGTTCCCTAGTGGGAACATTTCCTAGGGCCCACCACGAAAATCGAAAAAAAAAAAATCCCTGCCCGGAGCGCGCTTCGCCCCTGCCCGAGTCGCGCCCCGTGTGCCTGCCCTCCCGTCGCGTCCCCTGCCCTTAGCGGCCCGTCGCGCCCTCTTACGGCCCCGTAGCGGCCCCTCTCACGGCCCCTCGCGGCCCCTTCGCAGCTCTCTCGTGGCCCCTCGCGGCCCCTTCTCGGCCCCGTCGCCGCCCTTCGCGGCCCCTCACGACCCCTTCTCAACCCCGTCGCCGCCCTTCGCGGCCCCTCGCGGCCCCTTCTCGGCCCCGTCGCCGCCCTTCGCGGCCCCTTCACGGCCCTGCCGCCCCGCCATCGCCGCCCCAGCAGCAGCAGCCGTCGCGCCGTAACAGCCGCCACCACCACTGCCGGGGCCGCCGCATCCGCCGCCGCTGCCAACAGCAGGAGCCGCCGCCGCCGCTGCCGCCGACAGCAGCAGCAGCCGCCGCCGCCGACAGCAGCAGCCGCCGCCGCCGCTGCCGGGGCCGCAGCCGCCGCCGCTGCCGGGGCCGCAGCCGCCGCCGCCGCCGACAGCAGGAGCCGCCGCCGCCGTCCCGGCCCTGCCCTGCAGAGAGGAGCGGCACTCCCCTGCCGCCCTGTCACGGCCCTGTCCCTTCTGGCGCGCCTCGGCCCTGCCCCACCACTTGCGGACCTCTACCCACCCGCCCTGGTAAGAGCACCGCCGAGCCGCGCCTCTGATACTGAGCTGCTCCTAGCCTGCTGCTACTGCTGCTAGCCTGCTGCTGCTGCTGTCATGGCTACCCCTAGCGTTCTCACCTTTGATGCTGAGGGTCGGGCTGTCGACTTTAAGGTCTGGGTCGATGATCTGCAGCTTTTCCTGCAGTGCGATAGGAAAGACGGTCTCTCACTGTTCGATCTCACGTCTGGCGCCTCTGCTGCCCCTGCTGTCGATGCTGACAGCACTGTTCGCTCACAGTGGGCCACACGCGATGCTGCTGCCTGTCTTGCTGTGCGTAGTCACTTGCCGTCCACTGAGCGTGTGCACTTTAGTCAGTACAAGAGTGCTAAGACCTTGTGCGATGCTGTAGTTGCACGCTACTCTTCCCCTGCCACTGCTGCCCTTAGCCGCCTCATGCTGCCGTACCTGTTCCCTGACCTCGCCGCCTTTCCCACAGTCGCTGACCTCATTACGCACCTTCGCACTAGTGACACCCGCTACCGCGCTGCGCTTCTTGCTGAGTTCTGCGCCAAGAACCCCTCCCCCATGTACATCACCCTCTACTACATAGTCACCCGGCTCCCTCACTCCCTTCGCTCGGTCAGGGACCACTTCCTCTCTGTTTGCCCCACCACACTCACCGTTGACCTCCTCGAGGAGCGCCTCCTGGCAGCTGAGAAGAGTATAGTGGCTGTAGGAGCCTCTCGTGGTGACCCTCGTTCCCCCTTCTTTGAGGGGTGCTCCCCCTCCCCCTTTTTGCCCTCTGTTGCCTCTGCTGCTGCCGTCGACTTCGTTGGCACCGAGTCGGTCGGCGCTGCGTCTGCCCCTAGCGGGAGACGCCACACCGGCAAGGGCAAGGGGGGCAAGGGCGCTGGAGGAGCTGGCGGGGGCGGTGGAGGTGGCGGTGGAGGCGGCGGAGGGGGTGGGGGTGGCGGTGGGAGTGGTGGCGGGGGTGGGGGCTTCGGTGGCGGCGGTGGAGGCGGAGGCGGCGGCGGCGGAGGCGGTGGGAGCGGAGGAGGCGGAGGAGGCGGTGGTGGCGGCGGTGGCGGAGGTGGCGGCGGCGGCGGTGGAGCTGGTCCTGGTGGCTCTGCGCAGCAAGGCGGCTTCGGTGGTGGTCAGCGCCAGCAGCAGCAGCGCACTCGTGAGACCCCGCCCCCCCAGCAGCTTCGTGAGAGGTACGCTGCGCGTCAGCGGGGTGGGGGTGCTGGTCCGTGTGCCTACGTCCTGCGTACCGGCGACCGCACTGGTGAGCCGTGCGGTGGCCCGCACACCACCCAGCGCTGCTTCGGCCGCCTGATGGACGCTTGGCGTCTCCAGTTTCCTGACGCCACTGAGATCCCCCGCTGGGGCGAGCTGCTTAGGTCGGGGGTTGCTATCTTTGATCTGGATTATGATGCTATTCTTGCTGCCATGTATGTTGTGTCTACTAGTGATGAGGGTGACTGTTACCTGTGTGTTCCGCCTGACCCGGGCATTGAGGCTGCTGCTCTAGGTGCTGGTGAGGCTGCTGCTCTAGGTGCTGGTGCGTCTGCTGCCCCGGCTGCTGGTGAGTCTGCTATCTCAGGTACCACGTCGGCTCAGGCCTTACACACCTTCACCCTTGACTCGGGTGCTCCCCGCTCCTTCTTTCGAGACCGCACCACACTCACGCCGCTTAGTCGGCCAGTTGCGGTCTCCCTGGCAGACCCCTCTTGGGGTCCTGTCCTTGCCCACTTCTCCACTGTCTTATTGTGTCCGACGGCCCCTTCTGCCACCTTGTCAGGTCTTTACCTCCCCTCGTTCTCTACGAACTTGGTGAGTGGTGCTGATCTAGAGGATGGGGGGGTTGACCAGTTCACTCCTGCGAGTCAGCGGGTGACCCACTGTACGTGTGCTCGGACGGGCCGACACTTGGCCACGTTTACCCGTCAGCCGGGGTCGAGCCTGTACACACTGACTACTGAGTCTCCTCCGGTGGCTGAGTCTGGTCAGGTAGCTGCGTCGGGTCAGGTGTTTGCTGCAGCGTCCAGGTCTGGTCCTGAGTCTGCCCCCTACTCGTGTCGTCTCCTCTGGACCCTCCTCTGGCACCACCGCCTTGGTCACCCCTCCCTGCCTCGTCTCCGAGGCATGGCCTCCCGTTACCTTGTCTCTGGTCTCCCCCGGTCCCTCCCTCCCCTCCCTCCGGGGCCTGCCCCTACCTGCGTTCCCTGCGTCGAGGGGCGGCAGCGCGCTGCTCCTCACTCCTCCGAGTTTCCTCCGACAGAGTCTCCACTGCAGACACTTCACCTGGACGTGTGAGGCCTCGCCCGCGTCCGTGGCCAGGGTCACGAGCGTTACTTCCTGTTGGTGGTTGATGACTACTCGCGTTACACCACGGTCTTCCCCTTGCGCAGCAGCTCGTCTCCAGCTCAGAGAGAGTTTCGGCTCGGACTTTCCTGTTCTGCGTCTGCACTCTGACAGAGGCGAAGAGTTTTCTTCTGACCTTCTGCGAGCCTTCTGTCGTGCACAGGGCATCCGCCAGACCTTCACGCTTCCGGCCTCTCCACAGCAAAATGGGATTGCTGAGCGCCGCATTGGCATGGTCATGGACGTCGCTCGTACGTCCATGATCCATGCGGCTGCTCCCCATTTTCTGTGGCCGTTCGCGGTTCAGTACGCGGCGCATCAGATCAACCTTCAGCCCCGGGTCTCCTTGCCGGAGACCTCCCCTACTCTGCGGTGGACGGGGAAGGTTGGCGATGCGTCTGCGTTCCGTGTCTGGGGATCTCGGGCTTTTGTCCGCGACTTGTCTGCGGACAAGCTGTCCCCCCGTGCTTTTCCCTGCGTCTTCCTTGGCTTCCCCCCTGACGCGCCTGGTTGGCAGTTTTACCACCCCACCTCGCGCCGTGTTCTGTCCTCCCAGGACGTTACGTTTGACGAGTCGGTTCCGTACTACCGTCTCTTCCCCTACCGCACTGCGCCCCTCCCCCCGCCGCCGCTCTTCCTCGCGCCAGGTCCCCCCCCGGTAGACCCCCTTCCCCCTCAGGGTCCTGCCCCCTCAGGTGTGTCCCAGGTTGACGCAGTCGAGCCTGTCGAGGTAGCTGTTGACTCTAGTGCTGCTCGGGGTGCTGAGCCTGGGGGTGCTGAGTCTGGGGGTTCTGAGCCTGGGGGTGCTGAGTCTGGGGGTGCTAAGCCTGGGGGTGCTGAGACTGGGGGTGCGGAGCCTGAGGGTGCTGGGCTTGCGCGTGTGGAGTCTGGCGGTACTGGGTCAGGAGGTCCTTTGGGTGCTTCGGCCCGGCGGGAGCTACCCTCTCCACAGGAGCTGCGCGAGTGGTTTGCTCGGCGCTGGAGCCGTGCTGCTGGAGCTGGAGGTGCTGCTGGAGGTGAAGGTTCTACTGCTGCTGAGGGTGCTGGTGCCACGGGTCCCGGAGGTGCTCGTACTGGAGGTACTGGAGCTGCTGGGCCTGGGGGTGCTCCTTTTGCTGGAGCTGCTGGTGGTGCTGGAGCTGGGGCTGTTGAGTCTTCCGGTGGTCCGGCTGGAGCTGGAGCTGCTGGGGGTGTTGGCGCTGGAGGTGCTGCTGGCACTAGTGCTTCTGCGGGTGCTGGAGTTGGCGGTGCTGCAGCTGGGAGTGCTACTGGTGCTAGTGCTACCACTGGGGGTGCTGGTGCTGTCCCTGCTGGCTCTGGAGGCGCTACGCGGCCGCGGCCGTACTTCGTTCCGCTCCTTGAGCAGGTTCTTCGTCTCCCGCCTTCTGCTGGTCCTGCTCCTTCCTTAGAGTGTCCGCCGCCTGTCCAGTCTGAGTCGCCGTTACAGCCCGCCTCCCCACTGCCTGCTCCTTCTCCCTACACTGGTCCTACTGGAGGTCTTGCTGAGCGTCGTGAGCCTGCGTCTCGTCCTGCGTCGCCTGTTCGTGTTGCTCGCACTAGTCGTGTTCCGCGTCCGCGTCCTCCTGCGGTCCCAGGCACACACCAGATGGCACTGCGTCCTTCCACTGCTCCACTGCGTGTCCCTTTGCCGTCTCCTCCAGAGTCCTCTCTTCCTGCTCTTGCTGACCCGGAGTCTGACTCCCTTCGTGCTGCCAGTCCTACTGTCACGCGTCTCTTGGCTACTGCTGTCACTGACCCTTCCCTTGAGTCCACTGCTGCGTCTGCCTTAGTTGCTGAGCTTGTCGACTTTGCTGCTCATTGTCGTCTAGACTACGCTCCTAGTCTTGTTGCTGAGTCTGAGTCTGTCTGTCCTCCGTCCGTCGGGGGTGAGTGTGCTCTTAGCACGGACGTCCTTGAGGACAGGCAGGAGGAGTTCTAGTGTTTTGCTGCTGCTTTACCTCATCTCGTGTCCATGCTGATTGCCCCTGAGGGAGACCCGGATGCACCAGACATCCCGACTCCGCGCTCTTACGCAGAGGCGATAGAGGGTCCCAACTCCTCTCACTGGCAGTCAGCCATGGACGCAGAGATGGCTTCCTGGAAGTCCTTTGGCACCTACGTCGACGAGGTTCCCCCTCCTGGGGCGAACATCGTCAGTGGCATGTGGATTTTCAGGGTGAAGCGGCCGCCGGGCGCTCCGCCTGTCTTCAAGGCGCGTTACGTGGCTCGAGGCTTCAGTCAGCGGTAGGGAGTTGACTACTTTCAGACCTTCTCTCCCACCCCGAAGATGACCACTCTTCGGGTGCTGCTGCACATAGCCGCTCAGCGCGACTACGAGCTTCACTCTCTTGACGTTAGCACTGCTTTCCTACAGGGCAGCCTGCACGAGGAGATCAGGCTGCGCCGCCCTCCTGGCTTCACTGGGTCGTTTCCTCCTAGTACCCAGTGGAGCCTCCGGCGGCCAGTCAACGGTCTCCGCCAGGTGCCCCGTGAGTGGCACGACACACTGAGGACTACACTTGCGCCTCTTATGTTTGCTCCTTCTACTGCCGACCCGTCGCTGTTTCTACGCACCGACACCTCTTTGCCGCCGTTCTACATCCTCGTGTACGTTGATGACTTGGTCTTTGCTACTGCTGACACTGCTGGACTCACCCACGTGAAGTCTGAGCTGCAGAATAGACACACGTGCACAGACCTGGGTGAACTGCGCAGCTACCTTGGCTTGCAGATCACCCGGGATAGAGCACAGCGCACCATTACCCTGACTCAGTCACACATGGTGCAGCAGGTCCTTCAGCGCTTCCACTTTACGTACTCCTCGCCTCAGGCCTCTCCTCTGTCTACTCGCCACTCGCTCTCAGCTCTGCCTTCGGATGAGTCCGTAGAGCCGAGTGGCCCGTACCCAGAGCTTGTTGGCTGCCTCATGTACCTGATGACCTGCACTCGACCTGACCTTGCATACCCTCTTAGCATCTTGGCACGCTATGTTGCTCCTGGGAGACACCGACCAGAGCACATGGCTGCAGCGAAGAGGGTGTTGCGCTACTTGTGCAGTACGTCGGGCATGGGGCTCGTGCTTGGAGGGCGGCGTTCAGTGGTCCTCATTGGTCACGCAGACGCTTCTTGGGCTGACGACCAGGCTACGCAGCGTTCGTCACAGGGTTACACCTTCAGCCTTGGTTCCGGCTCTGTTTCGTGGCGGTCTACCCGCTCGTCTTCTGTTCTCGGCTCCAGCTGTGAGGCTGAGATCTACACAGGGGCCATGGCTGCACAGGAGTTACGCTGGCTCACCTACCTGCTGACCGACCTAGGAGAGCCGCCTCGTTCTCCTCCCGTTCTGTACGTAGACAACAAGGCCATGCTGGCCTTATGTCGGGAGCACAGACTGGAGCACAGGACGAAGCACATTGCTCTTCGCTACTTCCTTGCTCGTGAGCTGCAGCAGCGTGGTCAGCTGCGCCTTGCTTACGTGGCCTCTAGGGCCAACACTGCTGATATCTTTACCAAGGCACTTCAGCTTTGTGATCATCAGCGTTTTTGTACGATGCTAGGTCTTGTGCCTACCTGGCCTCACTTGCTCACTTCTTGACCTTGCCTGTACTGTGATCTATCTATACCTGCACTTGCTTGTTTACCTTTTATATATAATCCTGCATGTGAACTGGCCTTGTGGCCTTGAACTGGTGCTCGGAATGTGTGGTGATATTGTGATCCACCCTGAGCTTGCTTTGCTTGACTGGTCTTGTGACCCCTAGTTCTCCCCCACTTTGCCTATGGGGGTGTGTCAGATATATATGACATAGTGGCTGTAGGCTCTAGTGGGGTAGACACTAAGGGGTACCGGTTTCTAGGGTTTCATATTTGTATCACACACTTTCCTTGTTCATTCATTCCTCGTTCTTTCACATGCAAGCCCATTGGCACATTGGATTATGGCAAGATTACGCCTTGTATACCACCGTCGGTGCTGTCGGTGCCGTATAATGTAAATGTCGGTGCTGAAAATACAGAATACGTGAAATAATCTGAAAGATCTAGAAAATAGAATAGTAGTCCGACAGAGGTGAAATAAAGTGCAAATGAAAGAGGAAAATAAGAAGAATAAGATAGAGTAAAAATATAGAAATGAGAAATATGTCGAACGTCGACGTACTCTCACACTTCCCCCCCTCAAAGTTGGGTGGTAGATGTAACACCCGGCTTGACAAGGTAGTCTCGGAGAGAACGTCGGGCGTTAGACATGTCTTCTTCAGAGACCCAGCTAACCTCGGAAAGATCATAACCCTTCCAGCGCATGAGAAACTCCAGGGCGCCATGCCGACGATGACGATGTGCAAGCACAGATTCAACCTCGTACTCAGGTTCATCATTCACAAGGACTGGAGGTGGCGGCGGAGGTTGGCATCCCGTGTATAGCTTATTTGGATCCCGATAAGGTTTAAGAAGCTGCACGTGGAAGGCGTTATGAATCTTCCAAGTAGCTGGTAGGCGCAAGCAGAATGTGACTAGAGTGACCTGCTCTTCTACTAGGAAAGGTTTGCAGAAGCGAGGTCGCAACTTGGATGGAAGGTGACCGAGGTTTAGGTTGCATGTGTCGAGAAGCACATTGTCACCAACCGCAATGGTATGATCACGGCGATGACGATCGGCCGAGCGTTTCTGTGAAGACTGGATGTCCTGTAGACACTTGTGTGTCCGATCCCAAAGCTACTGCATTGTGGTAACGAAGTCGTGCGCGGGTTGAACGGTTGCAGGTACTGTGGGCTATTGTGGAGTTAGCGGATGTCGTCTGTAACAGAGGAAGAATGAGGTTTCTCTTGTTGCGGCATGCTTCACATTATTGTAGGCGGACTCCTACACCAGTAAGTGCAAGTCTCACTTGCTAATGTCGTCCTTGCATGCTGCGCGCAAGAGTTGTTCCACAATCTGGTTCAAGCGCTCTGTCTGCCCATCGGTCTGGGGATGATATGCAGATGGCATCGCTAGGCGTGTCCCCATGAGCGACATGAGCTCTTTCCAGAACTTGCTAGTAAACTTGGGGTCCCTGTCGGATATAAGGGTTGTCGGGATCCCGTGCTGTGAGATGATGCGTTTGATGAATAGCTATGTTGTTTCCTCCGTACGTGCGGTTGTATGCGTCGGAATGAAGTGTCCCATTCTTTAGAATTTCTCGATGACGACCAGGATGGCGTCATGCCTCGCGTTGGTAGGTGGTAATCTGGTGATGAAGTCCAAGCTGGCCACTTGCGAAGGCTGTTCCGGGACGGGTAGAGGCTGAAGAAGTCATGCTTTCTGCTCTTCATCCGCTGGCACGTGTCGCACGAAGTGACGATCTTTTGCACGTCATCTGCCTTGTGAGGCCAGTAGTAGACATTCGCAATCTCGGCAAGAGTCTTGTTACTCCCGAAGTGTCCATCGTAGAGTACATCATGGAACTCCTCGAGAAGCAGCTACCGAAGAGGCGGGTAGTTGGGTACCCATAACTTTGTTGATCCTTTGCGTAGTGCGATGTCGTGGTCCCACTGCAACAACTTCTTCTTCTCTGCCAAAGGAATCTCGGGGTCTATGGTATACCCGTGCGCGAAGAGTCCCTTGAGTAGCGGATTCATCCCCTCAATCTGTATGGCGGCAACGTGTCTAGGCCGGCTTAGTGCGTCTGCCTTATTCTTGTGTCCCAACTTGTACACAATGTCATAGTCGAAGTGCGTCTCGAGGAAGTCAATCCACCTGACCTGTCGCCTGGAGAGGGTCGGCTGCGTGTTTAGGTAATTCAGGCTACAATGGTCAGTGTATATCATGGTCTTTCTCCCTTCGAGGTAGCATCGCCATGTCTTGAATGCGGTGATGATTGCTAAGGCCTCTTTGTCGTGAATTGGGTAGTCGAGTTCTGCCCCGTGAATTTTTTTGCTGAGGTAAGCGATTGGTTGTGACCCTTTCCGTTGGTCTTGCATCAAGACTGCTCCAACTGCTTGGTCGCTAGCTTCAGCTTCGATGACGTAGTCTTTTTCTGGATCTGGCAGGATCAGGACGAGTGCGGTCGTAAGTGCGGTCTTCAACTGCTCCATGGCTTGCTGATGCATACCCTCCCACTTGAACGGTGTAATTTTCTTCAGTAGATTGGTGAGAGGTGTTGCAATCTTTGCATACTGTGGCACGAACCGATTGTAATAGTTCGCGAAGCCAAGGAATTGTTGAAGTTCCTTCACGTTTTCCGGTGTCTTCCACGTACGTACGACCTCGATCTTCTTTGGGTCCATATGTACGCCTTGAGCGCTCACCATTTGTCCAAGAAACTGAACTTTGTTTAATGCGAACTCGCTCTCAGATAATTTGACGTAGAGTTTCTCCCGTCGAAGTATCTCGTAGACTCGTCATAGGTGTTCGATGTGCTGCTTCATGTCCCTCGAGTAGATCAGGATGTCGTCCAAGTACACCACCACGCATTCGTCGAGTAGAGGCCTGTGAATATGGTTCATTTTGGCCTGAAATGTAGCGGGTGCGTTGGTGAGTCCGAACGGCATGACAAGGTACTCGTAGGATCCGTAGCATGTCCGAAACGCCGTCTCGTGGATGGAATTGTCCGCCATCCGAATCGGCCAGTATCCTGATCTCAAATCAAGTTTGGAGAATATCGTAGCTCCAAGAAGCTGGTCAAGTAGATCGTCGATCCGTGGAATCGGATACTTGTTCTTGATCGTCTGCTTGTTGAGGGCTCAGTAGTCGATGCACATGCGTAAGCTTCCGTCAGGTTTTGGTGTGAAAAGCACTGGTGCACCGTATGGTGATGTCGATGGTCGAACGAGTCTTTTGTCTAGGTGGTACTCGATCTGCTTCTTCATGTCAGCCAACTCAGTAGGGCTGAGTCAATATGGTGCTCGGAAGGTTGGTTTTGAACCAGGTTCTTCGATGATCTCATGCTGGTGGGTTCGGTGTGGCGGCAACTGGTCTGGAAGGTCGTTAGGGAGAACGTCTTCGAACTCCTCTAGAAGTTTCTCGATTGCTGGTGGAAGCTCGAGTGTTTTCTTCTCTCCTTCGTTCTCGTAAGTAACCAGTGCGACGAACCCTGCCATGGTTCATTTCACATCATTTTCGAAGCTTGCGAGAGTCTCCTCCAGAATGTCCCCCATGTTGCTCCAACTCGGAAGTGGAACTCTTTTGCCTTGATTGTAGATACTCGCCGTGCGGGTGACCCAGTTGATCTCGGGGTTGAACTTCTTCAGAAAGTCTCTTCCAAGGATCAGGTCTAGCCCTTTGATGTTGGTGACGGGTAGGGTCGGTTTCCAGCAAAGAGGACCCATCTGCCGATGTAACACTGCTTCGCCGTAGACTTGTAACTTGCTTCCGTCAACCATCGTAGCTGTGAAGCTTGAAGGTGTGTGCTTTTTATTGATGCGTTTAAGAGTTGCCTTGTCGTATACTGAATGGGATGCTCTGCTGTCCACGAGTGCTTGGAGGCGTCGTCCATTGCAGATCACCTCGAGCAAAAGTGGTTGGCGTTGCTCGTTGTACCCGTTGATCGTCTCGTTGATTGGTTTGTAGGGCACATCCCATAGCTCTGTGTTTTCTCCTAGGGTGGCAGATGGCCGGTCCTGCCGTTCCCTATTGCCACGATTTTCTGTTGTCGTCGACGACGTGGTTCTCGAGCTCGTAGTAGAATTCCTAGATGTGGTAGATATCGTAGATGTTTCAGATGCATCTGTAGAGGAGGTTTGAGGTCGTTGCAGCTTCATGTTGACCTCCAGCTCCCTCTTGAGCTGCTTCAGCGCCATCGACTTTTTCCGTGGGGATTGGTTGGTTGATGTGGGCTGGTTGTTCTGAGAGAGGACGAGGTCGTCGTTGGAAAGTCGATCTTCCACGCTCCGTTATTGGTTCCCCATGCGCAGCTGCTGTAGTTGTCGTACCGGTACATTGATTTTCTTCTGGAGCCTCTCTCGTGATTTCACCAAGGCCATAGACCCAGGGGAGTTTTTCCCAAGTAAAGCATCCTTGTATGATAATTTTATGGAGTGCTTACTTTTTACAGGGCCTTTTTGGAGTTGTCCGGGTCCAGCAGGTTCTTGTTTCGCGGGGATTTCATTTTCTCGGCGATTTTCCCTGGTAGAGTCCGTTCGTGGGTTGAAGAATTCACTCCACGATCCTCCAATTTTCTCATTGAATCTGCTCCAATGCTGCGGTCTCGAAGCGCTGTACGTGCGGTTTAATTTTGTTACAATCGATGAGTCGATGTCCCAGCTTGCCACAGAAAGAACACTCAGATTTGTCCTTCTTTGGTCTTGCCTTCGTGTCGATTCGATCGAGTTCCATCTGGTCGGCGTACGTGGGGGTAGCCAAGTGTCCTCCATGTCGTCTAGCTCGTCCATGAAGTCGTCGTGTTCCGATCGTGGTTATGTCGAAACGTTCTGCTGCCAAAACGACATCGTTGTAGCTGCTCCAATTTGTGGCCGCAAAGTGTTGTCGTGTTTTATTTTTCAGCCCCGCGATAAATGCTCTAATTTTTTCGCCTTCCATGATGTCCGGGATGTGGTTGAACAACTCCTCCATTTGTTGCGTGTAGTTCTCGACGCTCCCGATTTGTCGATGACGATGTATTTTGTCGCGGGGGATTAACGCTGCATTAATCAGCTCAAAACATTGTAGCAATCCTTCTCGGAACTGCTGCCACGTCGCTTCACCTTGGTTTAATACACCGCTTCCGCTTATCCATTCAATTGCTGGTCCTCGCAGTAGTGTTGCTGCAAAATCAATTCTATTTCTGTCAAGTGCTGGTGTTGTCTACCAATGGCGGCAAAATAAATTGTCGATCGCCAAAAGCCAGCGCCGAGCATCGTTTTCCCCATCAAAGGTGTTGGGGGCTCGAATTTCTTGAGCCTTGGGAAAATTTTGCGGCTGCTGCGAAGTCACGATCGATTCTGCTTCTGTCGCAATTTTCGCCATGACGCGCGCTTTCACCCGAAGTCGTTAGATCCGTCGCGCGTCGGTCTCGCTACTTCTGCACCGCTCGATATTGGTCTCCATAATTCGCGATTTTCGTCGCTATGTCGCAAACGAATTTGCCAACAATCGAATGTCAAACTTATATGCTATAGTCTGTGTAGGCTGTAGTGGGGTAGACAATATGGGGTACAACATTTCTAGGTTTTCCTACTTGTACCCACCTTCTTGCTAGTTCATTCATTCCTCATTCTTCACATGGTATAGAGCAGGTTCCCTAGTGGGAACGCTTCCTTGGGCCCACCACTGAAATTTTCTTTCTGGCCGGAGCGTCAAACGCTCCTGCCCGAGGCGCGCCTTGTTCGCCGCCCTTCCAGGCCCCTAGTGGCCCCTAGCGGCCTCGTCGCCGCCCCTACGCGGCCCCGTCGCCGCCCCTAGCGGCCCCGTCGCCGCCCCTAGCGGCCCCGTCGCCGCCCCTAGCGGCCCCGTCGCCGCCTCTCACCCTACGCGGCCCCGTCGCCGCCTCTCACCCTACGCGGCCCCGTCGCCGCCCCTACGCGGCCCCGTCGCCGCCCCTAGCGGCCCCGTCGCCGCCTCTCACCCTACGCGGCCCCGTCGCCGCCCCTACGCGGCCCCGTCACCGCCCCTAACGGCCCCGTCGCCGCCCCTAGCGGCCCCGTCGCCGCCTCTCACCCTACGCGGCCCCGTCGCCGCCCCTAACGGCCCCAACGCCGCCTCTACCGAGCTGCCCAACAGCAGAGCCGCCGAGCCGCCCAGCAGCCGAGCCGCCGAGCCGCCCAGCCGCCCAGCAACCGAGCCGCCGAGCCGCCCGACAGCCGAGCCGCCCAACAGCCGAGCTGCCGAGCCGCCCGACAGCCGAGCCGCCCGACAGCCGAGCCGCCCGACAGCCGAGCCGCCCAGCAGCCGAGCCGCCGAGCCGCCGTGCCGCCCAGCAGCCGAGCCGCCGAGCCGCCGTGCCGCCCAGCAGCCGAGCCGCCGAGCCGCCCTGCCGTCGAGCCGCTACTGTTCCTACCGGCACGACCCGGCCCTACTTACTCGGACTGGTGAGATCACTCCCTGTTAGGCCACTGCAGTCATGGCTACCCCCTGTATTCTTACCTTTGATAATGAGGGTCGTGCTGTTGACTTTGAGGTCTGGGTCGATGACCTCCAGCTGTTCCTACAATGCGATAGGGCAGACGGACTCTCCCTGTTCGATCTCACCTCTGGTGCCTCCCCTGCCCCGCCTGCTACTGCTGACAGCACTGTTCGGTCACAGTGGGCCACACGCGATGCTGCTGCCCGTCTTGCTGTGCGTCGCCACTTACCGACCACTGAGCGTGCGCACTTTAGCCAGTACAAGAGTGCTCAGACCTTGTACGACGCTGTAGTTGCACGCTACTCCTCCCCTGCCACTGCTGCGCTGAGCCGCCTCATGCTACCGTACCTCTTCCCTGACCTTGCTGCCTTTCCCACAGTCGCTGACCTCATTACGCACCTCCGCACTAGTGACACTCGCTACCGCGCTGCGCTTCCTGCTGAGTTCTGTGCCAAGAACCCCCCCCCCATGTACATCACCCTCTACTACATAGTCACTCGGCTCCCTGACTCCCTTCGCTTAGTCAGGGACCACTTCCTCTCAGTTTGCCCCACCACACTCTCCTCGAGGAGCGCCTCCTAGCAGCAGAGAAGAGCATAGTCGCTGTAGGAGCCTCTCGTGGTGACCCTCGCACCCCCGTCTTTGAGGGGTGTTCCCCTTCCCCCCTCTTGCCCTCTGTTGCTTCTGCTGCTGCGGCCGACCTCGTTGGTTTCGAGTCGGTCGGCGCTGCGTCTGCCCCTAGCGGGAGACGCCGCACCGGCAAGGGCAAGGGGGGTAAGGGCGCTGGCGGGGCTGGCGGGGGCGGTGGGGGTGGTGGTGGGAGTGGTGGCGGGGGTGGAGGTGTCGGTGGCAGCAGTGGCGGCGGAGGAGGCGGCGGCAGTGGCGGAGGGAGCGGAGGCGGCGGAGGTGGCGGAGGCGGCGGAGGCGGCGGAGGTGGCGGAGGCGGCGGCGGCGGCGGTAGAGCTGGTCGCGGGCGGCTCTGCGCAGAGGAGTGGCTCTTGTGGTGGTCAGCGCCAGCAGCAGCAGCGCAGTCGTGAGACCCTGTCCCCTCAGCAGCTTCGTGAGTGGTACGCTGGGCGTCAGCGAGGTGGGGGTACTGGTCCCTGCACCTACGTCCTCCGTACAGGCGACCGTGCTGGTGAGCAGTGCGGGGGCCCGCACTCCACCCAGCGCTGCTTCGGCCGCCTGACGGACGCGTGGCGTCACCAGTTCCCTGACGCCACTGAGATCCCTCGCTGGGACGTTCTGTCTAGGGCTGGGGTTGCTATCTTTGATCTTGATTATGATGCTATTCTTGCTGCCATGTATGCTGTGTCTACTAGTGATGAGGGTGACTGTTACCTGTGTGTTCCGCCTGACCCGGGCATTGAGGCTGCTGCTCTAGGTGCTGGTGAGGCTGCTGCTCTAGGTGCTAGTTCGTCTGCTGCCCCAGGTGCTGGTGAGTCTGCTCTCTCAGGTACTACGTCGGCTCAGGCCTTACACACCTTCACCCTTGACTCGGGTGCTTCCCGCTCTTTCTTTCGAGACCGCACCACACTTACGCCGCTTAGTCGGCCGGTTGCGGTCTCCCTGGCGGACCCCTCTGGGGGTCTTGTCCTTGCTAGCTTCTCCACTGTCTTACGGTGCCCGGCAGGCCCCTCTGGCACCCTGTCAGGTCTCTACCTCCCCTCGTTCTCTACGAACTTGGTGAGTGGAGCTGATCTACAGGATAGGGGGGTTGACCAGTTCACTCCTGCGAGTCAGCGGGTGACCCACTGCACGTGTGCTCGGACAGGCCGACACTTGGCCACGTTCACCCGTCGGCCGGGGTCGAGCCTGTACACACTTACTACTGAGTCTCCTCCGGCTACTGAGTCTGGTCAGGTAGCTGCGTCGAGTCAGGTGTTTGCTGCAGCGTCCAGGTCTGGTCCTGAGTCTGCTCCCTGCTCGTGTCGTCTCCTGTCAAACCAGACTCTCCTTTGGCACCACCGCCTTGGTCACCCCTCCCTGCCTCGTCTCCGAGGCATGGCCTCCCGTGTCCTTGTCTCTGGTCTCCCCCGGTCTCTCCCTCCCCTACCTCCGGGGCCTGCCCCTACCTGCGTCCCCTGCGTCGAGGGGCGACAGCGCACCGCCCCTCACTCCTCCGAGTTTCCTCCGACAGAGGCTCCTCTGCAGACTCTCCACATGGACGTGTGGGGCCCCGCCCGCGTCCGTGGCCAGGGGCACGAGCGTTACTTCCTGTTGGTGGTGGACGACTACTCGCGTTACACCACAGTCTTCCCCTTGCGCAGCAAGGGTGACGTCACTGAGGTGTTGATCGACTGGATCTGCGCAGCTCGTCTCCAGCTCAGAGAGAGTTTCGGCTCAAACTTTCCTGTTCTACGTCTGCACTCTGACAGAGGCGGGGAGTTTTCCTCTGCCCGTCTGGGAGCCTTCTGTCGTGCACAGGGCATCCACCAGACCTTCACACTTCCGGCCTCTCCACAGCAAAATGGGATTGCTGAGCGCCGCATTGGCATGGTCATGGACGTCGCTCGTACGTCCATGATCCATGCGGCTGCCCCCCATTTTCTGTGGCCGTTTGCGGTTCAGTACGCAGCGCATCAGCTCAACCTTCAGCCCCGGGTCTCCTTGCCAGAGACCTCCCCCACCTTGCGGTGGACGGGGAAGGTTGGCGATGCGTCTGCGTTTCGGGTCTGGGGATCTCGGGCGTTTGTCCACGACTTGTCTGCGGACAAGCTGTCCCACCGTGCTGTTCCCTGCGTCTTCCTTGGCTTCCCCCCTGACGCGCCTGGGTGGCAGTTTTACCACCCCACCTCGCGCCGTGTTCTGTCCTCCCAGGACGTCACCTTTGACGAGTCGGTGCCTTACTACCGTCTCTTCCCCTACCGCACTGCGCCCCTCCCCCCGCCGCCGCTCTTCCTTGCGCCAGGTCCTCCCCCGGTAGACCCCCTCCCCCCTCAGGGTCCTGCCCCGTCAGGTGTGTCCCAGGTAGACGCAGTCGAGCCTGTCGAGGTAGCTGTTGAGTCTGGTGCTGCTAGAGGTGCTGAGCCTGCAGGTGCCGGGTCTGGGGGTGCTGAGTCCAGGGGTGCGGAGCCTGGGGGTGCTGAGCCTGGGGGTGCTGAGTCTGGGGGTGCTGAGCCTGGGGGTGCTGCGTCTGGGGGTGCTGAGCCTGGGGGTGCTGAGCCTGGGGGTGCGGAGCCTGGGGGTGCTGGGTCTGCTCGTGTGGCCTCTCGCGGTGCTTCGTCGAGGCGGGAGCCACTCTCTCCGTAGGAGCTGCGCGAGTGGTTTGCCCGGCGCTGGAGCCGTGCTGCTAGAGCTGGAGGTACTATTGTTGCTGCTGGTCCCGGAGGTGCTCGTACTGGCGGTACTGGAGCTGCTGGGGCTGGGGG
Source organism: Closterium sp. Naga37s-1 (assembly GCA_947471745.1). Taxonomy (NCBI): domain Eukaryota; kingdom Viridiplantae; phylum Streptophyta; class Zygnematophyceae; order Desmidiales; family Closteriaceae; genus Closterium; species Closterium sp. Naga37s-1. The sequence continues at coordinate 65,403 of CANJKZ010000231.1, read as the reverse complement.
TGCTGCTGGGCCTGCTGGAGTTAGTCCTGCTGGAGGTACTGCTGGAGCTGCTGGCGGTATTGGAGCTGACAATCCTGCTGGAGTTGGTGCTGCTGGAGCTGCTGGAACTGCTGGAGCTAGAGCTGCTGGGGGTGTTGGCGCTGGTGGTTCTGCTGGCGCTGGTGCGTCTGAGGGTGCTGGAGTTGGCGCTGTTGGAGTTGGAGGTGCTGCTGGCGCTGGTGTTGCCGCTGGAGGTACTGGTGCTGTCCCTGCTGGTTCTGGAGGCGCTGCGCAGCCTAGACCATACTTCGTTCCGCTCCTTGAGCAGGTTCTTGGTCTCCCGCCCTCTACTGGTCCTGCTCCTCCCTTGGAGTGTCCACAGCCTGTCCAGTCTCGGTCACAGTTACAGCCCGCCTCCCCCCTACCTGCTCCTTCTCCCTACACTGGTCCTACTGGAGGTCTTGCTGAGCGTCGTGAGCCTGCGTCTCGTCCTGCGTCGCCTGTTCGTGCTGCTCGCACTAGTAGTCGTGCTCCGCGTCCGCGTCCTCCTGCGGTCCCAGGCACACACCAGATGGCACTGCGTCCTTCCACTGCTCCTCTGCGTGTCCCGTTGCCGTCTCCTCCAGAGTCCTCTCTTCCTGTTCTTGCTGACCCGGAGTCTGACTCTCTTCGTGCTGCCAGTCCTACTGTCACGCGTCTCCTGGCTACTGTTGTCACTGACCCTTCCTTTGAGTCCACTGCTGCGTCGGCCCTAGTTGCTGAGCTTGTCGACTTTGCTGCTCGCTGTCGTCTAGACTACGCTGCTAGTCTTGTTGCTGAGTCTGAGTCTGTCTGTCCTCCGTCCGTTGGGGGTGAGTGTGCTCTTAGCACAGACGTCCTTGAGGACAGGCAGGAGGAGTTCCAGTGCTTTGCTGCCGCTTTGCCTCATCTCGTGTCCACGCTGATTGCCCCTGAGGGAGACCCGGATGCACCAGACATCCCGACTCCTCGATCGTACGCTGAGGCGATCGAGGGTCCCTACTCCTCTCACTGGCAGTCAGCCATGGACGCAGAGATGGCTTCCTGGAAGTCCACAGGCACTTACGTTGACGAGGTTCCCCCACCTGGGGCGAACATCGTCAGTGGCATGTGGATTTTCAGGGTGAAGCGGCCGCCGGGTTCTCCGCCTGTCTTCAAGGCGCGTTACGTGGCTCGAGGCTTCAGTCAGCGGCAGGGAGTTGACTACTTTCAGACCTTCTCTCCCACCCCGAAGATGACCACTCTTCGGGTGCTGCTGCACATAGCCGCTCAGCGCGACTACGAGCTTCACTCTCTTGACTTCAGCACAGCTTTTCTGCAGGGCAGCCTGCACGAGGAGATCTGGCTGCGCCGCCCTCCTGGCTTCACTGGGTCGTTTCCTCCTGGTACCCAGTGGAGCCTCCGGCGGCCAGTCTACGGTCTCCGCCAGGCGCCCCGTGAGTGGCACGACACACTGAGGACTACACTTGCGGCTCTTGGGTTTGCTCCTTCTTCTGCTGACCCGTCGCTGTTTCTACGCACCGACACCTCTTTGCCGCCGTTCTACATCCTCGTGTACGTCGACGACTTGGTCTTTGCTACTGCTGACACTGCTGGACTCGCCCACATGAAGTCCGAGCTGCAGAAGAGACACACGTGCACAGACCTGGGTGAACTGCGCAGCTACCTTGGCTTGCAGATCACCCGGGACAGAGCACAGCGCACCATTACCCTGACTTAGTCACACATGGTGCAGCAGGTCCTTCAGCGCTTCGACTTTACGTACTCCTCGCCTCAGGCCACTCCTCTTTCTACTCGCCACTCGCTCTCAGCTCTGCCTTCGGATGAGTCCGTAGAGCCAAGTGGCCCGTACCCAGAGCTTGTTGGCTGCCTCATGTACCTGATGACCTGCACACGACCTGACCTAGCATACCCTCTTAGCATCCTGGCACGCTATGTTGCTCCTGGGAGACACCGGCCAGAGCACATGGCTGCAGCGAAGAGGGTGTTGCCCTACTTGTGCAGTACGTCGGGCATGGGGCTAGTGCTTGGAGGGCGACGTCGAGTGGTCCTCACAGGTCACGCAGACGCTTCTTGGGCTGACGACCAGGCTACGCAACGGTCGTCACAGGGTTACACCTTCAGCCTTGGCTCCGGCTCTGTTTCGTGGCGGTCTACCCGCTCGTCTTCTGTTCTCGGCTCCAGCTGTGAGGCTGAGATCTACGCGGGGGCCATGGCTGCACAGGAGCTACGCTGGCTCACCTACCTGCTGACTGACCTAGGAGAGCCGCCTCGTTCTCCTCCAGTTCTGTACGTAGACAACAAGGCCATGCTGGCCTTGTGTCGGGAGCACAGACTAGAGCACAGAACGAAGCACATTGCTCTTCGCTACTTCCTTGCTCGTGAGCTGCAGCAGCGTGGTCAGCTGCGCCTTGCTTACGTGGCCTCTGAGGCCAACACTGCTGATATCTTTACCAAGGCACTTCCGCCTGGTGTTCATTAGCGCTTCTGTACGATGCTAGGTCTTGTGCCTACTTGGCCTCACTTGCTCACTTCTTGACCTTGCTTGTACTGTGATCTTTCTATACCTGCACTTGCCTGTTTACCTTTATATATGATCTTGCATGTGAACTGGCCTTTTGGCCTTGCTCTTGTGCTCGGATTGTGTGGTGACGTTGTGATCCACCCTGAGCTTGCTTTGCTTTGCTTGACTGGTCTTGTGACCTCTTGTTCTCCCCCACTTTGCCTATGGGGGTGTGTCAAACTTATATGCTATAGTCTGTGTAGGCTGTAGTGGGGTAGACAATATGGGGTACAACATTTCTAGGTTTTCCTACTTGTACCCACCTTCTTGCTAGTTCATTCATTCCTCATTCTTCACATCGAACTCACGATCCTGTTAAAAAATACGTGCAAGGGGGTTATTCGAAATACGCGGAATCTGGTACTTCGGCGCCGAATTCGTCGCCCCCAGCGGTTTTTCGAAGCAGGAATTTATTGAGCGCGTTGCTTAGCTGAAACTCCGCGAGTGAAAACGGCTCTGATTACCAAGTGTCACAGGACCGAAATTCCACTCGAGAATGTTGCACTAAATGTGAGTACAAGGCGTATTTATACTTAGAAATACATAGATACAAAAGATAATCCGAACCTTCGGGAACGCGCTCTTCTATGATAGACAATCAAAAGTGCGCATAAGCATGCAAGCCCTTTGGCACATTGGATTATGGCAAGATTACGCCTTGTACACCACCGTCGGTGATGTCGGTGCCGTATAATGTAAATGTCGGTGCCGAAAATTTAGAATAAGTGGAATAATCGGAAAGCTCTAGAAAATAGAATAGCAGTCCAATTGAGGTGACATAAAGTGCAAATGAAAGAGGAAAATAAGGAGAATAAGATAGAATAAAAATATAGAAATGAGAAATATGTCGAACGTCGATGTACTCTCACAATTACACTCTCAAAGTTACACATGGTGCAGTAGGTCCTTCAGCGTTTCAGACTTCAGCACTTGACCACACAACCCACTTCTCTTGCCGTTGACCATAGACTCACCAGTTCTTTTCCTGATGAGCCCTTTGAGTCCGGTGGTCCCTACTGCCTCATGTACCTGATGACTTGTACTGGACCGGACCTCGCCTTTCCTCTCAGGATCCTCTCTCGCTTTGTTGCAACTGGGAGACACCGTCGTGTTCACTCGACAGCTGCTGTGAGGGTGGCAAAGTACCTGGCGAATACATCAAGCTTGGGGCTTGTGCTTGGAGGGAGACAGCCAGATGTTCTGACCAATCACTACAACTCTTCCAACGCCGACGACGTGGATACTCAGTGGTCTACTCAGGGGTACTGCTTCAACTCGGGCGCTGGAGATGTGTCGTGGAGGTCCACACGGCATCGTCTATGGCTTCGTCTAGTGCTGAGGCAGAGATCTACGCGGGTGCCATGGCTGCGCAAGAGCTTCGATGGTTGACTTTCTTGCTTACCGACCTTGGTGAGCGTCGAGAGCCTCGACTGGAGAGCATAGTGAAGCACATCGATATTAGGTACTTTCTTCTGCGAGAGTTGTAGCGACGCAGACAGGCACGCTTGGACTTCGTTGAGTCAGAAGCCAACACTGCAGACATCTTTACCAAGTCCCTTCCGCATGGTGACCACCACAGGTTCTATCTGCAGCTAGGCCTTGTTGACGTTCGCCCTCGGTGACTGTAGTCTGGCTTCTTGTTTCTTCCTGTAATAATATGCACATATATATTTATGTGAACACTTGACTGGCGTTGTGGCTACTTGCTTGTGCTTAGATTGTGTGGTGAATTCGTGATCCACCCTGAGATTTGCATTTTTGCTTTTCTTGACTAGTCTTGTGACCATTTTTTTCTTTAGTTTTGTTTTGATGCACCTAACTTAGCCTATGGGGGTGTGTCAAATGTTTAATCGTTTAGATAGGCTAAAGTGAGGTAGTTCTTAGAGGGTACATGATTTCTCTCGAACTTCACTACTTGTACCCTATGCTGCCTAGTAACATGATCCTCCTACCTACCTTACTTTCTTAGCTTCTTAGATTCTGAGAGTGTGGTACACTTCATCTACACAAAACAAGTTTTGACCATCAAACATGCGTCTTGCAAGTGGATGGGATTGTAGCCTGCTCCGACATGATCAGTTTTGTTCGTTCACTTTGCTGTCCAAAGCCCAAATTAGCTGGGTAGAATTTTGAGTCGACTCAAATCTCGACTCATTACACGCGGATTATATGTGGAGAGGTTTGTTGCATGGCAAATTGGTTGTAACCTTAACAGGCTACTGGTACGCGCGCGACTTCTACAGTTGCTGCCTGACAAAGATGCGAATTCGAACTTCAACGAAGACGCTCCAAGGATTGAAGACGTGGCCACCTGAGAAGTTTTCAAGGGTGACATGGAATGGTCCCCGTTTTTCGGGTAGACCTGGTGTAGATAACCAAGAGATCAGTTTTTCTGAGGCTCCGTTTCTTCTTGAAGCATAGCTTAGCTTTGCTTCTTTCATTAGCACTGATGAAGGCCAGCTAGGGTCGCCCCTTAACGGCCAAAATATGTTTGTTTTTGTGAGAGTACGACGGCTTATGCTGGCTTTGCTAGCTTGCCTGGACTTTATTATGCTATATCTAGCTTGGGTTTTTTTTGTCATGCATAGATATGCTTGATTTCGTAGGTTAGGTGCATTCCTATATTTTATTATAGTTATAGCACCGAACCAGGTTACGTGTACCGAACTCAAGCCTATTCTAAAGTTTAGAAGAAAGAAGAGGGATGCACTAGCAAGAATGGGGATACAAATAGGAAACCCTAGAAGGGTTGTACTCGCTATAGAGCACCCCACTACAGGCTAGAGCATAAGATAACATTCTGACACACCCCCATAGCCAAAGTGGGGTGTAATCAGCAGAGTAAGCAAAGGAGTACAAGCTCAGGGTGGATCACAATGTCACCACACATTCTGAGCACAAGTTCAAGAAGCAATAGTTTAAGTTCACAATTATGAGCAAAGCTAGTGGTAGTCACAACGGGCAAGTGAGGAGGAGGAGAGAGAGTGAGAGGAGAGGAGATAGGAGGCGACGGCTGAAGCTGCAGACACACAGGCAACAGGAGGCAGACTGGCACAGCGGCTACCGGACAAAGTCCCCGGAATACAGGAGTAACAGGCCCCGCGGCTAAAGTAGCGGCAGACGAGCAACGGACCCACGGGCGGCTGGCACAGCTGGCTACGACTGGGCTACCGGACGAAGTCCCCGGAATACAGGTGCTGCTGGCGACACGACGGCAACCTCCATTCAGCTTCCCCAAACTATCCCACTCCCCCCTGGCACATACCCGCTGCTACACCGCTAGCTCCACTCCCCCTTCACCCCCCCTTAGTACCACTCCACCGGCTCCAACACGTCCACCCCCCCTCAGCGGCAGCTGCAGCACAGGGAGACGGAGGAGGAGGAGGAGCAGGGAACAGTACACAGTGGGTGCACCCCCATACCCCGCACCCCCAAACCCTAATACAGGAGAATGGGGAGTAGGAGGGGTGGGGCACGAGTAGAAGCGCTGGGGGACAGTAGGGAGGGCAGGGGCAGCAAGGAGCGGGCCCACCACGGGCCTGGTAGGGTCGCCCGAACCGCGCGTAGGCGGCCTGAGCCGCGCGCGGGCCTGGCGCCGTCCGAACGGGCCGCGCGTGGGCCTGGCGCAGCCCGTACGGGTGGCGCGCGGGCCTGGCGCAGCCCGTACGGGTCGCGCGCTGGCCTGGCGCAGCCCGTACGGGTCGCGCGCTGCCTGTACGGGCCGCGCGCAGGCCACGACGGGCGACGGGGGGCGACGAACGGGTCCCCGTCGCCCGTCGCGGCGCCTCCCGAGGGCGACGCGACGGTTGACGGGGCCGAAGCCCGCCGCGCGCCTCGGGGCGCACAGCGGGCAGAGAACCGCCGCGCGCCTCGGGGCGCACGGCGGGCAGAAAACCGCCGCGCGCCTCGGGGCGCACGGCGGGAAGAAAACCGCCGCGCGCCTCGGGGCGCACGGCGGGAAGAAAACTGCCACACGCCACGGGGCGTGCGGCACCGAGTGTAGTGGTAGGAGTTGCAGCGGAAGCTAGGAGGTGGTAAGCCCACCCACAAGATCGATCCAAGGGGATCGACCTGCTCTGATAGCATGTTAAAGTTTAGAAGAAAGAAGAGGGATGCACTAGCAAGAATGGGGATACAAATAGGAAACCCTAGAAGGGTTGTACTCGCTATAGAGCACCCCACTACAGGCTAGAGCATAAGATAACATTCTGACACTGTTTCCACCGAATTGCTTTCTACTGAGTTCGGGAAGGTTCTGTTCGGGACGCTTCGCGACCCTCAGAACATTCGCGTAACACCTCGGTAACTAGCCTTGTGTCAAGACTATATATATCCTCGTGTTGTGCCCAGGTGAATCATTCAATTACAATTCTTTTTCCTTAGCTCGATCCTAGATCCTCATAGTTTTACTCTACTGCTGAAGTTTTTTAGTTAGGATTTTTGAGATCTAAGTAATACAGGGGGGTATTTACTATCTATTCTTTGCTTTAAGCCTGACTAAGTTTGTTGCTCGCATAAAATTATGTCACAAGACTAGTTGGCACTTACGCTTGACTCAGACGACCCCACACTTAACGAGGGTAGTTCTGCTATTGTGATCCACGAGACAGTTTTTCCCAAGACTTACACGAGGTATCGCACGCAACGACAACGAGTTCGCGAACTTAAAGGAGTAAATCGTGCTGCACCAACACGCGGACCGACATCGCATAACGAGCAAGCAAATTCACCTCCCGCCATGAAGATGAATCCCGCTTCAAACGCTACTCCTGTGATGGCACCTGCAGCATTTACGAGCGCCAACCCGGCTGTTCCTGAGCAGTTCAACATTCTTGAGTGTTTTAAAGGCTGGACAGCGATGGCGATCAAGGGTTTTCAGGAGGATTTCAAAACACTCTTGAAGGCGAAGTCCAAGCTTCAGAAGATGAAGACGCTTGATGAGCAAGGTGTGATTCTTTATAGTATTCGCACCAAAGCAGTTGAGTTCGAGACGAAATACCCTGCTGTTCAGGAGAAGTCTGCAGCTTCGGTTGCTGTTGTTTATCTGGAGAATCAAAAGCGTATCCAAAAGGACTTTATTGCTTTGAAAGAGATGGAAGTTGAGGAGATTTTGGCGGCTTCTAACATGCACGTGACAACTTTGGTGACAAAGCTTGAGGACTGCCTGAAAAGTCTCTCGGAGAACTCTGACCTGGCGGTATCTAGAGGAAGAGTAAAAGGGCCTGCATCGAGAAGGCACAGTCCGACATAGCCATCACCAGGGATGAGATTATCATCCGGGAGTTGGAACGATAGAAAAAACGTGAACCTAAGGATTTGAAGAAAGTTGCCGCGGCTGGAGAGATCAACAGAATGGATTTGGATCCGACGATCGACGCAATCGTTTAGAAGCACGTAAAGAAGGTCGAGAACGGCTTCGCAAGGAGTTTGCGGCGAAGCTTTACAAAGAACTATCTGCAAAGCTTCAGAAGATTACGTTGGAGAAGGTCTCTCCGTTGACCACCGCCGCCGATTCTAAGCCCCTGAACAATAAGGCGAAGAAGAAGCAGGGGAAAAGGAAGATTTTTTTGCGCTCCTACTAACGGCAAGGAGAAGGGCCGAGCAGCACCGAGGCAGGCCTGGGTTCCAAAAAACGGAGGCGGCGGCCCCGCAAAAGGGCCGCCAAAGAAGAAGTAACGGCGCGGGATCTCGCGCTTCGTTGGTTCGGCCGCTTGACTTCATGACAAGCCATGCCGCGGGTCCGAAACAACGGAGTGCATAACCTGAGTGCTAAGGTTTTAACAAACGATGAGCGACGAGCACTCGAGATGGGACTGAAATTCGTGCCAACGCCTACCAGGAACCCTTCCATCGAAGCAGATCTCGATCAACTACATCGACAAATTTCTCTGCATTTCTTCTTCAAGGATAAAGGGGATTCATCTGAGATGTCACGCTTCCGTGTGCGCAACCCAGATTGGAAACCCGATCGAGAAGTTGTCCCTGGAGTCGGTGTTCAGGGAGGCCCACAACGACCTCTCTTACCTTCTGAAAGCGACGACGCCACGACGGGGTTTCAACATCTCGTCAGGAATTCGTAAGGCGTTGCGCTCCCTCACCACCGACCGCAGCATCGTCATCAAACCTGCAGAAAAAAAACGTTGGCGTTACTATCCTCGATCGGCAGCACTACATCGACTTGTGTATGGAACATCTCGGGGATGCAGAAGTGTACCAGCCGATTGAACGTGATCCGACGCCACGGGTTCTGCAGCAGCTGCCTGAGTTGAAGGTGACGTGGGGACCGGCTTTTCCAGACAGTCTCTGGACATATTTCTTCAAGGAACCACTCGGGGAATGGTGGCCATCTGCATTCTACGCATTGCCTAAGCTTCACAAGAAAGTACCTGTGGGGCGACCGATCGCTACCTCACACTCATAGGTCACGACTAATGTGAGCAAGTGGCTTGACGCTGAACTTCGCCCACCGGTCTTCAATCATCCTACGTATCCGGGATTCTCTCTCTCTGCTGACAACGCTCGAACGCACCACATTTCCGACGACGGTACTTCTAGCGACGTATGTCGTAGCCGCTCTCTACCCCAGCATTTCGATCGGGCGCGGCCTTGATGCTGTCAGCTGTTTTCTGATGAGGGAGAAACCGCAACTCACCCCACCTCTCTTGGCCCTTCTGGGTTAGGTCATGAGGAACTCTTTCGTCGAGTTCGGCGGCCGGAACTTTCACCAACTACGAGGCACCACCATGGGTACACCTGTGGCAGTCCGCTTCGCGATCCTGTTCATGAGCCGCCTGGATGAGTTACTTAACCGCATTTGGACCAGAACATTACCCCTTTACCATGTATGCTACATCGACGATGGTCTAATCGTGTGGCCGGGGACGTGGGCAGATTTGGAAGCCTACCTGCGCACCTTGAATGAGCTTGATCCGAACATCCGGATCACATGGTCTGTTTCGGACTGCTCCATCGACTTTCTGGACGTGGTTCTCTTTAAGGGACCACGGTTTTAGGAGCAGGGTACTCTGGATTTTGGCACGTTTTAGTGGCCGATGAACAAGTATCTCTATCTTCCCTTTGCTTCCTTCCACCCACAGCATTGCAAGGAAAAATTCACACACAATTGAAGTGGTACCTGCTCCGCTCTACATCAGCTGCGGCTTTCCTCGCAAGGAAGAAGGCTTTCTTCGGCCGGCTTCGTGATCGTGGTTACCCACCTGCCTTTCTGCACCCAATCTTCCAAAGCGTCACCTTCGCTCACCGTTCGTCACTCCTCGCCACTATCATCGTGTCAGAATCCCAACCACTAACTACTGGGATAAAATGGCTTGTTTGTATAGTGGGTGAGTGCGCCCATAACCCCTCTAGGCCAATGTGCCTGTAACCCTTCCCTAGGATCAATCAGGGATCGCCAGTGGACCTCTGACACCCCCCCATACTGGGATGCCCGAGGTGCACACACTGGGATTCGAACCCGAGACCTTCGTTCTGATACCATGTCAAAATCACAGCCACTAACCATTGGGATGAAAGGGCTTGTTTGTGTAGCGGGTGAGTGCGCCCATAACCCCCTAGGCCAACGTGCCTGTAACCCTTCCCTAGGATCAATCAGGGATCACCAGTGAACCTCTAACACATCGCTAACCAGGCACTCCGGCAACAACTTTCTCTCCCATCCCGTGGACCCCTAGTTTTGAAGACACAGTACACTTCGGTGTCTGCTCGTCTCAGGCTGGCGGTCCTTTTGAGTCGACTCAAAACTCGACTTATTACACGCGGATTATATGTGGAGAGGTTGTTTGTTGCATGGCAAATTGGTTGTAACCTTAACAGGTCACTGGTACGCGCGCGACTTCTACAGTTGCTGACTGGCGAAGATGCGAATTCGAGATTCAACGAAGACGCTCCAAGGATTGAAGACGTGGCCACCTGAAGTTTTCAAGGGTGATATGGATTCGTCCCCGTTTTTCGGGCTGACCCAGTGTAGATAACCTAGAGATCAGTTTTTATGAGGCTTCGTTTCTTCTTGAAGCGTAGCTTAGGGGGTGGTACATTGCGCCCTGGTCCATTTACAGGGAAATGGACCAGGTTAGACAAGGGAGCACCAGTTTTCAGGGACCACTCGCGAAAGTGGTCCCTGCCTGCTACCCGCGTGGTCCCGGGCACCATTTGCAGCCGACCCCAACAGCACAGTGTTTTACAGTTTCGCAAAAGCAAGGTGGACGAAAACCAAGTCGCACCTTGTCACACGCGAACTACATTTCGCGACGGCTCGAATCACGAAAAGGGTCGACGTTTTGTTTTCGCGAGTGCCTGGGCCGCGAATTGGGGTCGACTGTTGGAAGTGGTCCCCCAAATCCTGCACGTGCACCGACCACTGTACATGCTGGTCCGTGGGGGGAGCTACCTGGGTCACCTCCTGGGCCGTGTGCTGGTCCATACAGCTGGTCCACGCTGGTCCGCGCAAATCCCCCTGGGTCGCAGTGGCCCAGCGCGGCCCAGAGTAGTTCTGCCGCACATGGCACGGCACACCCCCTTAGCTCTGCTTTTTTCATTAGCACAGATGGAGGTCTGCAAGGGTCGCCCCTTAATGCCGTAACATGTTCTTTTTACTCTACTGCTGAAGTCCTTGAGCTCGGATTGTTGAGATCTAAGTAATACAGGAGAGCTTTTACTGTCTGTCCTTTGCTTTAAGCCTGACTAAGTTTGCTGCTCACTGAGAATTTAGACACAAGGCCGGGTAGAATGCACAGGTTACTGTGATTCCCAGATTGAAACCCTGCACTAGGCTGATTTCCTAAACTTTCTACTACCGGTACATTTATCCTAATGCAATAATTGTGGTGAAAAGGTAGCACCCTTTCGCAAGGGTTCTGAACATCCTGGACCCGACCTGGCTAAGTGTACTGCGCACAACAGAACACTCTTATGTGGTGTACTCCGCATTAATCTTGACATAGTCATAGCTGAGATCGCATCCCCACGCCTTGCTGTCCCCAGGGCCATCCCCAATGGAGATATCGATGATCACTGTGCCGTGCACCTCACCCTTCCCCCTCAGATACTCACTTGCTGCCTTCCTGCTTGCGGCCAGAGGGGAGTAAGGAGGAGGGGAAGGGGAGTGGGAAGGAGGGGAGCGGGACGGGAGTGAAAATGACAAGGATTGAAGAGTTGGTGGTTGTGACAGGAGTGAGATAGAGTGGAGGATTCACGAGCAACGCAAGCATATGGTGTGCATAGGGATAAGCGATGAAAGGCAGATACTTATCCAGTTCCCCCTTCCCCAGTTCCCCCTGTCGAAGGGCAGCGGCAGTCCTTTGTCCATGACCAGAGAGTATCACCCAGGGCAATGCACAGCAGTTTTTCAGAAGCCCTCACCCTGTTCCCCCCTCCCCAGCATGTGTCTGTCAAACCGCAGAGGCTGCCCCTTGTCCATGAGCAGTATGTCACCCAGAGCAATGCGCAGCGCCGTGGGGTCAAAGGTCGTCCCCAGTTCCCTGTCCCCCAGTCCCCTCCCCCCCGCCCCCCTTCCCATCCCCCCAGCACGTGCCTGTCGAACGGCAGCGGCTGCCCCTTGTCCATGAGCAGAATGTCACCCAGGGCAATGCGAAGCGCCGTGGGGTCAAAGGGCACGCCTGCGTACCCCGCTGCACACGCTATGCGCCCCCAGTTGGGGTCGCGCCCGTACACTGCCGCCTGTCAGAGGGGATTGGAGAGGAGTGGGAGGGGTGAGAGGAGTGAGAGCAGTGCAAGGAGAGGTTTGGGGCGGGGAGGGGGAGGCAAGAGGGCTGCTGGAGAACGGGGCAGAGCGGAGCACGACACCGCAGGAAAACAACCACAAGAAAGGACGTTGGCAACAAATGTACTAGTAGAGAGAGGTAAGGAGAATGGCCAGTAGACACGATACAAGTGAGGTTGGCATGATTATGCTGGTTCCATGTTCAATGCAAGATTCATTTTCATAACAGATTCGGCTTCGCTCAATCACCTTGGCAAGGGATGATGCTGCCACCGAGCGCGCCACCACTGCTGCATCCGCCTCCGTCTTCGCTCCTGATACATGCACCTGATGGGTTAGGTGTGAGTGACAAGGTGGAGAGAAGAGGAGGGGGTGAGCATCTGACTTCTGAGACGTATAGAAAAGCACAGCTGCATCAGCCTCTGTCTTCGCTCCTGCCACATGCACCTGATGTATTTGACGTGACGTGTGACAAGGTGGGAAGGGATGAGGCAAGGGGGAGCGGATGAAGATGGATGAGGAGACGAGATTGTCGAGAGTGGAGAGCGGGAAGAGGAGAGTAGGGAGAGGAGGCAAGGAATGACGGGGAACGTGAGAACAGAAGCAAAGAGCAACACAGATAGAGGAGTGCTAAGTGGTGACAAAAAAGGGAAATGATGGGAGGGGGAGTGGAGCGGGCAGTTTCATTCACTCGGTTCTCAGGTGCGCGTGTGCGTGCACGTGTGTGTGGGCGTGTGCGTGCTCGTGTGTGTGGGCGTGTGCGCGCGCGTGTGTGTGGGCGTGTGCGTGCGCGTGTGTGTGGGCGTGTGCGTGTGCGTGCGCGTGTGTGTGGGCGTGTGCGTGCGCGTGTGTGTGGGCGTGTGCGTGCGCGTGTGTGTGGGCGTGTGCGTGCGCGTGTGTGTGGGTGTGTGCGTGTGCGTGGGCGTGTGCGTGTGCGTGTGTGTGGGCGTATGCGTGTGCGTGGGCGTGTGCGTGTGCGTGCGCATGTGTGTGTGCGTGTGCGTGCGCGCGTGTGTGTGTGCGTGTGCGTGCGCATGTGTGTGTGCGTGTGCGTGCGCGTGTGTGTGTGCGTGTGCGTGCGCATGTGTGTGTGCGTGTGCGTGTGTGTGGGCGTGTGCGTGCGTGTGTGTGTGGGCGTGTGCGTGCGCGTGTGTGTGGGCGTGTGCGTGCGCGTGTGTGTGGGCGTGTGCGTGCGCGTGTGTGGGCGTGTGCGTGCGCGTGCGCGTGTGTGTGGGCGTGCGTGTGGGCGTGTGCGTGGGCGTGTGCGTGGGCGTGTGCGTGTGCGTGGGCGCACCTCGATGAGGCAAGTGGCGCCCTCCCCATCCCATGCGATGGCCTTGGCCAACCCTTGACACACCTGCCGAGGGCGTGCAGGGGAAGGGCGGGGGGACAGTGGGGGGAGGGCGGGGGGGATTTGGGGGGAGGTTGGGGAAGGAGGGGAGAAAACGACGGGTAAGGGCAGAGGACTCTCAGGTCAATGAAAGGCGGCAGATGGAGGACAGGTGGAAGATAGCACTAGGTAGAAAGGATTGGTCTTGAAAGCTACGAGGTAGAAAGTCATCAAAAGCTGTAGAATAAAAAAAAAGCACAATCAGTGTGGTGCATGAGAATGCGGGGCATACGGGCAACGCAAACCGAGGCAGACGAAAAGCACTTGGGCGAGCGAGTGGCGAGAGAAAGGCATGCGTGAGTGAGTGAGCAAGTGAGCGACTGAGTGAGTGAGCGAGAGAACGAGGAAGCGAGTGAGTGGGTGAGTGAGTGAGTGTGGGATCGCATGCAGTGACCCTCACCGCGTCCATCGCAGCTTGCAGCTGCCTGCCCTCCTCCAAGGCACTGTCCGCTATCCCTCCACCCCCCCCCCCCCCCCCGCCTTGAAATCCACTCACGATATACCCTCAGGAGTGAGCGAGGGACTGAGAGTGGAAGAGAGAAGGGCCTTTTCACAGAGAGCCTCACCGCGCCCATCGCAGCCTGCAGCTTCTGCCCTCCTGCGATCCCCTACCTCAAAATCCACTCACAATATACGCTCAGGAGTGAGCGGGGGGGACTGGGAGCGGAAGAGAGAGCCTCACCGCGTCCATGGCAGCCTGCAGCTGCCTGCCCTCCTCCGATGCACTGTCTGCTATCACAGGCCCCCCTGCCTTGCCGCTCGCCAGCGCTATCACACAGTCGTTGGTGCTCGTGTCCCCATCCACCTGTTGGGCATTGGGGGGGAGGAGCGGGATGCGGGGAAGAGGGACGAGGGAAGTGCCATGCACTGTCTGCTATCACAGGCCCCCCTGCCTTGCCGCTCGCCAGTGCGATCACACAGTCGTTGGTGCTCGTGTCACCGTCCACCTGCATGGGGAGGGAGGTGGGATGAGGGGAGGTGGGTGAGAAGCATCCTTGTTCAAGTAACGGTAGAGAGAGGAAGAAAGAGAGAGATGAAGAGGAGGGAGGGAGGGAGGGATGAGCAGGGCACGCACGGTGATCTGGTTGAAGCTGCGCTGCACGGCTGTGAGCACCACATGCTTCCACAGATCAGGCACCACTGCTGCGTCACATGTCACCACCTGCAGGGACGCGCATGCAGTCACAACATGCATTCAGTCGGGCGGTTGGTCAGGCATTCACGGCATGCATGCACGCACATCGGACAAATAGGTGGAGGGAGGGGATGCGGGGTGAGGATTATTAGAGTAGACTCATATCCGGCAACAGCAAGGCAAGATAGCAAGGCAAGATAGCAAGGCAAGATAGCAAGGCAAGATAGCAAGGCAAGATAGCATGGCAAGATAGCATGGCAAGATAGCAAGGCAAGATAGCATGGCAAGATAGCATGGCAAGATAGCATGGCAAGATAGCATGGCAAGATAGCATGGCAAGATAGCATGGCAAGATAGCATGGCAAGATAGCATGGCAAGATAGCATGGCACAAGCGCACAACGGCCTCCCCACTGTGGGATACATGCTTAACATCATACCAAAATGCACAGTATATTGTTGAGGTGCCTTAAAGCCAGACCGCTTGACATAATATTAAAACTCATAGTTCACGACGCTGAGGTGCAGTGGGCCCATGCCCTTGAACTGATGTGTGTTCTGCGAGCAGTTGTCAAAACAGCGTCACACTTCCGCCTGCCTTCCCCCCTCCCCCTTCCCCTCTTCCCCCCTTCCCCCTCCCCCTCCCTCTTCACCCCTCCCCTTTACCCCCTTCCCCCTCCCCCTACCCCTTCCCCCTCCCCCTCACCCCTTTCCTCCCTACCCTCCGAGCATGGTGGCCATGTTGGGGTGGATCATGCCCGATCCCTTGGCCATGTTGGGGTGGATCATGCCCGATCCCTTGGCCATGTTGGGGTGGATCATGCCCGATCCCTTGGCCATGTTGGGGTGGATCATGCCCGATCCCTTGGCCATGTTGGGGTGGATCATGCCCGATCCCTTGGCCATGTTGGGGTGGATCATGCCCAATCCCTTGGCCATGTTGGGGTGGATCATGCCCGATCCCTTGGCCATGTTGGGGTGGATCATGCCCGATCCCTTGGCCATGTTGGGGTGGATCATGCCCGATCCCTTGGCCATGCCTCACCCCTCCGCCTTGCCCCCTCACCCTTTCTCTTTCCCACATTCCATCCCCCCTCCCACCTCCGCCCCTCTCACCCCGAGCATGGTGGCCATATTGGGGTGGATCATGCCGGACCCCTTGGCCATGCCGCCCAATCGCACTGTTGTTGAGCCAATCTGCGGACACACGGGTGGGGGTGGGCGGAAGCAGAGACGGGAACTGGAGGTGTGTTGGAGGGTGGAAGGCACAGGGGCTGCGGCAGAAGAGGTGGCCATGTTGGGGTGGATCATGCCCGACCCTTTTTCCATGCTGCCCAATCGCACTGTTGTTGAGCCAATCTGTGGGCAGAGAGGGGCGGGGGTGGGAGGGTGCAGAGACGGGCGCAGGGGAAAGGGGCGGGGAGAAGGGAGGGTGGGATGTGATGAGGATGAGAGGTGTGTTGGGGCACGGAAGGCACGGGGGGGTGGCAGGCACGGGGGTTGTGGGGTGATGTGGTGCATATGTTCGGGTGGATCATGCCCGAACCCCACCGGCGTCTACCCTCTCCACACCCGCCCGCCAATCTCTCCCCCTCACCTGCGTCTCGATGGCAACGCTCTTGCTGACCAGGTCCATGGTGGTGATGGCCACGAGGTGCATTCTGAGTCCACTCAGAACTCCCCCCCCCACCTACATCTCTCTTCCTACCTGCAACCCTCCTCCACCCCTCTCACCTGCGTCTCGATGGCCACGCTCTTGCTAACCAGGTCCGTGGTTGTGATGGCCACTGCTGCTGCCAGCCCGCTGCCAGGGGGAGAAGCGGAGAGGAGCAGAGAGAAGGGGAGAGCAGAGGAGAGTAGAGAAGGGAGTGAGGAGAGAATGGCAGTTGCAGGAGGGCGGGGGAAAGAGCATGCATGTGCATGTGCAAGCGCATGTGCACGTGCAAGCGCATGTGCACGTGCAAGCGCATGTGCATGTGGCTGTCAAGATGCATAGTCTTACGCTTCAGGGGTGGACGAGGCAGCATCAACGAGAGAGGGGAGAGCGTCGATAAGAGGAGCCTGCACGAGGGGGGAAAGCAGAGCGGAGTTCCACAGGGAACGCTTAGCTGGTTAGTAGAACAGAGTGGGAGCGAGAGAACACAGACAGGGCAGCGCGGAGTGGAAAACTGACAATTAAAAAGTGTGAAAGAAGGCAAGAAAAGGTATGTTAGGCTGGGTGCGAAGCATGTGGTGGGCGGCTGATGGATCAGAGGCAGTGCTCCGTGGTGTTTCAGGCCATAGCAGAGCGAGTG
This sequence comes from Closterium sp. Naga37s-1, assembly GCA_947471745.1. Lineage (NCBI taxonomy): Eukaryota > Viridiplantae > Streptophyta > Zygnematophyceae > Desmidiales > Closteriaceae > Closterium > Closterium sp. Naga37s-1. The sequence goes on along the minus strand of CANJKZ010000231.1, from coordinate 48,286 downwards.
GCTCAACGGGCTCAACGGGCTCTTTGACCTTTCCGAGCTCACTCCACCCTTCCTCCTCCTTGATCCGCTGTCCAAACCCAGTGACCCCCGTTCACTGCACTAACCGCACCAGCACCAACACTGACGACACGAAGTGGCTTCTGTGTCGACTGAAACCAGAGATTTCTTATTGGCCTGGCAGCACCCACCTTCTTGATGCACTGCCCGATGACCCCCGTCGACTGCACCAGCACTGATGCTGGTGGCACGGGGTGGGATTTGAGTCGACTCAACAGTTAATCCATCGTCCTGATACCCTTGTTGCCTTTTGAGCATTCTCAAAAGTGACTCCTGATACCCTTGTTGCCCAACCCACCTTTTTGATGCGCTGCCCGATGACCCCCGTCGACTGCACCAGCACCGACTCTGCTGACACACCCAGCAGCTGTTGGAAAGGCGGGGAAGTGGGGGAAGGCGGGGAAGGGGGGGAAGGCGGGGAAGGCGGGGAAGGGGGGAAAGGGGGGGAAGGCGGGGAAGGAAGTGGAAGCAGGGGAAGCAGAGGGCGGGCACACAAGCACAGGTGAGAGGGATTAGGTAGATGGGGCATTGGGCGGATGTGCATCGGACAATGCGTGGGGAGGAGAGGACAGGGAGGAATATGGAGAGGTTGGACCGACGAGCACAGGTGGGCGATGGGACTGGATGCGTGATTGGATGTGGGGATGGCAATGGGGCAATGGGGCGAGGGGATGGGGGTATTTGGAGCAACAGCAGAGGTGGTGAGAGAGTAGTGGTTAGGGATAAATTGGTCAGCCTGGGAGAGGAGCAGGACCATTGACTAGGAAGAAGGTAAATAGGATTAGGATTGTTAAGGTGAAGAGAGGGAAAGTTGAGAAAGGAAGAGGGAAACTGTTTGCCACCCATCCCATGCCGATCCATGACAAACAATGCCACAACCGACCACGCCATGCTACCATGCCATGCCATGGTGGTACCTTGGCCAGGGACTCAGCGCACTCGACGGTGTCCGCATAGCCAGCATCTCCCTGTGAAAGGGATGGGCGGAGGCATGGGGGTATGGGGGCATGGGGGTATGGGGGCAAGGGGCCATGGGGGTATGGGGGTATGGGGGCATGGGGGTATGGGGGTATGGGGTATGGGGGTATGGGGGTATGGGGGTATTGGGGTATGGGGGTATGGGGGTATGGGGGCATGGGGGTATGGGGGTATGGGGGCATGGGGGTATGGGGGTATGGGGGCATGGGGGTATGGGGGCATGGGGGTATGGGGGCACGGAGGCATAAGGAGGGGATGGGAGCAAGCTCTTATCGTGGTGCGAGTGTATAATCTGGTACTAAGATGCGTGCGTGGGGAAGAGGGGCAAGTGGCATGCGTGGAGAAGGGATAGCAATCGAGGGAGCAACAGTCATTCTACTCCATAAGAAACGTGAGCACCCGGTGGACACACATTCTAACACAAACAATCACAATATGCGGCTCAAAATGACTGTGGTAGCATAGGTAAGCACACACCCCTCTCACATGCTCGCTGCTCTCTCACTCGTGTGGGCAGCAACAGACGGATGGCTCACCGTCGCTGCGTTGGCCTGCCCTGCATTGGCTATCACTGCTCGAGCCTGCATGTGGGCACCGCACGCACAGCACCGCACAGCACCGCACAGCACAGCACAGCACAGCACAGACAACACAGCACAGACAACACAGCACAGACAACACAGCACAGCACAGACAACACAGCACAGACAACACAGCACAGACAACACAGCACAGCACAGCACAGCACAGACAACACAGCACAGACAACACAGCACAGACAACACAGCACAGCACAGCACAGCACAGCACAGACAACACAGCACAGACAACACAGGTAGTGCAAGTCAGTGCAACACACAGCACAGCACCGCACCGAACACCACAGCACATAGCACAGGCGGTTGAGAGATGAGAACCAGGGAGAAGGGAAGTAAGAGAGCTCCGGCAAGGCGGGCGAAGGAAGGCGATCACATCATTACAAGGTGGGCTGGATGAGACACCAGAGCACATGCATCCCACCACACGCTAACACAAAGCACGCTTGTAAAAACCGTGCATCACAGCTTCCATCTCTCGCAACCCGTGCCCTCCCTTCCCTCCCCCCCTCTCTCCCTCGCTCCCTGCCTCCCTCGCCTTTTGCTCTCGTCCCTCTCGGCCCCAACCCCCCCTCCCCCCTTTCTCTTCTCCCCCACCGTGCTGGTCCCCTGCAGCGCCTTCTTGCAGTAGAGCACTGGCGCTGCCGCCACCACGTTCTGAGTGAACGTCGCTGGGGCAGGGAATGGGAGACAGTGGGGAGAGAGGGCGGGGAAGGAGAATGGTGGAGAAGGTGGGGAATGAGCCGGGGGAAGCGAGGAAGGAAGGGCTGAGCAGGGGAGAATGGGGGATGGGAGAGGGGTTCTGGGGAGAGGAGGCATGCGTACTTCTCTGAGCAAAAGAAAAAAAAAAGCAGGGACCGGGGTGGAGAGGGGATGGGGGGTGGTGCGCGGGAAGGAAATGCGGAAGGAGGGGGGCTTCTCAGGGTAGGGTGTGCAGAAGAGGGAATGTGGACTGGAGAGGAGGTGAAAGCATGCGTGCAGTGTGACATGGGTGCGGCCATGCACACACCTGCAAGCAACAGTGGCGTCACTGTCCGCGAGCACGAGAGCAGGGCCAGGTGTGGCTTCTGCCTCGACTCAATACGTATGAACCTCCTCAGATCAGAATGGCCTGTGAGTGAAGTGCACTCATAACGCCTCGTATCATATCATATCGCGCACCTGCAACGGTGGCGTCGCTGTCCGCGAGCACGAGCGCCAGGTCCGGCTTCTGCCCTGCTGCTCTGAGCGCCGCGTACTTGCCGTACGCCTTGAAGCCCTTCGCCGCCACCACCCCGCCCTCCACCTGTGATTAGCCACAGGGGTACATGCAGGGGTGTGGAGGGGCGTGGATGGGACAGGGACTGATTAAGCCTCTTACAACTGCGTGCATTTGAACCATTCACTTCATTCACTCATTCCTCCTGTTATTCAAAGCTTAGTATCGACGTTACCTAACAGTACGCGCACTTCTGGTACCTATTTCATCCCCCACCTTTGTACTCGATATGCAATCCACGAATACCGTCACATAAGAACCATAAACACCACCCATATGTGACTCATAGTTAGCCGTTGTTAGCAATCAACCACCACAACTAATCACCGTGACCACCTTCGTTCTCTAATGTTCCTCACTTCCTCTTCCAATCCCCTTTCCCTGTTTCGCTCTACCGCTCGTCCACCCTGTCACGTACCCCTTGCTCCCCCCCCCTCTCTGCCCGCCCCCTAATCCGAGCATCTGATTTTCCTCCCCTTCGTCCCCCCCTTCCCCGTGTTCCCCCATCCGCGCACCTCTTTCCACGGCCCTTCGGGCAGCAGGATGGGCGCGGCGGGAATGAACTTCCCCGCCTCTGCTGCCGCCGCCTCCGCTTCCGCCGACGCCGCGCTCACGCGCATTCTGAACGGCCGTTGCGCGGGCTGGGGATGCGAGCGGGAGGCGAGGGGAGGGGAGGGGGCGGGGGAGGGGGAAAAGAAGAGACAAATGAGGGGCGGCGGGGTATGGGGGAAAGGGGGGGAGAAGGCGGGGGAAGGGGGGGTAAGGGGGAAGGGCAAGGGGGGTATAGTGGATGGGTGGGGAAGGGGGAAAATTGGGATGGGAGGATGTTAGAGGTAGGGGAGGGAGAGAGTTAGATACGATGAACCGGTGACTAGAGAGAGAGCGGGGCGGATCCGGGAAACGAACGGATTAATCTGAATTTGAACCAAGTGGGAGGGTGCGCTGGATACCCTCACACGCTGTGCAGCCTTGTTGTGGGACGGCAGAGAAGCAGAGAGACAGATAGGCAGAGAGGCAGAGAGAAGAGACAAGAAAGAGAAAAACAAGGCTGCGATCCGCGTGAAAGGGGTGGCCAGAAGAAGACTCGGAATGCAAGCTCGAGAAAGGTGAAATCGTGGAGGCGCCTGAAGGATCCCACTCTTCTCATGATCAAATCAGGTAGAATCAGGTAGATAATCAGGCGCCTGGGAGTGAATCATTCATTCGTTCGACCCATTCGGCACCAGCTTGGTGCGGCGCGACACTGACCTTGCAGGTGAGCGGGGAGTGGCGCAGGCGGAGCTCGCGGCCAGCGAAGCTCCGACCAGCTGCTAGACAGGCTCGCGCAGCCGCTTGGCGATCTGTGATTGGCGCGAGAGAAGAATGAGGGATAACAAGAGAGGAGACGCAAGGTCTCTCTGTTGATCTGTGCCGATCGGAATTTGGAAAATGTGTAACGCGTATGGATAAAGTTGCGACGAATCGCAGCCTGGAGCGTGTAGCGCGTATGGATCAAGTTGCGGCAAATTGCAATTTGGGAAACGCCGTGGGTGACTGATTGCTACGAAGCAAGGGTGACAAGTAGCACATTCTGTGACGAATATCGTGCTCGAACCTTTGAGATCCGACGCTCGTGCGCTCGAAATGGCAGTCGAAGCGGCACGGGTGCTGATGGAGGATGTGGTGACGGCAGCCATGGCTGGGTTGAATGTGCGTGGAGCGGGTTGATGGATGGAATCTCTCAGAAACAATCAGAATTTCAAATTCAGTTTTTTTGCATTCGGAATTCAGAAAAGCTTGGGGGGAAGGAGCTGCAGGGGAATGGGGGAAGTGCAGGAGTGGGCAGGGAACGAAAGCAGGAGGGGCGGGGGTGGGAGGGGGGAAGGGGGGTGACGGGGGGGGGGGGAATTGAATCCTGGTACTGCAGAGATGGGGGAAGAGAAATTTGCGCTGGACGTCCTAGTGGCAAACAGAGTGTGTGCGCTTTACTGGGAGCCGTCGATTAAATTCACGATGGCGAGGTGTCACAGGCTGGTCACTTTGGCTGCTCAAGAAAGAGAGGTTTATCATCCAATGGGGGCGCCGCACGGCCCACGTGGTCCCTCGCATGAGAACAATTCGGTAGCCGTTATTATGAAAGAACAACTCGTGTCCAACTGACAAGGTATGCAGTGTGGAGCTATATAACAGAATGGTCCGAATCCACATGACTAAATGGTGATGATCACATTACACATATTCACACGCCTCATTATGCATCTGATGGCGTGGCGTAGACACAGATACGAAACCATAGTGGGAATTATGGACCCCAGTGTTTCAATCGGCAAGGGAGGGGCTGGGTGGGTCGACTATTAAACATGTTCTTACGGTAGTTACTGTTCTGCCATGCCATTTACCGTACAACGAAGATACCATCCATCCATTTTGTGGCTGCAGTACACCTAGTCAATGACTCTGTAGAGCAATTAACCTCCATAATTCAACCCTACATATGCGTAACCAACTGCCCTATCCGTAACTGTTTCACCCGCTCCCCTCCCCTTCACTTGCCACTAGCGGACGGACCGGTGCCACTGCTGCTGCCAGTGCCGCCCTTGATGCCCCCCTGCACTTTACTGTCCACGTCATCATCTCTATCCATGGAAACCTGCGCATGTGCCCCAAGCTTCACTATATCCTCCACCAAAATCTTTCCGTCTGGCAACAACCAAGAAAACACGCGAAGGAAAAACAATATCAGCATATAAAAACCCGTAGTGACATGCTCCTGAGTCCTGTGTCAACACTCCATGTAACTCCCTCGCGCGAACTTTCTCGAAGAGAGCAGGAGAACAACGCAATCAAGCAGCCCTCACTTTACTGATTAACGTACATGCCACCACCCCCAACCCCAATCCTCCTCCCACTACCTGTTCCTCACAGCCCGTACATCTCCCATCCAACAAGAATCACGCTACAACACAACAAGCACCTCTCGCACCCCGAAGAACCCAAACACTCCACTTGAACCCACCCTCCACACTCCCATCCTCCCATCCTCCCGCCCTCCCTTCTCCCCCGCCCCTCACGCCACGCACCTGCGTCCTTGGCGAGGTTGCTGATGAGCTCCTCCAGCCCCTCCTGCCCCAGGCTGTCCCTCAGTAGCGCTGCTGCCGCCCCCACCTCCTCTGGGCTCACCTTGCCGTCATAGTCACTGCACACACAGTCATGCACGGTTAAATTTATGCAGAAAAGGAGGAGGAGGAGGAGGAGGAGGAGGAGGAGGAGGAGGAGGAGGAGGAGGAGGAGGAGGAGGAGGAGGAGGAGGAGGAGGAGGAGGAGGAGGAGGGGAAGGGGACAGGGGAGTCGAGACGCGGAGAAGGGAGAAAATGAGAGCCACATAGGTTGATCAAACTTGTACAGGAAAGCAAACCAGTTGCTCGAAAATAAAGAATGAGGATGTGCAGGGTTGGGAGGAGCAAGACGCACCACAGCCTCATGGCCAACTGACACGCACACAACAGGCGCACACAGGTGCATGTTAAGCGTTGTGCGCTGTTCCTGATCTGCCCCACACACGCATTCCCTAGCCTGTGCCCAGGTACAGCTACGTGCAACGACCTGCCTTCCTGTGACTGACACGACCACCACCACTGCTGCTGCTGCTGCTGCTGCTGCTGCTGCTGCTGAGATAAGCATGATATAATCAAGTTTTTTCTCATTGGGGTGTTATGAGGCTGATGGTGTGCGGGCAGTGCGTTCTTTGCTATCATGTAGCTGCCATGCGCCGCTTCTGCTTCAGATTGTGGATCTTGTGTTGGCAGTAGGCTCGTTTTCACCACTGATCCTCCAGATGAACTGCCAAGCTCACGTGCTTTCTTAGCCCTACAGTGCCAGTGATTATGTGCTGAGGGGCTAGTTCACGTGTGCGACAATTGAGTGCAAAGTCACAGTAAAGGTGGTAAAGTGGGAGAGGGAGGTTGCGAGGACAGCCCACTCACGTGTCAAGTGTCTTGAGTCGCTTGCCTATTTTGGCGTCTGCACTGTCCAGTTCCTTCTCTAGCTTGTGCAGCATTGAGTCCACCTGGTAGGGGGTGTGAGGGAAGGAGGGAGGGAGAAGGGGGGGGGGAGGTCATGCAAATGCAAAGAAGTCAGACTCAAAACATTTTCCTATCATGCAAATGCAACACTTTCTCTATCTTGTGCATCATGGGGTCCACCTGGTAGGGCGGATACGTGAAGATTCAGGGGGAAGAGAAAGCAGCAAGAGCAGCAGTGGATCTGCCAGCAGCCAGGAGCAGCCTCTACCCCCTGCGGGGGATGGGCGGCAGCATGAGGTGGGGGAAGGGCGTCAGCAGGAGGTGGGGGGAGGGAAGCGCCCTTCCCCCACCTCCTGCTGCCGGCCTTCCTCCACAGGGGTTGGAGGCTGCTGGCAGATTGTTTGACTGCTGTACTCATTGCCTTTGCTCTTCTCCCTGCAGGGAGAGGTCTCCCATGCCACACTGATGCACATGTATGCACACATGCACGCACACACAAGCACACACCCACAACCTCCCCCCTCCGCCATCCGCCCTCAAATAAACACTACAATCATGGGGGGAAATTTGGGACACCGCAGCAGCTAGTGTAAAGACTAGGTGGGAACACCAGGTGGAGATTTACCTTGGAGATGAGTGCGTCAGACACGTCAGAAGCAGCGGCCTCGCTTGCCTCCTTCTCACTCGCCTCCCTCGCTGCCGCATACGCCACCCGCAGCTCCTCCGCACCCTCTGTGCCGTGCTGCTGCACCATGCTGTTGTACAGCTCGATCTGCAACAAGGGAGGAGTGGCAGAGGGGGTTGGAATTGGACGATAAGGAACAATGGTTGGTGGGCAAGGGAGACCTGAAAGGAGTCCCACCGCGCCCTCTGTGCCGTGCTGCTGCACCATGCTGTTGTACAGCTCAATCTGCAACAGAGAGTTGAGCGGGAGAAAGGGTTAAGGAGCAGATGATGGAGACGAATGGTTGTGGTGGGCCAGGCGAGACCTCAAGGCCATGCTGTTGTGCAGCTCGATCTGGGATGAGGGGAGAGTGGCAAAGAAGGTCGAGGAGCGAATGATGGGGAGAAATGGTTGTTGGCTCACGCACTATTAAAACCCCCTCAATAGGGAGAGCTTCTAGGACTATCTGTGACTTGCTGTGTCAAAGAAATCAGTCAAAGAAAACAGTCAAAGAAAACAGTCAAAGACAACAGTCGAAGAGAACAGTCGAAGAAAACAGTCGAAGAGAACAGTCGAAGAGAACAGTCGAAGAGAACAGTCGAAGAAAACAATCGAAGAAAACAATCGAAGAAAACAGTCTGCGGGACAGAGAGATACAGAAACAAGAGGTGGGGGGGGGAGGACAACATAAACTTACACATGCTCACAAGGAATTTTGGTAGCTTAGCAACTCCCACATGCACGGCCGCACATGCCCCTCATCCCTCCCCCAGCCCCCTCCCCACCCTTCCCCCCTTCCTTTCTTTCCCACCATCACCATCACCCCACCCACACTCCTACCACAGCCAAACCCAACGCCCACCCAACCCCTGTAATTGATGCTTCAACCCGGCGTGCATGGCATGCCCCTCACCTCTTTGTTCACGAGGCGCAGGAAGTCAGCTCGCTCCTTTGCCACCGACTGCAAAGAGGGACGGATTGCATGGGTAACACGGGCGGTGAGGAACATGGGGAAGGGAGAATGAGTGGTGGGAGTGGGTGTGAGTGGAAGAGTGGTTAACGAAGGCAAGAAGAGAGGGCATGGAACGCTCGAGGGAAGGAAAAGCATGAGAGACAGAAGAGGAATAGGAAAGGAAAGGCATGAACGAAGGTGACACAGGAATTGGGAGGGGAATGGGGAACGAATGATGCTTAAGTTTAACAATCCAGACCACCCTCATCCTTCCTTCCTCAAAGGCTCTCTCTTTCCCCCATTTACCACCTCCACCTCCATCGCCTCCCCCTTTACCTTCCTCTCCCTTCCTCTCCCCTCCCCTCCCCTTCCCTCCCATCCTGTCCCGTCCCCTTTCCTCCCTACCCACGCCTCCCTCCCTTGGCCTGCACGCACCGAGCTGGAGGCGAGCACAGCGAGAGCAGCGCTGAGGTCGCAGAGCTGGTCCTTCTTCGCCAGGGCCTTGCGCTCTGCCAGCGCGCGCGCCTCCTCGCCCTCGGCATCTTAACACCCAACACCTCTCGGGTCTCGTACCCCTCAACGTGTTCCTCCTTCGTAAGCACTCGCCCCTTTGCAGTTGCTTTCTCCTTTGATCCCTTCACCAGGATGTCCCCTTTCACAGCTTCAACTCCCATATACTTCTCATTTACTGCTTCATCTTCAACCACGATCGCTGCTGCAAAAGTGTTGACACCAACTCCATCTCCACCATTCACTGCTGCTGCCTCCATGGCGACTATCTCCTCTTTCTGCTTCACTGCTGCCTCCACACTCGCTGCCGTATCATCCGTGTCCTCACTCTCATCAACCTTAGTCGATAACTTCTCCAATTCTCCCATTTCACCATACTCAGGATCCTCATAGATCTCATCCATATCATTCGTCGCTATCACGTTCATCTCATAAAATCCGTCACTGAAGTAACCCTCTGCGTACTTCTCCCATTCTGGGCCAAACATTGTAACCTTTCCACTGTCATAAAATATCTTGCACCCCAAGTCATCAAGCTGTGACTGACTGACCAAATTCACCTTTAAATCCTCAACCAGCAGCACACTGTCCAGTTTCACCTCTCCATACGGACTCTGCAGCACCACGTCACCCTCTCCTGTCACTGGCAACTTCCCGCTGTTACCTTGCAGTATATAATCCTCACTCGAGTCCCTCACATTCTCCATCCAATCTGACCTGAATGTCATGTGACGCGTGCATCCGCTGTCCATGAACCATGCCGTCTTCTCACGATCGTCCGTCTGCCGAACCTCCTTTGGTAAACGCACCACGTTCGCAAGATGCGCTCCTCCAAAAATCACATCTTCCTTTTCCGCTTCTGCTACATTCGCCTTTGCCGCCACATTCCTCTGCTGCGACGGACCCTTGTAGCTCCTGCTATTCGGGTTGGAGTAGCACTCTGCGGCACGATGTCCATAGCGCCCACAATAGTCGCACTTGCCGCCAAAACCCCGTTTCTGCTGCCACTCCGCTCCCCCATTTTCTCCTTTATCGTTCTCCAACGCTTTGCCTTTGTAGTTCCTGCTTCGCGGATTTTCGTAGCAGTATATCGCCTTTTGCCCCCTCTTTCCACACTGGTAGCACGCTCCAAACGCCTTTGTCGCATTCACCATCGCCGACCTCTCCTCGTCTAATTCCGCTGCTGCTGCCGCTTTCTTTTTCCTCATCTCCTTCACCGTCTCAAGCGATTGCAGAATCTCCTGCAGCTTCGTCAAACTCTCCGGCGGTTGGTACGTAAACATACCGATGTCGGATTCCCACTCCTTAGGAAGGCCTTGGATGATATAGTCAATCATCTCCTGCTCCGTCTCCGCGGCTCCCATCACCCGCAAGTCGTCGTTGTAGTTTTTCGCCCTGTTGATGTAGGTGATGATTTTCTCGCCTTTCTCCATGCTCAGCATCAACAGTTGCTTCCTAATCGTCTTCTTGTTGACATCGTTCGTACCCATGTATGTGGACTCCAGGTACTCCCACGCTCGCTGTGCAGAGTTCAGCTCCCCTGCAAACTGGTCCAAATCCACCGCGATTCCATCGGCAACTGAGTGACAAAGCTGAAAGAACGCTTGCTTACTTTGTTTTTTGAACGCCGCTATTTTCTCCTTCGTATCCGTCGTGGAAGGCGCAACTCCCTCCATCGTCTCCTCGTCGGGACGGTAGTACGGCAAGAGGTCAACCTCCTCTGCCCTCCGAATAAACTTCTTCCGCCACACGTTGTAGTTGCTTCCATTGAAGCGCTGAGCTTCACTGAGCCCGATCGTCGGTTTCGCCACCAATCGGCCACTCGCAAGGGCCTCGAGAAGAGCCTTCAACTGCGAGTCTCCAAGACTCACACTGGAACCCGAACTCGCCTCGTCTCCCATGGCGTAGGCGTGAACGACTCCTCTTGTCCACTAATTTCACTTAGCGCACCAAGTGAATTCACCGCGATCGACGAGCCCGTTCGCCAAGCTCTGATACCAGTTCTTAGGATCGTAAACACCTTAGTCGGCAATAGTCTACTTGCTATTGCTTATCGTGTTCTCCACGATCTCCCAAATCCAACGATATGCGCAGCTCTGCTTGAAGTTGTCAATACACACTTCAGCAATTTCAGAATCTCAATGTTGTCCAATGTTGTGATTTCCAGAATGAGTACAAGCAGTTTTATGGTCAGGCAAGACACAAAATGCGATTCGTAACTTCACTTGTTTCCCAAGTAACCGCGTGTGCCTCGTTTCACCCCGAGTCGCACACGGAACCGAACCGAATGCACCGAACATTTCTTGAGTCCGAATCTCGAACCTTCTCGAACGCGCCTCAAGCTTGAACCACAATTTCCCCCGTCGATCTCATTCTCGATGCTTCTCCTTCTCTATTCCTCCTTCCTGCACATTCCTTCTCGATTTCCTTCCCGCTTCTCACGCCGTAGCTTCTATTCTCCACCGTAGGTCGATTTCCACCGTCTTAGATCTAAAATCTCCCACGCACTCCATTCCGCCGTCATTCCGCATCTCGCCGTAGGTTTCGTGGTTCATCGAACCAACCCTAACAGAAGGAACACGGAGGGGGGTGCCTCGCAGCGCGCTGCGGATTACATTTCGCGCTCGCCGCACATTGCGCGTTAACCGAACGTTGTGCGCTCGCCGTACATTGCGCGCTCGCCGTACATTGCGCGCTCGCCGTATATTTCGCACTCGCCGTTAATTGCGCGCTCGCCGTTCATTGCCCGCTCGCCCTTAATTGCGCGCTCGCCCTTAATTGCGCGCTCGCCCTTAATTACGCGCTCGCCCTTAATTGCGCGCTCGCCGTACATTGCGCGCTCGCCGTTTATTGCGCGCTCCGCCGTGCCGCGCGTCTCAGTAAGCTTCCGCTCCCACCCCATCAGCCGTTCCCACTCCGTCAGTCGTTCCCATTCCGTCAGCCGTTTTCACTCCGTCAACCGTTCTCATTCCGTCAACCGTTCCCATTCCGTCAGCCGTTCCCATTCCGTCAGCCGTTCCCATTCCGTCAGCCGTTCCCATTCCGTCAACCCTTCCCATTCCGTCGGCCGTTCTCATTCCGTCAACCGTTCCAATTTCGCAGGGTCCTCTAGCGTCCTTACTAACTTCTGCATCCCTTCATCCTCGCTGCATACGTTCATTCTTCATAATTCTCAGAAGTATTTTCCATTCCGCCCTTTCCCATTCTCACTGTGGGTGTTTTTCATTTACTTTTATTAAATTCCTTATTGATCCCCCCTTTCGCCCATTCCTACAGCGACGCGCTTTCCGCCATTACCCACGCCGCACTCACCTTTCGCTGCGCGACGCGGTTCTGCTGCACGACGGTCGTCAAATAGTCCCACTCCGTCGCCCGTACCCCTTTTCCAGGGGACAATGCTCCCCTTTCGCCCTACATTTCCCCGTAATTCGCCACACACATTTTGCCCTTTCCTACAGCGACACACCTTTCGCTGCGCGACGCGGTTCTGCTGCACGACGGTTGTCAAATAATCCCACTCCGTCGCCCGTCCCGGCTTCTCTCGCTCCTTCTCCCGCCTCTCCCGCTCCAGCTCCCGCTCCTTCTCCTCGTACCGCTGCTGCAGCTGCGCATCGGCGCTCACAGCCACCTTGGTCACGATCTTCCTCCCGCGGTTAAACATCGTTCCTCCGAAGCGACGCGGCTATCAGAGGCCGACGCGGCGTTCAAAGACCGATGCACTGATTCGAAGCGCCTTTAAGCTAATAACATTAACGTAGTCTATTAGTACCCTGGTTATGCGTGGCGGACAGGCGGAGCTGACCAGCTTCTTCTCGTGTCTGTGGACTCTGAGCGGGTAGTGTCTGCTGATTTACAAGCTGGAAAGAAGAAATCAAAACATTTGGTCTTTTATAAAAGTTGCTTCCAGGCGAAATGGATCAAGGTGGAAGATTCGAGCTACGCTTGTACTAACGGTCGAGCCAGAGAAATTCAAAACTGGAAAGTTGTGCTGGAAGTCTGTGAAACGAAGCAGCAGTAGCGGAACCAACGGCTAGGAGGAGGAAAGACGAGGATAAAACCGAGGCGCGTCACGCGTGTTTCTTCCATGCAGTCTAGGTGTCTGCTTTGCACCAAGGTCCACACACACACACCAACCAACGCCGAGGGAGACATCGAAAAAGACGGAGGGTGATGTGGAAGATCGGAAGCAGGGCTGTTGCTACAAGGAAAAATGCCCTTAATGCCCAGAAAATTAAGTGTTGGGTTTGGTCAAGGTGACCCATTTCAAGGTCTGGTCTCGAGGACAGCCCGTCCGCATTAAGTTCAGATCCGGGCTTAACCCGGATTCGTTAAGTGTTCATTTTGGGCCTAGCCCGGATTTTACGTAGAAGCCCCGGAGTTAGTCCCTACCCTCGAACTACTCCTCTCACCCCCTGACCCCCCCCCAGTAGGATCTGTAGAGTCGGCTTCAGGTACTTGGCGAATATTTGGTGAAGTCAAGCAGTGACTTCGCAATTTTTTCAGACACTGGCTTCAGGTACTTGGCGAAACAGCAGCAATCCGTGAATTTAAGGGCTGATTTTGGGGCCACCTCAGTCTCCCAAGTTCTGGCCCCAGAGCAATCGACAGCCCAGATCAGGAGGGGAGAGGGATCTCTCTCTCGACTTTCTCGAGTGGAGTCTTCGGGTCTCCACTTTGACTGGACAGTGCTCAGGTTGGAAGTTCTTAACCAGGAAATTCTGCTAAACTGGGCGAAAATACCGTAAGCGCATTCATTTTTTTCGTTTTCTTACACTCCCAGTCAACGTGCTTCCTTGAAGGTTTAGGACTATGTTCTAGGGTGAATGGCCCACAGAAAACAAGCAGATCGACAGACACGACGAGAAGCTTCAAAAGAGATCAATTCAAGGGTGCATGTGTTCAGTTTGATGGGAATACAGTACAGAATCATATCAAACCAAATTTACGCCACTGTACGGCATCACATTCGGAAAGAATGATTGCTTTTGGATATGGCATGAAGTTCTGGGATATGGTTTGTGAGGCGATGGGTCAGCTCATCCGTCCACCTCATCATGCTCGATTCCTCGCCACCTATTTCCACAAGACCCATGTCCACAAATCGCTTGAGCTGAAATTCCTTAGTGGGTAAGCCTTAAAGCCCAAGACCTGAATTACAAGGCAAACTGTGCACAGTTTGCCTACCGAACCCACACTTGACCTCCCGAGCCAGGCTGGTTACCAGAAAACATTGCGCCAAGAAACACAGAGTCGTAGAGCAGAACAGGTTTGGTTGGCGAGAGTCCCAACCACACCCTCCTGAAGGAACAAGGGCTCAAAATGTGCACAGTTTGCCTTCTTCGGTAATTCAGGTCGTGTGATTTCCATAGTACGCGAAGCGATTAGAGTATGCGAAGAGATAGAATAAAACGCCACTACAGCATAGGCCATGAGAATTTTCACTTTTATTCCTAGCTCTTTCCCAAACATCGCATTTGGACCTATCGCCTTCCGCGTCCCCCACGCTTCTCCCCACCGTCTCTCACACACCTCCCCACGCACACGCCCACTCTTCCCACCGTCGCCCAAGCTTTCCCCAACCGTCGCTCACGCTTCCCCTTATCGCCGCTCACGCTTCCTCCGGCCTTCCCCCACACCGTCGCTCACGCCTTTCCCCACCTTCCCTCACGTTTCCCCTCTCATCGCCCACGATTCCTCCCACCGTCGCCCACGCTTCGGAGCACCGTCACCCACGCTTTCCCCACCGTCGCCCACGCTTCCCCCCACCGTCGCCCACGCTTCCCCCCACCGTCACCCACGCTTCCCCCCACCGTCGCCCACGCTTCCCTCCACCGTCGCCCACGCTTCCCCCCACCGTCGCCCCCGCTTCCCCCCACCGTCGCCTACGCTTCCCCCCACCGTCACCCACGCTTCCCCCCACCGTCGCCCACGCTTCCCCCCACCGTCGCCCACGCTTCCCCCCACCGTCGCCCACGCTTCCCCCCACTGTCGCCCACGCTTCCCCCCACCGTCGCCCACGCTTCTCCCCACCGTCGCCCACCGCCACCGTCGCCCACCGCCACCGTCGCCCACCGCCACTGTCGCCCACGCTTGCCCTCCCATCGTCCTCGCTTAGCCTTCCCGCCGACCTCCCTTCTCTCCTCCTCTCTCCACGTCGTCATCACTCCCCTGCCCATCACGTTCCCCCTCTTCACCATCGCTTCTCTACCCATGCCGCCCACCCTCTCATCCCTTCCCATCGCGTGGGGTGTGGGAGGGTGCGTGGTCAGCAGCACCCCATACACGTTCATTCATTACCCCTTCCCTCATCTCCCCATTCCTCATCTCTCCTTCCCTCATCTCCCCATTCCTCATCTCCCCTTCCCTCATCTCCCCATCCCTCATCTCCTCATCCCTCACCTCCCCATCCCTCTCCTCCCCAGCCCTCTCCTCCCCATCCCACACCTCCCCATCCCTCATCTCCTCATCCCTCATCTCCCCATCCCTCATCTCCCCAATCCGCCTCACCCCATTCCGCCCCGCCCCACCCCATTCCGCCCCACCCCTTTCTGCCCCACTCCATTCCGCCCCACCCCTTTCTGCCCCACCCCATTCCGCCCCACCCCAGCCTCCTCCCCAGCCTCCTCCCCACCCTCCTCTCCAGCCTCCTCCCCAGCCTCCTCCCCAGCCTCCTCCCCAGCCTCCTCCCCAGCCTCCTCCCCAGCCTCCTCCCCAGCCTCCTCCCCACCCTCCTCCCCACCCTCCTCCCCACCCTCCTCCCCACCCTCCTCCCCACTCTCCTCTCCAGCCTCCTCCCCAGCCTCCTCCCCAGCCTCCTCCCCACCCTCCTCCCCACCCTCCTCCCCACCCTCCTCCCCACCCTCCTCCCCACCCTCCTCCCCACCCTCCTCCTCACCCTCCTCCCCACCCTCCTCCCCACCCTCCTCCCCACCCTCCTCCCCACCCTCCTCCCCAGCCTCTCTTCCTCCCCTCCCTTCTGCTTCTCCCCCAAGCGTCCTCCCTACCTCCCTTCCTCCCATCATCACTTCCTCCCTTCCTCCCTTCCTTCATTCCTGCATTCCTCACTTCCTCCCTTCCTCCGTTCCTCCCTTCCTCATTTGCCAGTTGTCATTCTTTTGCATGCTTGCTTCCCTTATACTTCAGCCACGTCACATCTGACTTCTTGATTTGTGTTTGGACAGGTCTGCTCTGCATCTGGTTGTGCATGTGCTGGCTGTCTGATAGTAACACACGTATAGCCATGCCATATATTGGATTTTTTTTTTATAATACAGGATTATGAGCCTCAGAGCAGTCATACACATGACCAATACCAAGGAGTTCCAACAATTAATATATTACCGTATCTGTAAAGTAAGGGGAATCACCAGACTCGAGAAGGGAACAAAGCTAGGGGGTGTATGTGTAATGCTGCTTTCCGGTTTTGTCTGCTACACTGCAAGCAATAAACCAGGCCGTGGTAAAGCCACATCTGGTGCTGAGCACCTGTAACTGCATTGGGGGGTATGGGGGTGAGTGAAGGGGGAAAGACAGTAAACGGAATGAGCAGAGGGGAAGAGAAGAAGCGGGGGGGAACAGAGTGAGCAGAAGTAAAGAGAGTGAGCAAGGGGGAAGAGAGTGAGCAGAGAAGAAGGGGAGGGAGCAAGGGTGAAACAGAGGGAGCAAGGGTGAAACAGAGGGAGCAAGGGTGAAACAGAGGGAGCAAGGGTGAAACAGAGGGAGCAAGGGTGAAACAGAGGGAGCAAGGGTGAAACAGAGGGAGCAAGGGTGAAACAGAGGGAGCAAGGGTGAAACAGAGGGAGCAAGGGTGAAACAGAGGGAGCAAGGGTGAAACAGAGGGAGCAAGGGTGAAACAGAGGGAGCAAGGGTGAAACAGAGGGAGCAAGGGTGAAACAGAGGGAGCAAGGGTGAAACAGAGGGAGCAAGGGTGAAACAGAGGGAGCAAGGGTGAAACAGAGGGAGCAAGGGTGAAACAGAGGGAGCAAGGGTGAAATCAGAGGGAGCAAGGGTGAAACAGAGGGAGCAAGGGTGAAACAGAGGGAGCAAGGGTGAAACAGAGGGAGCAAGGGTGAAACAGAGGGAGCAAGGGTGAAACAGAGGGAGCAAGGGTGAAACAGAGGGAGCAAGGGTGAAACAGAGGGAGCAAGGGTGAAACAGAGGGAGCAAGGGTGAAACAGAGGGAGCAAGGGTGAAACAGAGGGAGCAAGGGTGAAACAGAGGGAGCAAGGGTGAAACAGAGGGAGCAAGGGTGAAACAGAGGGAGCAAGGGTGAAACAGAGGGAGCAAGGGTGAAACAGAGGGAGCAAGGGTGAAACAGAGGGAGCAAGGGTGAAACAGAGGGAGCAAGGGTGAAACAGAGGGAGCAAGGGTGAAACAGAGGGAGCAAGGGTGAAACAGAGGGAGCAAGGGTGAAACAGAGGGAGCAAGGGTGAAACAGAGGGAGCAAGGGTGAAACAGAGGGAGCAGGGGTGAAACAGAGGGAGCAAGGGTGAAACAGAGGGAGCAAGGGTGAAACAGAGGGAGCAAGGGTGAAACAGAGGGAGCAGGGGTGAAACAGAGGGAGCAGGGAAGGGGATGGGGGGAGCAGGGAAGGGGATGGGGGTGAGCAGGGAAGCGGATGGGGGGATGCTGGGAGGGGGAAGGAGGGAAGGGGACGGGGGGAAGCAGGGAAGGGGAAGGGGGAAAGCAGGGAAGGGGATGGGGGGGAGCAGGGAAGGGGTTGGGGGGAAGCAGGGAAGGGGATAGGGGGAAGCAGGGAAGGGGATGGGGTGAGCAGGGAAGGGGATGGGGGGGAGCAGGGAAGGGGATGGGGGTGAGCAGGGAAGCGGATGGGGGGATGCTGGGAGGGGGACGGGGGAAGGAGGGAAGGGGACGGGGGGAAGCAAGGGGAAAGAGAGTGAGCAGGGGGGGAAGAGAGTGAGAAGAGAGTGAGCAGGGGGGAAGAGATTGAGGAGGGGGGAAGTGAGTGAGCAGGGGGGAAGAGAGTGGGAAGAGAGTGAGCAGGGGGGAAGAGATTGAGGAGGGGGGAAGCGAGTGAGCAGGGGGGAAGAGAGTGAGCAGGGGGGAAGAGAGTGAGCAGGGGGAAAGAGAGTGAGCAGGGGGGAAGAGAGTGAGCAGGGGGAAAGAGATTGAGCAGGAGAGAGTGAAAGGCAATGGGAGGGGAAGTGAAGGTGACGGGTGGGGAAGCGAGTGTGAGGGGGGAAAGCGAGTGCGGCAGGCGTGGAAGGCGACGGGAGGGGGAATCGAAGGCATCGGGGGGGAGAAGTGAAGGCGACGGGAGGGGGAAGTGAGGGCGACGGGAGGGGGAAATGAAGGCGACGGGAGGGGGAAATGAAGGCGACGGGAGGGGAAGTGAAGGCGACGAGAGGGGGAAGTGAAGGCGACGGGAGGGGGAAATGAAGGCGACGGGAGGGGGAAATGAAGGCGACGGGAGGGGGAAATGAAGGCGACGGGAGGGGGAAGTGAAGGCGACGGGAGGGGGAAGTGAAGGCGACGGGAGGGGGAAATGAAGGCAACGGAAGAGGGGGGGGAGTGAAGGCGACGGGGGAGAAGTGAAGGCGACGGGCGGAGCGAAGGCGACGGGCACGCGACGAGCTGCGGAAGCGATAGCGACGACGCGGGCGAAAGAGAGCGGAAGGGTGGGAAAGGAAAGCGAGGGCGAGGGGAGGGTCACGTTTGGGCGAACGGTTGCGATTCGATTTTCGCCACGAGTTTACGCTACGGAGTAGTTGCACAATAACCTGCATTTCGACACAATAATCTTCACCCAGCGCAAACTAGCTTTGCGCGTCATCATTGCAAATCCGCGCCACCCAAATCGTATGGCGCATCTACTCCCTTTTGAGTGAACGCCGACGCCCTGCCCTGTCTACAGGTATGGTCTATGCCTAATACTCTGCGTGCTATCTCAAACTGTGCACAGTTTGATAAGCTCACGCTTTTCTGGTTGTGGGAAGGGCACCAACCATCATGGGAAGCGAGATACTTTTGTCGCAAATTGGTTTCGCGAGTGAAAATCTCTCGCAACCCAACCGAACCTCTCCGTGCCTGCCTCCCGAACCTAGTTTTTAGCGTTGACTTCCGTTGAGTAATTCAGGTCTTGGGCTTTAAACTCCACGAGATGTGGCTTAGAACAACCAAGACTTTCACGAAACTGTTTCGGGTAATTACCTCCTGGGTAACCAACATCGAGCCCGCTGACGTCCGTAGTCTGCCACGTGGCTCGATGGTACCCATCAGATCATCCGATACCCTTCGTGGTACCCAATATCCCTCCGTGGTAACCTTTGTCCCTGCGTGGTCACAGTCAACACTCATCACATTCCCTGACTGGTACCGCTACATTTCAACCGAACTGTACACCGTACAACAAGGTTTGACTCAGCCCTTTCGTGTTTTTCAGTATATTGTACTAGCGTTTACAAGCTCTCAAGTATCAGAAACCCGAATTGGCACCCGAATATACCAAACGAAATATGTGTCAAGGGAATAGTACAGTAAAAATAAATTAGCGTCCGGATAAAACAGCGCTATAAAAGATTTTAAAACATGCTGGATATTAAGCATGTTATTTGTCTATTATAAAAAAATGGAAACAAAATATCGCTTTGAGAATATCTAAATGATAACAAGCCAGTTTTTTTACATGTATTATATACAATATTTATTGCTTTTTATCTTACTGTTAATTTCCAAACGCAAAACAATGTATCAATGGAAGATGCCTTTTATTATTTTTTATTGTTGACAAAATTATCTTATATCATTAATCAAAGATTGCTTTGCAAACCTAAAACTGTGAAAATACGGAACTTGTTATTAATGCCATATGCAAATCATTTTATCACCTTATTCTATGGTTTTATCATAAGCAAAAAAAGTATATGATCAATGCAATTAATTATGCATATAATATATAGAATATATATGTATTGTACAATATTTTAAAATATTTTGGTATTAAAATATTTTATATCCATAATATTGTATATTTTTTTATTCGTTTTGTGCAGTCTGTTATCCATATTTTTCACGTTAACTGTTTAGATATTACGTTTCGCATATTGACCCGATGTGAACGGTATTAGGATATAAATCGCAGGAAGACTTAATAGAGCTGAAATTGCGCGTAATGAATGGGTTTGTGAAGGTCGGGTACCCTTGCAAAAATCGATTATTGACATTATCCGGCACATACTACATATTTATTAGAGTATAGATATTTAAAGATTAATAATGTTATTTTCTATTATAGAAATTCTTAAAATAAAAGAATCTATGATGAAATACTTTATTTATTTCAAAAAAAATATTTGCCAATTTTTTTTTTTTTTTAATATATGCTTTAGAATTTCAGTCTGGGCTGCAAAATATGTACTCTTTTTAACGCCTTGAAATCTACAGGATCCAGTAGAAGACCAAGACATTGTTTTGTCAAACATATATGCTATGGTCTATCTAGGCTGTAGTGGGGTAGCTCTTATAGGGTACAACATTTTTAGGTTTCCTACTTGTACCCACCTGCTTCCTAGTTCAGTCATTCATTCGTTCCATATTCTAACATGGTATTCTGAGCAGGTTCCCTCGTGGGAACGTTTTTTTTAGGGCCCACCACGAGATTTTTTTTTTTCCTGCCTTGCCCGAAGCGCACCTCGCGCCCGCCTTACCTGCGCCATCGCGCGCCCTTCTCGAGCCGGCCCGTCGCGGCCCCTGCTGCCGACGCGGCCCCTGCTGCCGTCGCGGCCCCTGCTGCCGACGCGGCCCCTGCTGCCGTCGCGGCCCCTGCTGCCGTCGCGGCCCCTGCTGCCGTCGCGGCCCCTGCTGCCATCGCGGCCCCTGCTACAGTCGCGGCCCCTGCTGCCGTCGCGGCCCCTGCTGCCGTCGCGGCCCCTGCTGCAGCCGCGGCCCCTGCTGCCGTCGCGGCCCCTGCTGCCGTCGCGGCCCCTGCTGCCGTCGCGGCCCCTTTGCTGTCGCGGCCCCTACAGTCGCGGCCCCTGCTGTCGCGGCCCTGCCCTGCACCCGCCCCTGGTAAGCACCCACGCCGCCCTGCTGCGCCGCGCCGCCAGGAGTTGAGCCGCGCCGCCAAGCCGAGCCACGCCGCCCAGCAGAGCCGCGCCGCCCACCGAGCCGCGCCGCTCTGCCGAGCCGCGCTGCCCTGCCGAGCCGCGCCGCCCTACCGAGCCGCGCTGCCCTACTAAGCCGCACTGCCCTGCCTGCACTGCTCCTGCTGCTTCTACTACCACTGCTGCTACTGCTGCTACTGCTGCTATGGCTAGCCCTACTGTTCTCACATTTGATGCTGAGGGGCGTGCAGTTGACTTTGACGTGTGGGTTGACGACCTGTAGCTCTTTCTTCAGTGTGACTCTAGGGATGGGGTATCCCTTTTCGATCACACGTCCGGTGTCTCTACTGCTCCTCCTGCCACTGCTGACAGTACGGTTCGCTCGCAGTGGACCACTCGTGACGCTGTTGCTCGTCTTGCTGTTCGTAGTCACCTGCCGCCTGCTGAGCGCGCGCATTTTGGCCAGTACAAGACTGCTCAGTCTTTGTACGACGCTGTGGTTGCGCGCTACTCCTCCCCTGCCACTGCTGCCCTCAGCCGCCTCATGCTACCGTACCTTTTCCCTGACCTTGCCGCCTTTGCCACAGTTGCTGACCTCATTACTCACCTCCGCACTAGTGACGCCCGCTACCGCGCTGCCCTTCCCACTGAGTTCTGTGCCAAGAACCCCCCCCCCCCATGTACATCACCCTTTACTACCTAGTCACCCGCCTCCCTGACTCCCTTGCTTCAGTCAGGGACCACTTTCTCTCCCTTTGCCCCACCGAGCTCACTGTCGACCTGCTAGAGGAGACCTCGCTGCAGCTGAGAAGAGTATCTTAGCTGTAGGTGCTTCTCGCGGCGACCGTCGCACCCCTTTCTTTGAGGGGTGTTCCCCTGTCCCCCTTCTCCCCTCTGTTGCTTCTGCTGCTGCTGTCGACCTCGTTGGCACTGAGGAGGTCGGGGCTGCGTCTTCTCCCAGTGGGAGGCGCCGCAACAGCAAGGGCAAGGGGAGCAAGGGTGGTGGAGGGGACGGCGGGGGCGGCGGCGGAGGCGGTGGAAGAGGCGGAGGGGGTGGCGGTGGAGGTGGGGGTGGTGCCGGGAGTGGGGGCTTCAGTGGCGGCGGTGGAGGTGGTGGAGGCAGCGGAGGAGGTGGTGGAGGCAGCGGCAGCGGTGGTGGAGGCAGCGGCAGCGGTGGTGGAGGTGGCGGCGGCGGTGGTGCTGGTCGAGGTGCAGCCGCGCAGCGTGGAGGCTTTGGTGGTAGCCAGCGCCAGCAGCAGCCGCGTTCTCGTGAGACCCCGTCGCCCCAGCAGCTTCGTGAGTGGTACGCTGGGCGTGGGAGGTCTGGGGGTGCTGGTCCCTGCACTTACGTTCTTCGCACCGGCGGGCGTCGTGGGGAGACGTGCGGGCTGCCACATACTGCGCAGCGCTGCTTCGGTCGCCTGACTAACGCCTGGCGCGCCCAGTTTCCTTACGCTGTTGAGCTCCCTCGCTGGGGTGATCTTCTTAAGCAGAATGTTGCTATCTTTGATCTTGATTTCGATGCTATCCTTGCTGCCATGTATGCTGTGACTGATAGTGCTGAGGGTGACTGTTACCTGAGTGTCCTGCCCAACCCGGTCATTGAGGCTGCTGCTCTAGGTGCTAGTGCGTCTGCTGCTCTAGGTGCTGGTGAGTCTGCTCTCTCTGGTACTGCACCTACTGAGGCCTTGCACACTTTCATACTTGACTCTGGTGCTTCGCGCTCCTTCTTCCGTGACAGCACCACAATCACGCCGCTCAGTCGGCCTGTCGCAATCTCCCTGGCTGACCCCTCTGGGGGCCCAGTCCTTGCACACTCTTCCACGGTTCTACCGTGTCCTGCGGCCCCGTCGGGCTTGCTGTCGGGACTCCACCTCCCCTCGTTCTCTACGAACCTGGTGAGTGGAGCTGACCTCCAGGACGCGTGGGTCGACCAGTTCACCCCTGGAGGTCAGCGTGTGACCCACTGCACTTGCTCTCGGACGGGCCGCCACCTGGCCACGTTCACCCGTCGGCCTGGGTCGAGTCTGTACACACTGACTACTTGCGTCTCCTCCGGTCACTGCGTCTGGTCAGGTAGCCGCGTCTAGTCAGGTGTTTGCTGCCACGTCCAGGTCTAGTCCTGAGTCTGCCCCCTGCTCGTGTCGTCCTCTGTCGCACGAGACTCTCCTTTGGCACCACCACCTTACTCACCCCTCCCTACCTCGTCTTCGAGGTATGGCCTCCCGTACCCTTGTCTCGGGTCTCCCCCGGTGCCTCCCTCCCCTTCCTCCGGGGCCTGCCCCTACCTGTGTTCCGTGTGTCGAGGGCCGGCAGCGCGCCGCTCCTCACTCCTCCACGTTCCCTCCGACGGAGGCTCCCCTGCAGACTCTTCACATGGACGTGTGGGGCCCAGCCCGCGTCCGTGGACAGGGTCACGAGCGTTACTTCCTGCTGGTCGTTGACGACTAGTCGCGTTATACCACAGTCTTCCCCTTGCACAGCAAGGGTGAGGTCACTGAGGTGTTGATCGACTGGATCCGCGGTGCCCGTCGCCAGCTCAGCGAGCGTTTCGGCTCGGACCTTCCTGTTCTGTGTCTGCACTCCGACAGAGGTGGTGAGTTTTCCTCCGACCTCCTGAGGGCCTTCTGACGTGCGGAGGGCATCCGCCAGACGTTCACGCTCCTGGCCTCTCCACATCGAAATGGGATTGTTGAGCGCCGCATTGGCATGGTCATGGACGTCGCTCGTACGTCCATGATCCATGCAGCTGCTCCCCATTTTCTGTGGCCGTTCGCGGTTCAGTACGCTGCGCATCAGATCAACCTTCAGCCTCGTGTCTCCTTGTCGGAGACCACACCTACTCTGCGGTGGACGGGGAAGGTTGGCGATGCGTCTGTGTTCCGTGTATGGGGATCTCGAGCTTTTGTCCGCGATACTTCAGCGGACAAGCTGTCCTCCCGTGCCGTTCCTTGAGTCTTCCTTGGCTTCCCCCCTGACGCACCCGGGTGGCAGTTCTACCACCCCACCTCGCGTCGTGTTCTGTCCTCTCAGGACGTCACGTTTGACGAGTCGGTGTCTTACTACCGTCTCTTTCCCTACCGCACTGCCCCCCCCCCCCCCCCCCCCCCCCCGCCACTCTTCCTAGCACCAGGTACTCCTCCGGTAGACCCCCTCCCCCCTCAGGGTCCTGCCCCCTCAGGTGTGTCCCAGGTAGACCGTGCCGAGCCGGTCGAGGTAGCTGTCGACTCAGGTGCTGCTAGGGGTGCTAAGCCTGCGGGTGCGGGGACAGGGGGTGCTGAGCCTGGGGTTTCTGTGTCTGAGGGTGCGGAGCCTGGGGGTGCTGAGCCTGAGCGTGTGGAGCCTGGGGGTGCTGAGTCTGGGAGTGTTGAGCCTGGGGGTGCTGAGCCTGAGCGTGCTGCGTCTGGAGGTCCTCTGGGTGTCCTGTCGCGGCGGGAGCCCCTCTCTCCGCAGCAGCTTCGTGAGTGGTACGCTCGGCGCTGTCGAGGTGCTACTGGTGCTATTGGTGCTGCTGGTGTTGCTGATGCTGGAGGTGCTGCTGGAGGTGCTGCTGGTGCTGGAGCTGCTGGAGGTGCTTCTGGAGCTGCTGGAGGTGCTGTTGGTGCTGGAGTTGCTGGTGCTGCTGGTGCTGGAGGTGCTGCTGGAGCTGCTGGAGGTGCTACTGGTGCTGGAGCTGCTGGAGGTGCTTCTGGAGCTGCTGGAGGTGCTGGAGCAGCTGGTCCTGGAGGTGCTCGTACTGGAGGTACTGGAGCTGCTGGGGCTGGTGGTGCTGTAGCAGTTGGAGCTGTAGGTGCTGGAGCTGTTGCTACTGGAGGTGATTCTGGAGCTGGAGCTGCTGGAGGTACTGGAGCTGGTGGTACTGCGGGAGTTGTAGCTGGCGACCCTGGAGCTGAGGGTACTGGTGCTGTCTCTGCTGTTTCTGGAGGCGCTGCGCGGCCGCGGCCGTACTACATTCCGCTCCTTCAGCAGGTTCTTGGTCTCCCGCCTTCTCCTGGTCCTGCTCCTCCTTTACTGAGTCCACCGCCTGTCCAGTCACAGTCGTAGTTACAGCCGACCTCTCCACTGCCTGGTCCTTCTCCTTACTCTGGACCGCCTAGAGGTCTTACGGAGCGTCGTGAGCCTGAGTCGCAACCTGTGTCGCCTGAGTCTCGTCCTGCGTCACCTGAGTCTCGTTCTACGTTGCCTGTCCGCACTGTTCGCGCTGGTCGTCGTGTTTCGCGTCCGCGTCCTCCTCCTGTCCCTGGCACTCACTCTATGACTCTGCGTCCTTCCACTGCTCCACAGCGTGTCCCTCTGCCCTCTCCTCCTGCGTCCTCTCTTCCTGACGGTCCGGACCCGAAGTCTGACTCCCTTCGTGTTGCTAGTCCTACTGTCTCGCGCTTTCTGGCCACTGCTGTCACTGACCCTTTGTTTGAGTCCACTGCTGCGTCTGCTCTAGTTGCTGAGCTTGTTGACTTTGCTGCAGCCTGTCGCCTAGACTTTGCCACTAGTCTTGTTGCTGAGTCTGCGTCTGAGTCTGTCTGTCCTCCGTCCGTCGGGGGTGAGTGTGCTCTTGGCACGGACGTTCTTGAGGACAGACAGGAGGAGTTTGAGTGCTTTGCCGCTGCTGTACCTCATCTCGTGTCCATGCTGCTTGCCCCTGAGGGAGACCCGGATGCACCAGACATCCCGACCCCGCGCTCTTACGCAGAGGCGATAGAGGGTCCCTACTCCTCTCAGTGGCAGGCAGCCATGGACGCCGAGATGGCTTTATGGAAGTCCACATGCACCTCCGTCGACGAGGTTCCCCCACCTGGGGCGAACATCATCAGTGGCATGTGGATCTTCAGGGTGAAGCGGCCGCCGGGTTCTCCGCCTGTCTTCAAGGCGCGTTACGTTGCACGTGGCTTCAGTCAACGACAGGGAGTTGACTTCTTCCAGACCTTCTCCCCTACCCCGAAGATGACCATTCTTCGGGTACTGCTGCACGTCGCCGCTCACCGTGACTACGAGCTCCACTCGCTTGACTTCAGCACAACCTTCCTACAGGGGAGCCTGCACGAGGAGATCTGGCTGCACCGCCCACCTGGCTTCACTGGGTCGTTTCCTGCTGGTACCCAGTGGAGCCTCCGGCGGCCAGTCTACGGTCTCCGCCAGGCACCCCGTGAGTGGCACGACACACTGAGGACGACTCTTGCTGCTCTTGGTTTTGCTCCTTCCACTGCTGACCCATCGCTGTTTTTACGCACTGACACCACTCTGCCGCCGTTCTACGTTCTCGTGTACGTAGACGACCTCGTCTTTGCTACTGCTGACACTGAGGCACTCGCCCACGTGAAGTCCGAGCTGCAGAAGAGACACACGTGCACAGACCTGGGTGAGCTGACAAGCTATCTTGGCTTACGGATCACCCGGGACAGAGCACAGCGCACCATTACCTTGACTCAGTCACACATGGTGCAGCAGGTCCTTCAGCGCTTCGGCTTCACGTACTCCTCGCCACAGTCCACTCCTCTGCCTACCGGTCACTTGCTTTCAGCTCCACCTTTGGACGAGTCCGTAGAGCCGAGTGGCCCGTATCCAGAGCTTGTGGGCTGCCTCATGTACCTGATGACTTGCACACGACCTGACCTCGCATACCGTCTCAGCCTTCTGGCTCACTACATGGCTCCCGGTAGGCACCGAAAGGTGCAGTGGGATGCTGCGAAGAGGGTGTTGCGCTACTTGTGCAGTACGTCGGGCATGGGGCTCGT
Source organism: Closterium sp. Naga37s-1 (assembly GCA_947471745.1). Taxonomy (NCBI): domain Eukaryota; kingdom Viridiplantae; phylum Streptophyta; class Zygnematophyceae; order Desmidiales; family Closteriaceae; genus Closterium; species Closterium sp. Naga37s-1. The sequence continues at coordinate 21,476 of CANJKZ010000231.1, read as the reverse complement.
GCTTGGAGGACGGCTCGAGTTGTCCTCACTGGTCACGCAGACGCCTCCTGGGTTGACGACTTGGCTACGCAGCGGTCGTCACAGGGTTACACCTTCAGCCTTGGCTCCGGTTCTGTCTCTTGGCGGTCTACCCGCTCGTCTTCTGTTCTAAGCTCCAGTTGTGAGGCTGAGATCTACGTTGGGGCCATGGCTGCACAGGAGTTACGCTGGCTCACCTACCTGCTGACCGACTTTGGAGAGGCGCCTCGTTCTCCTCCAGTTCTGTATGCTGACAACAAGGCCATGCTGGCCTTGTGTCAGGAGCACAGACTGGAGCACAGAACGAAGCACATTGCTCTGCGCTACTTCCTTGCTCGAGAGTTGCAGCAGCGTGGCCAGCTTCGTCTCGCTTACGTGGCCTCACAGGCCAACACTGCTGATGTTTTCACAAAGGCACTTCAGCCTTGTGATCATCAGCGTTTCTGTACTGTTCTAGGCCTTGTACCTACTGTGCCTCACTTGCTTACTTCTTGACTCTGCTTGTACTGTACTCTATATACATATACCTGCATGCTTACACTTGCTAGGTTGTGTTCACTGTATTGTTTGTTTTCCTTTATATAACTCTGCATGTGAACTGGCCTTGTGGCCATTTGCTTGTGCTCAGACTGCGTGGTGACTTTGTGATCCACCTTGAGCTTGCTTTGCCTTTCTTGACTGGTCTTGTGACCTCTTATTCTCCCCCACTTTGCCTATGGGGGTGTGTCAAACATATATGCTATAGTCTATCTAGGCTGTAGTGGGGTAGCTCTTATAGGGTACAACACGTTTAGGTTTCCTACTTGTACCCACCTGCTTCCTAGTTCAGTCATTCATTCGTTCCATATCCTAACATATTTGTCCTCTAATATCAGTTAAAGCTTGCTTGAACGTGAATAACTTTTTGAGGAGCTCGTTTTAGGTGGCATCTCGGGTTTCTATCTCCTTGGAGATTGTAAACGCTAGTACAATACACTGAAAAACGCGAAATGGTTGGGTCAGACCTTGTTGTACGGTGTACAGTGTGAGAATTGTACGAGGAATGAATGTCGACTAGAAAGGAGATGGGTAAAAATATGAAAACCTAGAAAAGCTGTACCCCATAGTGTCTACCCGACTACAGCCTACACAGGCTATATCATATATGTTTGACACACCCCCATAGGCAAAGTGGGGGAGAACAAGAGGTCACAAGACCAGTCAAGCAAAACAAGGCAAGCTCAGGGTGGATCACGATGTCACCACGCATTCTGAGCACAAGCACAAGGCCACAAGGCCGGTTCACATGCAGAGTTATATGTCAAGGAGAAAGTAAGACAATGATCTCAACCTAGCAAGGGTAAGCATGCAGGTGCAGGTATATATAGATCACACTACAAGCAAAGTCAAGAAGTGAGCAAGTGAGGCCAAGTAGGCACAAGACCTAGCATAGTACAAAGGCGCTGATGATCACAAGGCTGAAGTGCCTTGGTAAAGATATCAGCAGTGTTGGCCCGAGTGGCCACGTAAGCAAGACGAAGCTGACCACGCTGCTGCAACTCTCGAGCAAGGAAGTAGCGCAGAGCAATGTGCTTCGTTCTGTGCTCTAGTCTGTGCTCCTGACACAAGGCCAGCATGGCCTTGTTGTCGACATACGGAACTGGAGGAGAACGAGGCGCCTCTCCCAAGTCGGTCAGCAGGTAGGTGAGCCAGCGTAACTCCTGTGCAGCCATGGCCCAAGAGTAGATCTCAACCTCACAATTGGAGCTAAGAACAGAAGACGAGCGGGTAGACCGCCACGAATCAGAGCCGGGACCAAGGCTGAAGGTGTATACCTGTGACGACCGCTGCGTAGCCAAGTCGTCAACCCAAGAAGCGTCTGCGTGACCAGTGAGGACAACTCGAGCCCGTCCTCCAAGCACGAGCCCCATGCCCGACGTACTGCACAGGTAGCGCAACACCCTCTTAGCTGCATCCATGTGCTCTGATCGGTGTCTCCCAGGAGCAACATAGCATGCCAAGATGCTAAGAGGGTATGCCAGGTCAGGTCGAGTGCAGGTCATCAGGTACATGAGGCAGCCGACAAGCTCTGGGTATGGGCCACTCGGCTCTACGGACTCATCCGAAGGCAGAGCTGAGTGCGAGTGGCGAGTAGACAGAGGAGTGGCCTGAGGCGAGGAGTACGTGAAGTTGAAGCGCTGAAGGACCTGCTGCACCATGTGTGACTGAGTCAAGGTAATGGTGCGGCGTGCTCTGTCCCGGGTGATTTGCAAGCCAAGATAGCTGCGCAGCTCACCCAGGTCTGTGCACGTGTGTCTCTTCTGCAGCTCCGACTTCACGTGGGCCAGTCCAGCAGTGTCAGCAGTAGCAAAGACCAAGTCGTCGACGTATACGAGGATGTAGAACGGCGGCAGAGTAGTGTCGGTGCGGAGAAACAGCGACGGGTCAGCAGTGGAAGGAGCAAACCAAAGAGCCGCAAGCGTAGTCCTCAGTGTGTTGTGCCACTCACGGGGCGCAATAGTCCTCAGTGTGTCGTGCCACTCACGAGGCTATGCTGAAGTCAAGAGAGTGCAGCTCGTAGTCACGGTGAGCAGCGACGTGCAGCAGTACCCGAAGAGTGGTCATCTTCGGGGTGGGAGAGAAGGTCTGAAAGTAGTCAACTCGCTGCCGCTGACTGAAGCCTCGAGCCACGTAACGCGCCTTGAAGACAGGCGGAGAGCCCGGCGGCCGCTTCACCCTGAAAATCCACATGTCATCGACAATGTTCGCCCCAGGTGGGGGAACCTCGTCGACGTAGGTGCCTGTGGACTTCCAGGAAGCCATCTCTGCGTCCATGGCTGTTTGCCACTGAGAGGAGTAGGGACCCTCTATCGCCTCTGCGTAAGAGCGCGGGGTCGGGATGTCTGGTGCATCCGGGTCTCCCTCAGGGGCAAGCAGCATGGACACGAGATGAGGTAATGCAGCAGCAAAACACTGGAACTCCTCCTGCCTGTCCTCAAGGACGTCCGTGCTAAGAGCACACTCACCCCGGACGGACGGAGGTCAGACAGACGCAGACTCAGCAACAAGACTAGCGGCGTAGTCTAGACGACAGTGAGCAGCAAAGTCGAAAAGCTCAACAACTAAGGCAGACGCAGCAGTGGACTCAAAGGAAGGGTCAGTGGTAGCAGTGGCCAGGAGACGCGTGACAGTAGGACTAGCAGCACGAAGGGAGTCAGACTCCGGGTCAGCAAGTGCAGGAAGAGAGGAATCAGGAGGAGACGGCAGAGGGACACGCTGCGGAGCAGAGGAAGGACACAGAACCATCTCGTGTGTGCCGGGGACAGGAGGAGGACGCTGACGCGAACCACGACGACCAGTGCGAGCAGCATGAACAGGTGACGCAGGACGAGACTCAGGCTCACGACGCTCCGTAAGACCTCCTGTCGGACCAGTGTAAGGAGAAGGAGCAGGCAGTGGGGAGGCGGGCTGTAACTGGGACTGCGACTGGACAGGCGGTGGACACTCTAAGGAAGGAGCAGGACCAATAGAAGGCGGGAGACCAAGAACCTGCTCAAGGAGCGGAACGAAGTACGGCCGCGGCCGCGCAGCGCCTCCAGAACCAGTAGGAACAGCACCAGCACCCCCAGCGTCAGCTCCAACTCCAGTAGCACCACCAGCTCCACCAGCACCTCCAGCAGCTCCAGTAGCGCCAACTCCAGCACCCCCAGGAGCACCGGCTCCAGCAGCACCTCCAGCTCCAGCAACTCCAGCTCCAGCACCTCCAAGAGCTCCACCTTTAGCAGGACCACCAGAAGCCCAAGCAGCACCAGCAGCGCCAGGGCCAGCACCTCCAGTAGCACCGGGTCCAGTAGTACCGCCAGCTCCAGCACCTCCAGCAGCTTCAGCCTCAGCAGCACCACCAAGCCCAGCAGCTCCAGTACCTCCAGTACGAGCACCTCCGGGACCAGTGGCTCCAGAACCCCCAGCAGCTCTAGCAGCAGCAGGACCTCCAGCGCCCGTAGCACCACCAGCTCTAGCAGCACGGCTCCAGCGGCAAGCAAACCACTCGCGCAGCTGCTGTGGAGAGAGTGGCTCCCGCCGGGACGAAGCACCCAAAGGACCTCCAGGCGAAGCACCTCCAGCCTCCACACGCGCAGGCTCAGCACCCTCAGGCTCCGCACCCCCAGACTCAGCAACCCCAGGCTCAGCACCCCCAGACTCAGCACCCCCAAACTCAGCACCCTCAGGCTCCGCACGCTCAAGCTCAGCACCCCCAGACCCGGCACCCGCAGGCTCAGCACCCCTAGCAGCACTAGAGTCAACAACTACCTGGACAGGCTCGACTGCGTCTACCTGGGACACACCTGAGGGGGCAGGACCCTGAGGGGGGAGGGGGTCTACCGGGGGAGGACCTGGCGCGAGGAAGAGCGGCGGGGGGGGGAGGGGGGCAGTGCGGTAGGGGAAGAGATGGTAGTAAGGAACCGACTCGTCAAACGTGACGTCGTGAGAGGACAAAACACGGCGCGAGGTGGGGTGGTAAAACTGCCAACCAGGCGCGTTAGGGGGGAAGCTAAGGAAGACGCAGGGAACAGCACGGGAGGACAGCTTGTCCGCAAACAAGTCGCGGACGAAAGCTCGAGATCCCCAGACACGGAACGCAGACGCATCGCCAACCTTCCCCGTCCACCGCAGAGTAGGTGTGGTCTCCGGCACGGAGACTCGGGGCTGGAGGTTGATATGATGCGCCGCGTACTGAACCGCAAACGGCAACAGAAAATGGGGAGCAGCCGCATGGATCATGGACGTACGAGCGACGTCCATGACCATACCAATGCGGCACTCAGCAATCCCATTTTGCTGTGGAGAGGCCGGAAGCGTGAACATCTGGCGGATGCCCTCCGCACGACAGAAGGCCCGCAGAAGGTCGGAGGAAAACTCTTCACCTCTGTCAGAGTGCAGACGCAGAACAGGAAGGTCCGAGCCGAAACTCTCGCTGAGCTGACGACGAGCAGCGCGGATCCAGTCGATCAGCACCTCAGTGACCTCACCCTTGCGGCGCAAGGGGAAGACTGTGGTGTAACGCGAGTAGTCGTCAACGACCAGCAAAAAGTAGCGCTCGTGACCCTGTCCACGGACGCGGGCGGGGCCCCACACGTCCATGTGAAGAGTCTGCAGGGGAGCTTCCGTCGGAGGGAACTCGGAGGAGTGAGGAGCGGCGCGCTGCCGCCCCTCGACGCAAGGAACGCAGGTAGGGGCAGGCCCCGGGGGGAGGGGAGGGAGAGACCGGGGAAGACCAGTGACAAGGACACGCGAGGCCATGCCTCGGAGACGAGGTAGGGAGGGGTGACCAAGTCGGTGGTGCCAGAGGAGAGTCTGGTGAGACAGGAGGCAACACGAGCAGGGGGCAGACTCAGGACCAGACCGGGACGCTGCAGCAAACACCTGACTAGACGCGGCTACCTGACCAGACTCAGCAACCGGAGGAGGCACGGTAGTCAGGGTGTATAGGCTCGACCCAGGCTGACGAGTGAACGTGGCCAGGTGCCGGCCCGTCCGAGTACACGAACAGTGGGTCACCCGCTGACCTCCAGGAGTGAACTGGTCAACCCACGCATCCTGAAGGTCAGCTCCACTCACCAAGTTCGTGGAGAACGAGGGGAGGTGGAGGCCAGACAAAGAGCTAGACGGGACCGCCGGACACAGCAGAACCGTGGAGGAGTGTGCAAGGACCGGACCCCCAGAGGGGTCAGCCAGAGAGACTGCCACCGGCCGACTGAGCGGCGAGAGTGTGGTGCAGTCACGAAAGAAGGAGCGGGAAGCACCCGAGTCAAGGGTGAAAGTGTGCAAGACCTGAGACGACGCGGTACCTGAGAGAGCAGCCTCACCAGCACCTAGAGCAGCAGACTCACTAGCACCTAGAGCAGCAGCCTCAATGCCCAGGTCGGGCAGAACACACAGGCAACAGTCACCCTCAGCACTAATAGACACAGCATACATAGCAGCAAGGATAGCATCATAATCAAGATCAAAGATAGCAACCCCCGACTTAAGCAGATCACCCCAGTGAGGGATCTCAGTGGCGTCAGGAAACTGTGTACGCCAGGCGTCAGTCAGGCGGCCGAAACAGCGGAGCGTGGCGTGCGGGCCGCCGCACGTCTCTCCACTGCGGTCGCCGGTGCGGAGAACGTAAGCGCAGGGACCAGCACCCCCAGACCTCCCACGCCCAGCGTACCACTCACGAAGCTGCTCGGGCGACAGGCTCTCACGAGGGCGCTGCTGCTGCTGGCGCCGGCCACCGCCAAAGCCTCCCCCCTGCACAGCTCCACCCCGACCAGCACCACCGCCGCCGCCACCCCCACCGCCTCCGCCGCCACCGCCACCACCTCCACCCCCACTGCCGCTGCCTCCGCCGCCTCCACCTCCACCACCGCTACCGAAGCCCCCACTCCTGCTACCACCCCCACCTCCACCCCCACCCCCTCCACCGCCTCCACCGCCACCACCGCCGCCCCCGCCATCCCCTCCAGCACCCTTGCCCCCCTTGCTCCTGCCGCTGCGGCGCCTCCCACTAGGAGCAGATGCAGCTCCGACCGACTCGTTGCCAACGATGTCGACAGCAGCAGCAGAGGCAACAGAGGGCAAAAGAGGGACGGGGGAGCACCCCTCAAAGAAAGGGGCACGAGGGTCACCACGAGAGGCTCCTACAGCGACTATACTCTTCTCTGCTGCAAGGAGGCGATCCTCGAGGAGGTCAACGGTGAGCGTGGTGGGGCAAAGGGAGAGGAAGTGGTCCCTGAACGAGCGACGGCAGGGGCCGCGACAGCAGGGGCCGCGACGGCATGGGCCGCGTCTGCCAGGGCCGCGACAGCAGGGGCCGCGACGGCAGGGGCCGCGACCGCAGGGGCCGCGACGGTAGGGGCCGCGACGGCAGGGGGGGGGGGGGGGGGGGGGGGGACGGCAGGGGCCGCGACGGCAGGGCCGCGACGGCTCTAGTCAGGGCCGCGATGGCAGGGTAGGCGCACGGGGCGCAGGTAAGGCAGGCGTGAGGCGCGCGACAGGGCAAGGAGCGCGCTTCGGGCAGGGCAGAAAAAAAAAAATAAGTGGTGGGCCCTAAAAAAACGGTCCCACTAGGGAACCCGCTCTATACCATGTGAAAGATGTACGAGGAATGGTGTGGACTAGAAAGGAGATGGGTACAAGTATGAAAACCTAGAAAAACTGTACCCCATAATGTCTACCCCACTACAGCCTACACAGGCTATATCATATATGTTTGACAGAATGTTCATGCCGTCCGCCTCAAACCAGGACTGGTACTGCTGGCGAACACTCGCTTTGAAGCTCTTGTTCACCGACACATCGAGCGGCTGCACGTCTGCCGTGCATCCCGCCAGGATGACCGCCGGCACGATGTTGAGCGCCGCGAATCTCGCCTTGACTTCCTTGGTAAGGTGACCACGGTAGGAGTCGAGTACTAGCATGGCGCTCCGACTCTGCTCGCCGAATTTCGGTTTCAGGAACGGCACCACGCCCTCATCGAGCCACTGGATGACGCCCGTGGCCTCCATCCACCCGTTCGCTTGGCAGCCGACCACGACACCTGCACACAAGCAAGCGGTGGTTAGTCCCTTTTTTTTGTTGAACGTCCAAAACACGCACAAGAAGATGTGCTTACCGTTCGGGAAGTCACCCTTAGGCTGTGTCTTGCGCTTGAAAAACACCCACGGCTTCAACTTTAACTTCAACTTCAACTTAGGGGCAACAACTCTTAAACCATGCGAATTCGCTCGAGGTAAGCGAGAAACAAGGCACTTACGCTCCTACGTTTTCTGCGCCACCTTAGTTTTCATGCGCACGCTGAGGTTCCACCGCTTGCGGAACCGCTCCGACCACCGCTGACTCCCTTTCCACTTGACTTTCGGGAACAGCACCTTCATCACTTCGCGTGACCATTCTTGGAGCCGGCCGACTGAAACTGCAACACCGCGGCGTCGCCAGTCGAGGAGTTGAGCGTACACCTTTAACTCCATGGGTCTGTACCAAGAAGACCTCCCGCGCCCATGAAGTCGACACCGTGCGGCATGTGAAGCCTTGAGCTCCTCTGCTTGGGTTTTCCACTCCGTCAGGCATTTGCGGTGTATGCCGGACTCCCGCGCGACCTCGCTTATCGATGCCGCCAGCTCCAGCCGCACGAGCCACCTGAGTTTCTCCTGGGAGGTATAGGATTGCCGTTTATGTTGAGACGGCTTGTGCCTGGGAGAGGGGGGGCGGGCATCTCGGTTCTGGGAGGAGGGGTGGGGTCGTTTTTTGTTAATCGGCGGATACGTCGGTATCGGCATCTTCTCGCGTGGTGCGTCGCGCCACCATGACTCCACACCGTCGTCGTCCTCGGCACTTGCACCACGATCTGGGAACACGTCCTCCTCGGCGCCCGCTTCACCGTCGTCGTCGCCGCTGTTTTGTTTATCGGCGGCCACGTCATCGTCGGCGCCCACAGCCGACTCGTCCCACGTGCAAGCTTCGGGCTGTCCCCACCGTGGTGCAGGCGGCGGAGCCTGGATGAACACATCAGGGGCCTTGGGTGTGTCCGGTTCAGACAGCCACTCGTCGAAAGTGGCTGGTAAATACAGCTGGAGCACGGGCCGTTGGTGAGCACTGGCACCGATATCAGGCGGATTTGGAGGAGCGGGAGGTGCGAGAGGAGCAGGAGGAGCAGGAGGTGCAGGAGGAGCAGGAGGAGCAGGGGGCGCTGGGGGTTCAGGTGGCACTGGAGGCGCTGCGGGCTCACGGGTATACCACCCATCGTCGGTAAGTCGCCATGGGCGAGCTCTCTTGTTCTTGAAGAGGAAGTGCGTCCCGCTGAATTCCGCCATGGCTTTGCCAGCCAGGCGGCCTACACTGGAATCTGAATGAAAAAAATGAGAACGAGGGTGCACAAATGGGCAACGAAGGGGACCCCGTAAGGTTGGCGCCTCGGGGTCCTCGTCAATGACAGGCGGGAAACCCACGCCTACCCCCGTAGAGGACCCTGCGTGGCAGCATAAAAGCTGCGCTGGCAGGGAATATTCCCCACCCTTCGAGAGGGTTCGGAAGAAATGCACATGCCACGCAATGCATGCGACTGTGATTGGGCCGCACGGCAACATCCCCGTCACTGCTGTCACGATCGATGGTTCTAGACAAAACTGTGCGGTGGGAAACCGAACCGCTGCTGTTTTTGTCTGGAAACCATGCACGATCCCACGTGTTGCATGGTCGGTTGAATTCGCCTTATTGCGGGCTTCAATTTGGTATGTTTAAAAGTGATTTTTTTTCCTATTACAAGCGCATGCGCTTATACACATGACTCGATTAGAAGCGCACCCCTCTAAAAAACATTGTTTTATTATAAGCGCACATGCGCTTCTATCCGGGGTAATACGGTACCAATCAGGGAATTCGATGAGTGTTGACTGTGACCACGTAGGGACAAAGGTTACCTTACCACGCAGGGATAATGGGTACCACGAAGGGGTTCGGATGATCTGATGGGTACCATCCAGCCACGTGGCAAACTGCGGACGTGAGCGGGCTCGATGCTGGTTACCCAGGAGGTAATTACCCAACTGTCTCTGTTTGCCTATCAAGCAGCAAGTAAAAGAGATGGCCGCTAAATCTTTTACCTATCAAATAATAAGATACAAAAAATGTGCTAAGCCTTTGTTGCTTTGAACTTTATGTTCTACATGACATATGGTTGCTACTTAAACCTACACATCTACTTGGCTACGCTCACTATAGCTACACCACCTATATGACCATTGCAAAACAAGCCTGTCTAAGTCTACAGAAGCAGCCTAAAATGTTTATGAACGTCCCCTGCTCGGTAGTGTTTCTCCCTACTAAGTTCCAGCTTCAAGACGAAGCATCCGGGCGGCAAGGGCACAGCTACTCGGTCAGGATGAATAATTCTGGCTAGCAACTCAACACCATCGACCAATCGCGGGCCTGCGTTGAGGAAGAGACATGACTCGATAATGTAAACCTGCCCAGATTCAGTTGCGGGCAGCGACCAAAAACCGGGCAGGCGAGCAAGCGCCTCAACCTGTGAAAAAGAACACGACATGAGGGGGAAGGCAGGGACAGGCTTGCAAATGAAGAATCTTACAAAAGCGAGATGGGACCTTTCTGTCACAACAACACAGACATGTGCTCTTTTGAATCAACTACCAAAACCCTATACCCTTCAACCCTCGCCCCTAACCCTTCACCCCTCACCCCCCACACCCCCCATCCCCACTCATCACCCCTCACCACTTCCAACCTCGAGCGAGTGAGTCTTCACAACAGCAGCACACGGCGTCAGAAACAGCACCTGAGGCCCAAGCGCCGTAACTCTCCCAACTCTCCGCCCCCCCCATACTTACCCTTCACTCCACCCCTATCCCACTCCTTACACCGCTACACTTCTTCCTTCCATCCTCACCTGAGCAAGAGCGGTATTCACATCAGCAGCACACGGCGTCAGAAACAGCACCTGGCCCAAACGCTGTAACTCTCCCTCTCCCCTCCCCCCCCCCCTCCCTTAAACTTTTACTCCACCCCTACCCCACGCCTTACCTCTCAACCCTTCCCACCCTCACCTGAGCAAGAGCAGTCGTCACATCAGCAGCACACGGCGTCAGAAACAGCACCTGCGGCCCAAACGCTGTAATGCTCTCCCACAAAACCTTCTGCACCGGGCTGCCCGGCTCCTGCAGCCCGCCATCATCCGCCCCGGCCAAAACTTTCATCTCGGGAAGCCAATGCCCAGCCATAACGAGAGGAGAGATGGATTCTAGGGAGGTGACCCGGGGGCGGGGGGCGGTGGCGAGGGCAGCAGCGAGGGAGCGGAGGCGCAGGTGGAGGTGAGAGGAGAGGGCCTGGGCTGGCTGATACAGACCTAGGGCTGTCCCCACAGTGACCACGGACTCTAGCACCTGAGCGAGCTGGTGGGGTGGAGAGAGGGTGAGAGGCGGATAAGGGAAGTAAGAGAGGGTTATAAAGGGAGAGGGCCTGGGCTGGCTGGTGCAGACCCACCCAGGGCTGTTCCCACAGTGACCACCGACTCTAGTACCTGGGGGAGCTGGTGGGGTGGGGAGAGGGTGAGAGGCATGTAAGAGAAGAAAGAGAGGGTTATAAACAGTAGGCCTGGGTTGGCTGGTGCTTTGAGTCGACTCAAAACAAGACCTAGAGCTGCCCCCACAGTGACCACTGACTCTAGCACCTGGGAGAGCTGGTGGGGTGGGGAGGAGGGGCGGACAGGAGAATGGGGAACAGAGCCAGTCAATGCCCCGCCAACCATAACTGGAGGGAGATGAACTCTCAGTCATTGCATCATCTCTAGGGAGGTGATTCAGGGGGGGGCGGGGGGCGGTGGCGAGGGCAGCAGCGAGGGAGCGGAGGCGCAGGTGGAGGTGGGATGTGAGGGCCTGTGGCTGCTGCAGACCTAGGGCTGCCCCCACAGTGACCACGGACTCTAGCACCTGGGCGAGCTGGCAGGTGATAGGGGAGACAAATAAGGAAACAGGCGGGAGGCTTATAAAGGGGATGGCATTGCTTGGCGCAGACCCAGAGCTGCCCTCACAGTGACCACTGATTCAAGCACCTGGGGGAGCTGGTGGGGTGGGAGGAGAGGAGTGGCAGGTGGGGGAACCGGGAGAAAGGGTTATAAAGGGGGAGGCGTTGGCTGGCTGGTGCAGACCCAGCGCTGCCCTCACAGTGACCACTGACTAAAGCACCTGGGAGAGCTGGTGGGGTGTGGAGAGAGTGAGAGGCATGTAAGAGAAGAAAGAGAGGTTTATACAGGGGATGGCCTGGGCTGGCTGGTGCAGACCCAGAGATGCCCCAACAAGTCACCACCACCGACTCAATCACCTGGGAGAGCTGGTGGGATGGGGAGATGAGGCCCGGGGGAGAGGCATATACGGGGCACCCACAGTCACCACAGGGCTGTGGCAGGACGGAGAGAAACGACTGATGTGTCACCTCCTCCCTGTGACCATTTGAGTCGACTCAAAAGTCTCTCCAAGTTGCCCTACGAGTTGGGAACTCACTGTGGCAGGACGAAGAGCCACTACAGAGAGAAGCGATCTAAGGTCTGTCCGAGTGATATTAAAATCAAGTTGCCAAGCTGACTTGGGAATTCTCATTAGTGTCCCCAACCACATTGCCCTATTGAGTTAGGAACTCACTGTGGCGGGACGAAGGGCTGCTACGGAGAAAAGCAATCAAAGGTATCTTCTCCGAGTGATATTGGAATGAAGTTGCCAATCTGACTTGGAAAAACTCAACTGTGTCACCAACCAACCAAGTTGCCCTACGATTGGGAACTCACTGCGGCAGGACGGAGAGAAACGATTGATGCGCCGCCTTCTCCCGAGCCTGAGTTCTCAGGCATTGTTCCAAAAGCCTCACATTATATTGACCACTTGCCCTACGAGTTGGGAACTCACTGTGGCAGCACATAGAGAAACGATTGATGCGCCGCCTTCTCCCAAGCCTGGATTTTCAAGAGTTGTCCCAAAAGTCTCACATTAAATTATCAAGTTGGCCTACGAGTTGGGAACTCACTGTGGCGGGTCGGAGAGAAACGATTGATGCACCGCCTCCTTCTCCCGAGCTTGATTCACCGAGGCTCCTCCGAACCTCTGCAGCTAAGGTACGGCTGTCACAATGGCTTCCCTTTTCTGCCACTCCTGATCCCTTTAGTCCTCCTGCTGTTGGGCCTTGTGCTGACCCTCCAGAACCAGCAGCACCAGCAGCAGCAGCAGCACTAGCAGCAGCAGCACCAGCAGCATCAGAAACCCCAGCAGCAGTAGCAGAATCAGCAGAATTAGCTGCAGCAGCAACAGCGGTGGGCTGTGTGTTTCCATCTTGCCAGTGCAGGTCGCAGCGCAGGCAGGCAGTGGAGCCCCCCAAGAGCACCACATCTGGCTGCACCGCTCTCAACCACTCCGAATCCAGCACACAAGGGGAGGCTTGAACCTAAGAACGGGAAAAGGAGGGAGAGAGGGAGGGAGGAGGGAGGGCGGAAGGGAGGGAGGGAGGAAGGGAGGGTGGGAGGGAGGGTGGGAGGGAGGGTGGGAGATAACACCTTATTGCCTTGTAGACACAGAGGATCCCACAAGTTCAAACGGTCATGTTTTGAGTCGACTCAAAACAGGACTCATTACACTGGGAGATAACACCTTAATGCCTAGTAGAAACAGAAGATCCCACAAGTTGAAACGGTCATGTTTCGAGTCAACTGAAAACACAACTCATTACACTGGGAGGTAACACCCTATTGCCTAGTAGAGACAGGAGATCCCACAAGTTGAAACGGTCACACACACAAGGAGCATGCAAAGGGTGGAAAACTCACTTTGAAAACACAGCTAGCTGACTGCAGGGCAGCGAAGCACCTGGTAGGAACTACACGATTGGGATGAGGGAAACGGCAGGTTTTTGAGTCAACTAAAAAAGCATGTAACGGAAGCAAAACTCACCTTTGAAGACGGCTTGCTGGCAGCAGGGCAGCGAAGCACCTGGTTGCAACAAGCAGTTGGGAAGCGACCGGAGGAGGTGGAACACACATGGCATGGCATTATGGTATGACATGGCCGTATGGGATGATGACACATGGCATGGCCGTATGGGATGATGACACATGGCATGGCCGTATGGGATGATGACACATGGCATGGCCGTATGGGATGATGACACATGGCATGGCCGTATGGTATGATGGCACATGGCATGGCCGTATGGGATGATGACACATGGCATGGCCGTATGGTATGATGACACATGGCATGGCCGTATGGGATGATGTCACATGGCATGGCTGTATGGGATGATGACACATGGCATGGCCGTATGGTATGATGACACATGGCATGGCCGTATGGGATGATGACACATGGCATGGCCGTATGGGATGATGACACATGGCATGGCCGTATGGTATGATGACACATGGCATGGCCGTATGGGATGATGACACATGGCATGGCCGTATGGGATGATGACACATGGCATGGCCGTATGGGATAGTGACTCATGGCATGGCAGCATGTCAAGACAACATGATTGGAAGAGGGTTGACATCAGTATACCACGTGGCATGGGTGTGGGAGGGAGCTGGATGGGCGGCACTGATCCGACAAGCCAATCAGCTGGTCCGTTGCTCCTGAAAAGCAAGAAAAGAATGGGTGTGAATGAAGGGATTATATTAGATTTGAGACGTCTCGAAATCTGACAAGCCAATCAGCTGGTCCGTCGCCCCTGAAAAGCCGCAACAGAATGGGGTGTGATTTTCAAGTTGAAAATACTTCAGTCGACTCAACTCAAAAGCAGGGTAAGATCCGGGTGTGGGTGAAGGGAGCAAATGAGGGAGGGTTGTGGCGGTTGAGGGGCAGAGCAGTCTGCCAAAGCCGAGATCGTGGGGCACGACACCACACCACACCACACCGCGCAGCACCGAACCACTTACTGAGTGCCACGATGATATCTGTTGCTGAAGGTGACAGTGACACCACACGAGGCTTCCTGCTTCTCCCTCCCACCTGGCGTCCCTCTGTTGCCATTCCACCTGACATTCCACCTGAAAATACACCCCCCATTCCACCTGCCATTCTCAACCCTGCTGCAGCCACCCTGTAACTCCCTACTGTCACACCAGCACCTGTCTCCACCCCCTTACACCGCATCCAGCCCTCCACCGTATCTGCCACAGCCAGACTGGCTTGTCCTGCAGTTATCAAGCTCCCTACTTTGTCCCCTTGCCCCTGCTCCTGCTTCTGCTCTAGTTGTTTCTGCTCCTGCTGTTGCTGCAGTTGCTGTTGCTGTTGCTGCAGTTGCTGTTGCTGTTGCTGCAGTTGCTGCTGCGGCTGCTGCTGCCACTGCCCCTGATCCTGCTCCTTCTGCCCCTGCCCCTGCCCCTGCCCCTGCCCCTGCCCCTGCCCCTGCACCTGTCCTTCTCCCAGCCTCTGCCACTGCTGCTCTCCCTGCTGCATCCCCCCCTGCGGACCCTCATCCCCTAACCTTCCCCTGCTTTCCCCTACCCCAAACCCTTCTCCCCATCTCCCCCCCTCGTTCGCTTGACCCAGATCCAACCTCCTTCTCGTACCAAACGAGAAGTCTTTAGAAGGGGAGAAGTGAGTGTGGGGATCTGAGAAAACGTGAAGGTGAGCGTGAGGGTAGGAGGTGTGAGGGTCAGAGTGAGTGTGGAAATGAGAGAAACTGTGAGATTCTGAGAAGGAATGCAGGCCAGAGTGAGTGTTGGGGGCAGGGGGGGGTGTGGGAATGAGAGTGTGTGGGGGGAGTGGGAAGAGTGTGAGGGTCTGAGAGAGTGAGGGAGTCTGAATTGAGGAGAGACGCATTCACGTCAGATGGGGGAGTGTGGAATTTCAGTTTTGGGGATTCAAAGTTCGGGCAGGAATCAAAGAAAGCGTCACTCTCAGGCTCTGCTTCTGGTCCCAAACGGGCAGCCTGAAAAGCTTGAGCACCCCGACCTGCAGCTTCGGCAGCAGCTTCGGCTGCAGCCTTGGAAGCAGGTTCGGGAGGAGTGTTGAACTGGGGTAGATTTGAAGGAGTAGGAAGAAGGGTGGGTTGAGCCCCTGTAGCAGCTGCTGAGAGGGGAGGGCCAGAAAAAGGAGTGCTGAGAGGAGGGAGGGGTTGAGAGTAAAGAGGATAATGTTGCTGCTGGTACTGCTGCTGTTGCTGCTGCTGCTGATTTTGATGGTCATGATGATGATGCAGCTGCTGCTGATGCTGAGAATGATGGGAAGGGGGGTGTTGGGGAGGATAGTGAGAGGAGTGAGGATGCTGAGGAGGAGGGGGATGCATGGAGGAGTGAGGATGGGGTGGGGTATGAGCGTTCATGGAAGAATGCCCAGCATGTGTGATGTGGGGGGTGTGAGTTGCGTGAGTGGCATGGGTGGTGTGAGTGGCATGGGCAGCGTTTGCAGCCTGAGTGGCAAGCCCAGACATGTGCCCATAGCTCCCATGTGCTGACAAAACCGCCCCTCCCACCCCCCTGCTACCACCACTACCAGCAGCAGCAGAAGCACCAGCACCAGCAGCAGGGGCAATGGCAGCATCGGGAGTGCTTGTAACATGCAGGCCTGTAAGGAGCGGCGCACTAGCAGTCTTCGTTGGAGTCCCATCCGCGGACCTCATTCCCCCTCTCCCCAATACCTCTTCCCCCATCCCCCCTTTTCCCATTCCCCCTGCTGCTCCTGCTCCTCCTGCTCCTGCCACTACCACTGCCTCTGCCGCCGCCCCTGCTCTGGCTCCTTCCCTTGCTCCTTCTGCCCCTCCTGCCGCTGCTCCCACTGCCCCTCCTGCTACCCTCACCGCTCGTGATTGACTGGAAACCTCATCCTCGATATAAAGCTTCTGCGACGTTTTGAGAGACACCTCATTCTCAGTATAGAGCCTCCCACTCGCGCTCCTGCTCACTGTTATGCTGCCACTAGCAGCACCAGCAGCACCAGCACCACCAGCACCACCAGCACTAGCAGCAGCACCACCAGCATTAGCAGCAGCAGCACCACCACCGCCACCACCACCAGCAGCAGCACCAGATGCTAAAGTTCCAGTGAAGCTCCTCTGAACCTGGGCGTCGTGGATATGAGAGTGGTGCAAATGGGTGTCGCGGAGCAGAGTGCGGTACAGCTGGGTGGGCAGGGAACGGAACCCGTCACTATTGCCACTGCTTCTGCCGCTGCTGCCACTCCTAGTGCCCTTCCCATCTGCCGCACTAGAAGCTTCGTTTACATCCGAGTGCTTCCGAGCATGCTGCTGCTCTTGCTGCTGATGCTTCTGCAGATGCTTTTGCTGCTGCCGCTGCTGCATTTGATCCTCATGGGTATACCTCCCTGTCTGCCCATCCTCCCCTAACTGCTGCACCTGCTGCCCATTCTGCCCCTTCTGCTCGATCCCCACCGTTTCCTCCTGCCTCTGTCTCTCCCTCTGCCTCTCCATCTCTCTCTCCCTCACTTCCTCAACCAAACGAGGGTCCAGACGCATTGTCCTAGGCGCTTCTCTCTCCTCCTCCTGCTCGGTCCCCACCTCATCCTCCTCCTCCTCTTCCTCCTCTTCTTCCTCCCAACTCACCTCCCTTCTCTCCTCCGCCCCTACCTCTTGAAACCCCTCAACTGTGTCTCTTGCTTCAAAATACCTCGAACCACGCCCCGCCGCGTCCCGCCACCCCCCATTCTCCATCTTCCCTCTCTCCTCTCCCTTCTCTCCCTCCCCACTCTTCTCTCCCACCCACGCCACACGCCCTGAACCGCTCCAGCTTCCGCTCCCACTTCTGGCACCATTTCCATTTTTTGCAACACTTCCACTTATGCCAACATTTCCACTTTTGGCATGCCCAGTCCCCTCTGCCTGAGCAGCAGCCCCAGCAGCAGCAGCAGCGAGCTTCCTCATCGATCCAGCTGATAAATTCTTAAGAGATCCACCAGCTGACCCTCCTCCCCTGCCTCCTCCTCCACCTCCTCCCCCTCCTCCTTCTCCTCCTCCTCCTCCTCCTCCTCCTCCTCCTCCTCCTCCTCCTCCTCCTCCTCCTCCTCCTCCTCCTCCTCCTCCTCCTCCTCCTCCTCCTCCTCCTCCTCCTCCCCCTCCTCCCCCTCCTCCCCCTCCTCCTCCTCCTTCTCCCAAAACCCCTACACCTGCACTCACAAAATCCGCCAATTTCCCACTTGAAGGCCCCTTCACCCCTCCTCCAACCCCTCCCCCCGTCTCAAAAATCTGCTCCATGCTCCTCCCACTGTTGCTCCCCACAAAGTCCGACAGCCGCCCACTAGACGTCAGCCCCTCATCAAACTCCGAAGAGCTCCGCAAGTCGCTCGCATTCATCTCATCATAATCCGAAGCCGAACCGGAATCCGCATAGCTCCTGCCATCTGTTCCAGAAGCAACTGCTGAAGAGGGATTGGCAGCGGTGGAGAGGTATGCCGAGGGATCCGAGGTCGAGCTACCACCACCACCACTTCCTCCTCCACTTCCTCCTCCACTTTCTGATCTCCCCGCCACTGAACCACCCCCACCACCTCTGTTACTAGACCCTCCTCCTCCACCTCTCCTTCCTCCCACTCCTTCCCCTCCTCCCTCCCCTCCTCCCTCCCCTCCTCCCTCCCCTCCTGCTCCTCCTGCCCCCGTCCCTCCTCCCTGAACTTTTCCGCTAGTCCCACCGTCTCTCCTTCCGTGGCCCCCATACCCACCCCCTCCCCCCCTCTCCCCCTCCTCCTCTCGCTCCTCCTCCTCTCACTCCGCCTCCTCCCCCCACTCTTCCCCCTCGCCCAGGCGCCCCTTGCCCTCCGCCCAGGCTCAACTCCTCAAGCCCACCACCCCCACCCCCAGGCATCCATAGCTCAGATATAGACCTTCGCATGGGAGAGGGGATGAACCCCGGCCCTCCCACCCCTTGACTGCCATTCCCTTCCCTGCTGTATCCTGTTGATTGGTAAGGGAGGGGTGGGGAGAGCTCGTATCGAGCCCAGTCAACGCCGCCCCGCCCCCCTCCTCCTCCGTTGCCCGTTCTCCCCCCACTTCCGCCGCCTGTGCCCGCCCCGTATCCATATCCTGTGTGATTTGATTGTCCGCCGTATGATATTGCCACAGCGCTGCCAATGGCGCTGCCGCCCGGAAACATGACATATGGGACAACGCTACCGCCCACGCGCTCTCCAATCACGTACGATTCTGAACGTGAGGATCGGTCCTCTGCCTCGCGAGCGCCCATCCGCCGAGCCTGGAGGTCAGCCTCGGTGGGGTCGTCGTGCTCAGGCGAAATGCCTGACGGTCTGCCTGAGAAACCACCTGAATAAGCACCTGAAGAACCAGGAACAGTACCCGGATGAGCTCTGGGGATAATATCCTCATGCCACTGCCCCCTGGGATCATACACTCGTCCTCCAATACCCCCATATCCTGCCCCTGCCTCTCCCCCTCCCCCTCTTCCTCGCCCATATGATTCCATATAATGAGGTGGCGAAACCCCCCCACCGTAATACATCCCACCAGACCCACCAATCCCTCCCCTTCCGCCCCCCACTCCTCCACCTCCTCCCCTCCCATACGTCTCGAGATAATGAGGAGGCGATACCCCCCCACCAGCATCAAACCCCCTCGCATCCCACCTCCCTCCGCTCTCACTCCTCCTACGAAACGAGCTCCCAGACTGCACAGAAGACACAGAAGAGGGTGCACAACCTCCGGAAACCCCATGGTGCTGCTGCTGCTGCTGCTGCAACCCCAGCTGGCTCGGGTGAACCGGGGACGAGTACATATTATACGAGACCGATCGCTGCGACAACCTATCGTCCTCATTCATGCATCTGCCACCGCTGCAGGCAGCTGCCGCCCCTGCTGCTGCCGCCGCTGCCGCCCCTGCTCCGGCCACTGCTGAGGCAGAGCAGCAGCGACGGCTGCGGATTTGGTAGGGTCGGTTCGGCATGCGTCTATGAAGGCGGTGGGCGAGGGAGGGGGTTGGAGGCGAAGTGCAGATGCACGTAGGACGCCAGTACTGCCCCCACCATGTAGCCCTCTGGACGGGAGGTGGCGCCTGGAGTTTGCTGCTCGATAAGGTACCTGGGGAGGGGGAGGGCAGGCAAGGGGGAGGGTGGGGAGGGAGGGGAGGGAAGAAAGGGGTTGGAGGCGAAGTGCAGATGCACGTAGGATGCTAGCACTGCCCCTGCCATGTAGCCCTCTGGACGAGCGGTAGAGCCGGGGGTCTGCTGCTCAATCAGGGTACCTGGAAGGGGGAGGGCAGGCAGGGGGGAGGGGTGGGGAGGGAGGGAGGGAAGAAAGGGGTTGGAGGCGAAGTGCAGATGCACGTAGGATGCTAGCACTGCCCCTGCCATGTAGCCCTCTGGACGAGCAGTAGAGCCGGGAGTCTGCTGCTCAATCAGGTAGCTGGGGAGGGGAGAGGGGGAGGGAGAGAGCAGCGATGGGGGGGGCGAGGGTGTGCTTCGAAGGAGTCAGGGGGGTATGCTGCTCGATCAGGTACTGGCAAATGTGCAAGGAGGGCATGGGGAAGGGGGGTCGCGAAAAGGGGTGGTTTTTTTAGAATTCTCAAAAACCAGCCAGGGGGGTATGCTGCTCGGGTCAGGTACTGGCAAATGTGCAAGGAGGGCATGGGGAAGGGGGTCACGAAAAGGGGTGGAGTCCTCAAGTCGTGCCATGCCATGCCTGTGACACCACCTCAAATACTCCTCTCACCCGAACTCAAGCTGGTGGCTGTGGAATGAGGACGGTCATCCAGCACACCCTCTGGTCATGCTGCAGCATCATGTGCATGCATCCCACATACCATGCTGTGACACCACCTCAAATACTCCTCTCACGGTCTCACCCGAACTCCAGCTGGTGGCTGTGGAATGAGACGTCATCCAGCACACCCTCTGGTCATGCTGCAGCATCATGTGCATGCATCCCACATACCATGCCTGTGACACCACCTCAAATACTCCTCTCACGGTCTCACCCGAACTCCAGCTGGTGGCTGTGGAATGAGACGTCATCCAGCACACCCCTCCTCCATGCTGCACCCAAACTATCTCAACTCATGCATACCATAGAGCACCAAACCAAACCCTTTCTCACCCGAATTCCAGCTGGTCGCCGTGGAACGAGCCGTCATCCAGCACAACCTCCTGCCATGCTGCACCGAACCAGCTCACCCTCGTACCACTCAACACCCCCTGAGCACCCCTGCTTACCCGAATTCCAGCTGGTCGCCGTGGAACGAGCCGTCATCCAGCACCACCTCACTGAAGTGGAAGAACTGCCCTCTCATCTCGCCCAGCTCAGCTGGGAACAGCACACAGTTGGGCTGGGGGCGAACCTGGGAGAAGAGAGGAGACAAAGAGAGGGTGGGGCAAGGGAGAAAAAGGGGGGAATGGGGAAAGGAATGAGCCGTCATCCAGCACGACCTCGCTGAAGTGGAAGAACTGCCCTCTCATCTCGCCCAATTCGGCTGGGAACAGCACACAGTTTGGGCTGGGGACGCACCTGGGAGAAGAGAGAAGACACAGGGGGAAATGAAGCGGCAAAAGAGGAACAGAGTTGGTGAGGTGGGGAAGATGGGGAGTCACGTTCAGCACGACCTCGCTGAAGTGGAAGAACTGCCCCCTCATCTTGCCCAGCTCGGCTGGGAACAGCACACAGTTGGGCTGAGGACGCACCTGGGAGAAAACAGGGTGGGAATGGGGAAATGGCGGGATGGGGGTATGGAGAGGCAAGAGAGATACAGGGTGGGTGGGGTGGTGGAAGGAGGGAGTGTCTTATCCCAGCACGACCTCACTGAAGTGGAAGAACTGCCCCCTCATCTCGCCCAGCTCCGCTGGGAACAACACACAGTTGGGTTGGGGACGCACCTGGGAGCATGAATGGGGGAATCGGGGGGGAAGAGAGGAACAGGGTGGGGGAAACGAGGTGGGTGGGGTGGGGTGGGGAAAGGAGGGAGAGGCATCCAGCACGACCTC
>CANJKZ010000229.1:0-29055 GCA_947471745.1 Closterium sp. Naga37s-1 | reverse complement strand
AGGGAGAGTGGAGCGGAGAGGGAGGGAGAGTGGAGCGGAGGGGGAGGGAGAGTGGAGCGGAGGGGGAGGGAGAGTGGAGCGGAGGGGGAGGGAGAGTGGAGCGGAGAGGGAGGGAGAGTGGAGCGGAGGGGGGAGGGAGAGTGGAGCGGAGGGGGAGGAGAGTGGAGCGGAGGGGAGGGAGAGTGGAGCGGAGGGGGAGGAGAGTGGAGCGGAGGGGGAGGGAGAGTGGAGCGGAGGGGGAGGGAGAGTGGAGCGGAGGGGGAGGGAGAGTGGAGCGGAGGGGGAGGGAGAGTGGAGCGGAGGGGGAGGGAGAGTGGAGCGGAGGGGGAGGGAGAGTGGAGCGGAGGGGTAGGGAGAGTGGAGCGGAGAGGAGGGAGAGTGGAGCGGAGGGGGAGGGAGAGTGGAGCGGAGGGGGGAGGGAGAGTGGAGCGGAGGGGGAGGGAGAGTGGAGCGGAGGGGAGGAGAGTGGAGCGGAGTGGGAGGGAGAGTGGAGCGGAGGGGGAGGGAGAGTGGAGCGGAGGGGGAGGGAGAGTGACGGAGGGGAGGAGAGTGAGCGGAGGGGGAGGGAGAGTGGAGCGGAGGGGGAGGGAGAGTGGAGCGGAAGAGGGAGGGAGAGTGGAGCGGAGGGGTAGGGAGAGTGGAGCGGAGGGGGCTGAGTGGAGGGAGGATAGTGGAGCGGAGGGGGAGGGAGAGTGGAGCGGAGGGGGAGGGAGAGTGGAGCGGGTAGGGGGAGGGGAGGAGAGTGGAGCGGAGGGGGAGGGATGAGTGGAGCGGAGGGGGAGGGAGAGTGGAGCGGAGGGGGATGGAGAGTGGAGCGGAGGGGGAGGACGAGTGGAGCGGAGGGGGGAGGGAGAGTGGAGCGGAGGGGAGGGGAGAGTGGAGCGGAGGGGAGGGGAAGAGTGGAGCGGAGGGGGAGGGAGAGTGGAGCGGAGGGGGGAGGGAGAGTGGAGCGGAGGGGGAGGGAGAGTGGAGCGGAGAGGGTAGGGAGAGTGGAGCGGAGGGGGAGGGAGAGTGGAGCGGAGGGGGAGGGAGAGTGGAGCGGAGGGGGAGGGAGAGTGGAGCGGAGGGGGAGGGAGAGTGGAGCGGAGGGGGAGGGAGAGTGGAGCGGAGGGGGAGGGAGAGTGGAGCGGAGGAGGAGGGGAGAGTGGAGCGAGTGGAGCGGAGGGGGAGGGAGAGTGGAGCGGAGGGGGAGGGAGAGTGGAGCGGAGGGGGAGGGAGAGTGGAGCGGAGGGGGAGGGAGAGTGGAGCGGAGGGGGAGGGAGAGTGGAGCGGAGGGGTAGGGAGAGTGGAGCGGAGAGGAGGGAGAGTGGAGCGGAGGGGGAGGGAGAGTGGAGCGGAGGGGGAGGGAGAGTGGAGCGGAGGGGGAGGGAGAGTGGAGCGGAGGGGTAGGGAGAGTGGAGCGGAGAGGGAGGGAGAGTGGAGCGGAGGGGGAGGGAGAGTGGAGCGGAGGGGGAGGGAGAGTGGAGCGGAGGGGGAGGGAGAGTGGAGCGGAGGGGGAGGGAGAGTGGAGCGGAGGGGGAGGGAGAGTGGAGCGGAGGGGGAGGGAGAGTGGAGCGGGAGGGGAGGGAGAGTGGAGCGGAGAGGGGAGGGAGAGTGGAGCGGAGGGGGAGGGAGAGTGGAGCGGAGGGGGAGGGAGAGTGGAGCGGAGGGGGAGGGAGAGTGGAGCGGATGGGGAGGGAGAGTGGAGCGGAGGGGGAGGGAGAGTGGAGCGGAGGGGGAGGGAGAGCTGGATGGGAGGTTGGGAGCTTGGAGCGGGGGAGGGAGAGTGGAGCGGAGTGGGAGGGAGAGTGGAGCGGATAGGGGGAGGGAGAGTGCGGGGGTAGGGAGAGTGGAGCGGAGCGGGTAGGGAGGTGGAGCGGCGAGGGGAGGGAGAGTGGAGCGGATGGGGAGGGAGAGTGGAGCGGAGGGGGAGGGAGAGTGGAGCGGAGGGGGAGGGAGAGTGGAGCGGCGGGGGAGGGAGAGTGGAGCGGAGGGGGAGGGATAGTGGAGCGGAAGGGGGAGGGAAGGAGTGGAGCGGAGGGGTAGGGAGAGTGGAGGGAGGGGTAGGGAGAGTGGAGCGGAGAAGGAGGGAGGGAGCGGCGGGGAGGTAGAGTGGAGCGGAGGGGGAGGGAGAGGGAGAGCGGAGGGGGAGGGAGAGTGGAGCGGAGGGGAGGGAGAGTGGAGCGGAGGGGGAGGAGAGTGGAGCGGGAGGGGGAGGGAGAGTGGAGCGGATGGGAGGGGAGAGTGGAGCGGAGAGGGAGGGAGAGTGGAGCGGAGGGGGAGGGAGAGTGGAGCGGAGGGGAGGGAGAGTGGAGCGGAGGGGGAGGGAGAGTGGAGCGGAGGGAGGGAGGAGAGTGGAGCGGAGGGAGAGGAGGGAGAGTGTGAGGGAGGGGGAGGGAGGAGAGTGGAGCGGAGGGGGAGGGAGAGTGGAGCGGAGGGGGGGAGAGTGCGAGCGGAGGGGGAGGGAGAGTGGAGCGGAGGGGAGGAGGTGGAGCGGAGGGGTAGGAGAGTGGAGCGGAGGGGAGGGAGAGTGGAGCGGAGGGGAGGGGAGTGGAGCGGAGGGGGAGGGAGAGTGGAGCGGAGGGGGAGGGAGAGTGGAGCGGAGGGGTAGGGATGAGTGGAGCGGAGGAGGGAGGGAGAGTGGAGCGGAGGGGGAGGAGAGTGGAGCGGAGGGGAGGGAGAGTGGAGCGGAGGGGTAAGGGCGAGTGGAGCGGAGGGGGAGGAGAGTGGAGCGGAGGGGAGGGAGAGTGGAGCGGAGGGGGAGGGAGAGTGGAGCGGAGGGGGAGGGAGAGTGGAGCGGAGGGGGAGGGAGAGTGGAGCGGGAAGGAGGGAGGAGAGTGGAGCGGGGGGAGGAGAGTGGAGCGGATGGGTGAGGGAGAGTGGAGCGGAGAGGGAGGGAGAGTGGAGCGGAGGGGGAGGGAGAGTGGCGCGGAGGGGGAGGGAGAGTGGAGCGGAGGGGGAGGGAGAGTGGAGCGGAGGGGAGGGAGAGTGGAGCGGAGGGGAGGGAGAGTGGAGCGGAGGGGAGGGAGAGTGGAGCGGAGGGGGAGGGAGAGTGGAGCGGAGGGGGAGGGAGAGTGGAGCGGAGGGGGAGGGAGAGTGGAGCGGAGGGGGAGGGAGAGTGGAGCGGAGGGGGAGGGAGAGTGGAGCGGAGGGGGAGGGAGAGTGGAGCGGAGAGGGAGGGAGAGTGGAGCGGAGGGGGAGGGAGAGTGGAGCGGAGGGGGAGGGAGAGTGGAGCGGAGGGGAGGGAGAGTGGAGCGGAGGGGAGGGAGAGTGGAGCGGAGGGGGAGGGAGAGTGGAGCGGAGGGGGAGGGAGAGTGGAGCGGAGGGGGAGGGAGAGTGGAGCGGAGGGGGTAGGGAGAGTGGAGCGGAGAGGGAGGGAGAGTGGAGCGGAGGGGGAGGGAGAGTGGAGCGGAGGGAGGAGTGGAGCGGAGGGGAGGGAGAGTGGAGCGGAGGGGGAGGGAGAGTGGAGCGGAGGGGGAGGGAGAGTGGAGCGGAGGGGGAGGGAGAGTGGAGCGGAGAGGGAGGGAGAGTGGAGCGGAGGGGAGGGAGAGTGGAGCGGAGGGGGAGGGAGAGTGGAGCGGAGGGGGAGGGAGAGTGGAGCGGAGGGGGAGGGAGAGTGGAGCGGAGGGGAGGGAGAGTGGAAGCGGCAGGGGCGGAGAGGAGGAGTGGAGCGGAGGGGGAGGGAGAGTGGAGCGGAGGGGGAGGGAGAGTGGAGCGGAGGGGGAGGGAGAGTGGAGCGGAGGGGGAGGGAGAGTGGAGCGGAGGGGGAGGGAGAGTGGAGCGGAGGGGGAGGGAGAGTGGAGCGGAGGGGGAGGGAGAGTGGAGCGGAGGGGGAGGAGAGTGGAGCGGAGGGGGAGGGAGAGTGGAAGCGGAGGGGGAGGAGAGTGGAGCGGAAGTGGGGAGGGAGAGTGGAGCGGAGGGGGAGGGAGAGTGGAGCGGAGGGGGAGGGAGAGTGGAGCGGAGGGGAGGGAGAGTGGAGCGGAGGGGAGGGAGAGTGGAGCCGGAGGGGGAGGGAGAGTGGAGCGGAGGGGAGGAGAGTGGAGCGGAGGGGGAGGGAGAGTGGAGCGGAGGGGGAGGGAGAGTGGAGCGGAGGGGGGAGGGAGAGTGGAGCGGAGGGGTAGGGAGAGTGGAGCGGAGAGGGAGGGAGAGTGGAGCGGAGGGGGAGGGAGAGTGGAGCGGAGGGGGAGGGAGAGTGGAGCGGAGGGGGAGGGAGAGTGGAGCGGAGGGGGAGGGAGAGTGGAGCGGAGGGGGAGGGAGAGTGGAGCGGAGGGGTAGGGAGAGTGGAGCGGAGAGGGAGGGAGAGTGGAGCGGAGGGGGAGGGAGAGTGGAGCGGAGGGGGAGGGAGAGTGGAGCGGAGGGGGAGGGAGAGTGGAGCGGAGAGGGAGGGAGAGTGGAGCGGAGGGGGAGGGAGAGTGGAGCGGAGGGGAGGGAGAGTGGAGCGGAGGGGAGGGAGAGTGGAGCGGAGGGGGAGGGAGAGTGGAGCGGAGGGGAGGGAGAGTGGAGCGGAGGGGAGGAGAGTGGAGCGGAGGGGGAGGGAGAGTGGAGCGGAGGGGGAGGGAGAGTGGAGCGGAGGGGGAGGGAGAGTGGAGCGGAGGGGGAGGGAGAGTGGAGCGGAGGGGGAGGGAGAGTGGAGCGGAGGGGTAGGGAGAGTGGAGCGGAGAGGGAGGGAGAGTGGAGCGGAGGGGAGGGAGAGTGGAGCGGAGGGGGAGGGAGAGTGGAGCGGAGGGGGAGGGAGAGTGGAGCGGAGGGGGAGGGAGAGTGGAGCGGAGGGGGAGGGAGAGTGGAGCGGAGGGGGAGGGAGAGTGGAGCGGAGGGGGAGAGGAGAGTGGAGCGGAGGGGAGGGAGAGTGGAGCGGAGGGGTAGGGAGAGTGGAGCGGAGAGGGAGGGAGAGTGGAGCGGAGGGGGAGGGAGAGTGGAGCGGAGGGGGAGGGAGAGTGGAGCGGAGGGGGAGGGAGAGTGGAGCGGAGGGGGAGGGAGAGTGGAGCGGAGGGGAGGGAGAGTGGAGCGGAGGGGGAGGGAGAGTGGAGCGGAGGGGAGGGAGAGTGGAGCGGAGGGGTAGGGAGAGTGGAGCGGAGGGGAGGGAGAGTGGAGCGGATGGGGGAGGGAGAGTGGAGCGGAGGGGGAGGGAGAGTGGAGCGGAGGGGGAGGGAGAGTGGAGCGGAGGGGGAGGGAGAGTGGAGCGGAGGGGGAGGGAGAGTGGAGCGGAGGGGGAGGGAGAGTGGAGCGGAGGGGGAGGGAGAGTGGAGCGGAGGGGGAGGGAGAGTGGAGCGGAGGGGGAGGGAGAGTGGAGCGGAGGGGGAGGGAGAGTGGAGCGGAGGGGAGGGAGAGTGAGCGGAGGGGGAGGGAGAGTGGAGCGGAGGGGGAGGGAGAGTGGAGCGGAGGGGAGGGAGAGTGGAGCGGAGGGGGAGGGAGAGTGGAGGGAGGGGAGGGAGAGTGGAGCGGAGGGGGTAGGGAGAGTGGAGCGGAGAGGGAGGGAGAGTGGAGCGGAAGGGGGAGGGAGAGTGGAGCGGAGGGGGAGGGAGAGTGGAGCGGAGGGGGAGGAGAGTGGAGCGGAGGGGAGGGAGAGTGGAGCGGAGGGGGAGGGAGAGTGGAGCGGAGGGGAGGGAGAGTGGAGCGGAGGGGTAGGGAGAGTGGAGCGGGAGGGAGGGGTAGGGAGAGTGGAGCGGAGCGGAGGGAGGGAGAGTGGAGCGGTAGGGGGAGGGAGAGTGGAGCGGAGGGGGAGGGAGAGTGGAGCGGAGGGGGAGGGAGAGTGGAGCGGAGGGGGAGGGAGAGTGGAGCGGAGGGGGAGGGAGAGTGGAGCGGAGGGGAGGGAGAGTGGAGCGGAGGGGAGGGAGAGTGGAGGGAGGGAGGAGAGTGGAGCGGAGGGGGAGGGAGAGTGGAGCGGAGGGGGAGGGAGAGTGGAGCGGAGGGGGAGGGAGAGTGGAGCGGAGGGGGAGGGAGAGTGGAGCGGAGGGGTAGGGAGAGTGGAGCGGGAGGGGGAGGGAGAGTGGAGCGGAGGGGAGGGAGAGGGAGCGGAGGGGAGGGAGAGTGGAGCGGGAGGGGGAGGGAGAGTGGAGCGGAGGGTAGGGGAGTGGAGCGGAGGGAAAAGTGGGGAGGGGGAGGGAGAGTGGAGCGGAGGGGGAGGGAGAGTGGAGCGGAGGGGGAGGGAGAGTGGAGCGGAGGGGGAGGAGAGTGGAGCGGAGGGGGAGGGAGAGTGGAGCGGAGGGGTAGGGAGAGTGGAGCGGAGGGGAGGAGAGGGAGCGGAGGGGAGGAGAGTGGAGCGAGGGGGAGGGATGAGTGGAGCGGAGGGGAGGGAGAGTGGAGCGGAGGGGAGGGAGAGTGGAGCGGAGGGGTAGGAGAGTGGAGCGGAGGGGAGGGAGAGTGGAGCGGAGGGGGAGGGAGAGTGGAGCGGAGGGGGAGGAGAGTGGAGCGGAGGGGGAGGGAGAGTGGAGCGGAGGGGGAGGGAGAGTGGAGCGGAGGGGGAGGGAGAGTGGAGCGGAGGGGGAGGGAGAGTGGAGCGGAGGGGTAGGGAGAGTGGAGCGGAGAGGGAGGGAGAGTGGAGCGGAGGGGGAGGGAGAGTGGAGCGGAGGGGGAGGGAGAGTGGAGCGGAGGGGGAGGGAGAGTGGAGCGGAGGGGGAGGGAGAGTGGAGCGGAGGGGGAGGGAGAGTGGAGCGGAGGGGTAGGGAGAGTGGAGCGGAGAGGGAGGGAGAGTGGAGCGGAGGGGGAGGGAGAGTGGAGCGGAGGGGGAGGGAGAGTGGAGCGGAGGGGGAGGGAGAGTGGAGCGGAGAGGGAGGGAGAGTGGAGCGGAGGGGGAGGGAGAGTGGAGCGGAGGGGGAGGGAGAGTGGAGCGGAGGGGGAGGGAGAGTGGAGCGGAGAGGGGAGGGAGAGTGGAGCGGAGGGGGAGGGAGAGTGGAGCGGAGGGGAGGGAGAGTGGAGCGGAGGGGGAGGGAGAGTGGAGCGGAGGGGGAGGGAGAGTGGAGCGGAGGGGTAGGGAGAGTGGAGCGGAGAGGGAGGGAGAGTGGAGCGGAGGGGAGGGAGAGTGGAGCGGAGGGGGGAGGGAGAGTGGAGCGGAGGGGGAGGGAGAGTGGAGCGGAGGGGGAGGGAGGGTGGAGCGGAGGGGGAGGGAGAGTGGAGCGGAGGGGTAGGGAGAAGTGGAGCGGAGGAGGGAGGAGAGTGGAGCGGAGGGGGAGGGAGAGTGGAGCGGAGGGGGAGGGAGAGTGGAGCGGAGGGGGAGGGAGAGTGGAGCGGAGGGGGAGGGAGAGTGGAGCGGAGGGGGAGGGAGAGTGGAGCGGAGGGGGAGGGAGAGTGGAGCGGAGGGGGAGGGAGAGTGGAGCGGAGGGGGAGGGAGAGTGGACGGCGGAGGGGGAGTGAGGGAGAGTGAGGGAGAAGGAGCGGAGGGAGGGAGAGTGGAGCGGAGGGGTAGGGAGAGTGGAGCGGAGAGGGAGGGAGAGTGGAGCGGAGGGGGAGGGAGAGTGGAGCGGAGGGGGAGGGAGAGTGGAGCGGAGGGGGAGGAGATGGAAGCGGAGGGGAGGCGAGAGGGAGGGAGGGGTAGGGAGAGTGGAGCGGAGAGGGTAGGGAGAGTGGAGCGGAGGGGAGGGAGAGTGGAGCGGAGGGGAGGAGAGTGGAGCGGAGGGGAGGAGAGAGTGGAGCGGAGGGGAGGGAGAGTGGAGCGGAGGGGGAGGAGAGTGGAGCGGAGGGGAGGGAGAGTGGAGCGGAGGGGAGGAGAGTGGAGGGAGGGGAGGGAGAGTGGAGCGGAGGGGAGGGAGAGTGGAGCGGAGGGGGAGGGAGAGTGGAGCGGAGGGGGAGGGAGAGTGGAGCGGAGGGGGAGGAGAGTGGAGCGGAGGGGGAGGGAGAGTGGAGCGGAGGGGGAGGGAGAGTGGAGCGGAGGGGGAGGAGAGAGTGGAGCGGAGGGGGAGGAGAGTGGAGCGGAGGGGGAGGGAGAGTGGAGCGGAGGGGGAGGGCAGAGTGGAGCGGAGGGGGAGGGAGAGTGGAGCGGAGGGGGAGGGAGAGTGGAGCGGAGGGAGGGAGAGTGGAGCGGAGGGGGAGGGAGAGTGGAGCGGAGGGGGAGGGAGAGTGGAGCGGAGGGGTAGGGAGAGTGGAGCGGAGGGGGAGGGAGAGTGGAGCGGAGGGGGAGGGAGAGTGGAGCGGAGGGGGAGGAGAGTGGAGCGGAGGGGGAGGGAGAGTGGAGCGGAGGGGTAGGGAGAGTGGAGCGGAGAGGGAGGGAGAGTGGAGCGGAGGGGGAGGGAGAGTGGAGCGGAGGGGGAGGGAGAGTGGAGCGGAGGGGGAGGGAGAGTGGAGCGGAGGGGGAGGGAGAGTGGAGCGGAGGGGGAGGGGAGAGTGGAGCGGAGGGTAGGGAGAGTGGAGCGGAGAGGGAGGGAGAGTGGGAGCGGAGGGGGAGGGAGAGTGGAGCGGAGGGGGAGGGAGAGTGGAGCGGAGGGGGAGGGAGAGTGGAGCGGAGAGGGAGGGAGAGTGGAGCGGAGGGGGAGGAGAGTGGAGCGGAGGGGGAGGGAGAGTGGAGCGGAGGGGGAGGGAGAGTGGAGCGGAGAGGGAGGGAGAGTGGAGCGGGAGGGGGAGGGAGAGTGGAGCGGAGGGGGAGGGAGAGTGGAGCGGAGGGGGAGGGAGAGTGGAGCGGAGGGGGAGGGAGAGTGGAGCGGAGGGGTAGGGAGAGTGGAGCGGAGAGGGAGGGAGAGTGGAGCGGAGGGGGAGGGAGAGTGGAGCGGAGGGGGAGGGAGAGTGGAGCGGAGGGGGAGGGAGAGTGGAGCGGAGGGGGAGGGAGGGTGGAGCGGAGGGGGAGGGAGAGTGGAGCGGAGGGGTAGGGAGAGTGGAGCGGAGAGGGAGGTAGAGTGGAGCGGAGGGGGAGGGAGAGTGGAGCGGAGGGGGAGGGAGAGTGGAGCGGAGGGGGAGGGAGAGTGGAGCGGAGGGGAGGGAGAGTGGAGCGGAGGGGGAGGGAGAGTGGAGCGGAGGGGGAGGGAGAGTGGAGCGGAGGGGAGGGAGAGTGGAGCGGAGGGGGAGGGAGAGTGGAGCGGAGGGGGAGGGAGAGTGGAGCGGAGGGGTAGGGAGAGTGGAGCGGAGAGGGAGGGAGAGTGGAGCGGAGGGGGAGGGAGAGTGGAGCGGAGGGGGAGGGAGAGTGGAGCGGAGGGGGAGGGAGAGTGGAGCGGAGGGGGAGGGAGAGTGGAGCGGAGGGGGAGGGAGAGTGGAGCGGAGGGGTAGGGAGAGTGGAGCGGAGAGGGAGGGAGAGTGGAGCGGAGGGGGAGGAGAGTGGAGCGGAGGGGGAGGGAGAGTGGAGCGGAGGGGGAGGGAGAGTGAGCGGTGGGGGAGGGAGAGTGGAGCGGAGGGGGAGGGAGAGTGGAGCGGAGGGGGGAGGGAGAGTGGAGCGGAGGGGGAGGGAGAGTGGAGCGGAGGGGTAGGGAGAGTGGAGCGGAGAGGGAGGGAGAGTGGAGCGGAGGGGGAGGGAGAGTGGAGCGGAGGGGGAGGGAGAGTGGAGCGGAGGGGGAGGGAGAGTGGAGCGGAGGGGGAGGGAGAGTGGAGCGGAGGGGGAGGGAGAGTGGAGCGGAGGGGGAGGGAGAGTGGAGCGGAGGGGGAGGGAGAGTGGAGCGGAGGGGAGGGAGAGTGGAGCGGAGGGGTAGGGAGAGTGGAGCGGAGGGGGAGGGAGAGTGGAGCGGAGGGAGGGAGAGGGAGCGGAGGGGAAGGGAGAGTGGAGCGGAGGGGGAGGGAGAGTGGAGCGGAGGGGGAGGGAGAGTGGAGCGGAGGGGGAGGGAGAGTGGAGCGGAGGGGAGGAGAGTGGAGCGGAGGGGGAGGGAGAGTGGAGCGGAGGGGGAGGGAGAGTGGAGCGGAGGGGGAGGGAGAGTGGGGCGGAGGGGGAGGGAGAGTGGAGCGGAGGGGGAGGGAGAGTGGAGCGGAGGGGAGGGAGAGTGGGCGGAGGGGGAGGGAGAGTGGAGCGGAGGGGTAGGGAGAGTGGAGCGGAGGGGGTAGGGAGAGTGGAGCGGAGGGGAGGGAGAGTGAGCGGAGGGGGAGGGAGAGTGGAGCGGAGGGGGAGGGAGAGTGGAGCGGAGGGGGAGGGAGAGTGGAGCGGAGGGGGAGGGAGAGTGGAGCGGAGGGGAGGGAGAGTGGAGCGGAGGGGGAGGGAGAGTGGAGCGGAGGGGGAGGGAGAGTGGAGCGGAGGGGTAGGGAGAGTGGAGCGGAGAGGGAGGGAGAGTGGAGCGGAGGGGGAGGGAGAGTGGAGCGGAGGGGGAGGGAGAGTGGAGCGGAGGGGGAGGGAGAGTGGAGCGGAGGGGGAGGGAGAGTGGAGCGGAGGGGGAGGGAGAGTGGAGCGGAGGGGAGGGAGAGTGGAGCGGAGGGGGAGGGAGAGTGGAGCGGAGGGGGAGGGAGAGTGGAGCGGAGGGGGAGGGAGAGTGGAGCGGAGGGGGAGGGAGAGTGGAGCGGAGGGGTAGGGAGAGTGGAGCAGAGAGGGAGGGAGAGTGGAGCGGAGGGGGAGGGAGAGTGGAGCGGAGGGGGAGGGAGAGTGGAGCGGAGGGGGAGGGAGAGTGGAGCGGAGGGGGAGGGAGAGTGGAGCGGAGGGGGAGGGAGAGTGGAGCGGAGGGGGGAGGAGAGAGTGGAGCGGAGGGGGAGGGAGAGTGGAGCGGAGGGGTAGGGAGAGTGGAGCGGAGAGGGAGGAGAGTGGAGCGGAGGGGAGGGAGAGTGGAGCGGAGGGGGAGGGAGAGTGGAGCGGAGGGGGAGGGAGAGTGGAGCGGAGGGGGAGGGAGAGTGGAGCGGAGGGGGAGGGAGAGTGGAGCGGAGGGGAGGGAGAGTGGAGCGGAGGGGGAGGGAGAGTGGAGCGGAGGGGTAGGGAGAGTGGAGCGGAGAGGGAGGGAGAGTGGAGCGGAGGGGGAGGGAGAGTGGAGCGGAGGGGTCGGGAGAGTGGAGCGGAGGGGGAGGGAGAGTGGAGCGGAGGGGGAGGGAGAGTGGAGCGGAGGGGGAGGGAGAGTGGAGCGGAGGGGTAGGGAGAGTGGAGCGGAGAGGGAGGGAGAGTGGAGCGGAGGGGAGGGAGAGTGGAGCGGAGGGGGAGGGAGAGTGGAGCGGAGGGGGAGGGAGAGTGGAGCGGAGGGGGAGGGAGAGTGGAGCGGAGGGGGAGGGAGAGTGGAGCGGAGGGGGAGGGAAAGTGGAGCGGAGGGGGAGGGAGAGTGGAGCGGAGGGGTAGGGAGAGTGGAGCGGAGAGGGAGGGAGAGTGGAGCGGAGGGGGAGGGAGAGTGGAGCGGAGGGGGAGGGAGAGTGGAGCGGAGGGGGAGGGAGAGTGGAGCGGAGGGGGAGGGAGAGTGGAGCGGAGGGGGAGGGAGAGTGGAGCGGAGGGGGAGGGAGAGTGGAGCGGAGGGGGAGGGAGAGTGGAGCGGAGGGGGAGGGAGAGTGGAGCGGAGGGGGAGGGAGAGGGGAGCGGAGGGGGAGGGAGAGTGGAGCGGAGGGGGAGGGAGAGTGGAGCGGAGAGGGAGGGAGAGTGGAGCGGAGGGGGAGGGAGAGTGGAGCGGAGGGGGAGGGAGAGTGGAGCGGAGGGGGAGGGAGAGTGGAGCGGAGGGGGAGGGAGAGTGGAGCGGAGGGGGAGGGAGAGTGGAGCGGAGGGGGAGGGAGAGTGGAGCGGAGGGGAGGGAGAGTGGAGCGGAGGGGGAGGGAGAGTGGAGCGGAGGGGAGGGAGAGTGGAGCGGAGGGGTAGGGAGAGTGGAGCGGAGAGGGAGGGAGAGTGGAGCGGAGGGGGAGGGAGAGTGGAGCGGAGGGGGAGGGAGAGTGGAGCGGAGGGGGAGGGAGAGTGGAGCGGAGAGGGAGGGAGAGTGGAGCGGAGGGGGAGGGAGAGTGGAGCGGAGGGGGAGGGAGATTGGAGCGGAGGGGGAGGGAGAGTGGAGCGGAGGGGGAGGGAGAGTGGAGCGGAGGGGGAGGGAGAGTGGAGCGGAGGGGGAGGGAGAGTGGAGCGGAGGGGGAGGGAGAGTGGAGCGGAGGGGGAGGGAGAGTGGAGCGGAGGGGTAGGGAGAGTGGAGCGGAGAGGGAGGGAGAGTGGAGCGGAGGGGGAGGGAGAGTGGAGCGGAGGGTGAGGGAGAGTGGAGTGGAGGGGGAGGGAGAGTGGAGCGGAGGGGGAGAGAGAGAGTGGAGCGGAGGGGGAGGGAGAGTGGAGCGGAGGGGGAGGGAGAGTAGAGCGGAGGGGGAGGGAGAGTGGAGCGGAGGGGGAGGGAGAGTGGAGCGGAGGGGGAGGGAGAGTGGAGCGGAGGGGGAGGGAGAGTGGAGCGGAGGGGGAGGGAGTGTGGAGCGGAGGGGGAGGGAGAGTGGAGCGGAGGGGGAGGGAGAGTGGAGCGGAGGGGGAGGGAGAGTGGAGCGGAGGGGTAGGGAGAGTGGAGCGGAGAGGGAGGGAGAGTGGAGCGGAGGGGGAGGGAGAGTGGAGCGGAGGGGGAGGGAGAGTGGAGTGGAGGGGGAGGGAGAGTGGAGCGGAGGGGGAGGGAGAGTGGAGCGGAGGGGGAGGGAGAGTGGAGCGGAGGGGGAGGGAGAGAGGAGCGGAGGGGGAGGGAGAGTGGAGCGGAGGGGGAGGGAGAGTGGAGCGGAGGGGGAGGGAGAGTGGAGCGGAGGGGGAGAGTGTGAAGTGGAGGCGGAGATTTTCAAAAAGAAGTTCACGTAGAGCAGAGCAGAATGTAGGAGTGTGCGGTATTAGCAAGAGGCAGGACACACCTTTGGCACGCAGTTGACGAGAAACGAGGCTGGCACTCCCAGCTCACGCACAAACAGCTCATTCCCATCCCGCACGCAGCAGGCAGTGAGAGAGGGAGGATACAGGGGATGGCGAGAGTGTAGGGCAGTAGCAAGAGACAAGAGGCAGGACGTACCTTTGGCACGCAGTTGACAAGGGACGAGGCTGACACTCCCAGCTCGCGCACAAACAGCTTCTCTGCGTATGCTCCCGCCACACCGTGCAGCCCATCCAACCTGTGAGAAGCACGCAACGACAAGTAGAACGAGTTAAGATATCAGGGGAAGAGAATGACATGGACTTCTCGCCCCATGAAGTGACATTGAATTGAAGCATTGAGAATGATATTGACTTCTTGTCTTACTTTGATGCTAACAGACGCCCTCACTGTATGATTGCTGCTTAAAAAAGGCAGAGACACCTCAGGACTAGGACCTGGCTTGCCAGGGCGTAGAGACGTACAGGAACGAGAACTTGGGATTCTTGAGGAGCGCCCGAATGGCATCGAAGTCGAAGATGGTCCTGCGGCAACAGCAGTAGCAACAGCAGTAGCAACGGCAGTAGCAGCAACGAAAGTGTGAAGCGAATGGCATGACGTTAAGAGAGGAGGAAGGCAGTGCATTGGGAACGGAGTGAACACACTTTTGCACCAAGGGAGAAAATAGCAGGACAGATGGATCATGGAAGGGACGCAAGCTAGTGACAACTAAGGGGAGAGCGGAGGGAAAGACAAGGACAGAGGACTGGCTTCATGAGCTTGATGTAGTCCTCAGCATAGTTTTCTGGTTCATTTTTGGAAAGAAAAAAAAGGAATGTTTCAACTGAAGGGGAGTGATGTGTGACTGACTTCATGAGCTTGATGTAGTCCTCAGCGGAGTCGAACACCTCCACCTCGAACTTGCCATTCGGGCCATCAAATGACTGCAGCCCGATGGTGCTGATGTCCACCTGCAATGGCCACAGGGGAGGCAAGAGGAATGAGGAGGCAACGCATAAGGTACAGAGCACAGTGGAGCTGAACATCTCCACCTCAAACTTGTCATTCGGGCTGTCAAACGATTGCAGCCTTATAGTGCTGATGCCCACCTACCACGGGAAGCAAGGAAAGCAATAGGAAGGAGCACCAGGAGGAAGCCAGCATGCTTTGTATTCACGTTTGAGTTTCCAGAGATAAACAAATTCCATGATACCTCGGGCAGACCTTCAGCGATCTTGAGCTCGGAGATAGCTGTGGTGTGCTGGTAGATCTGGTTGGTCAGGCCTTCGGGAGCTCCACCTGGACTACGCTCTTTCTCCTATACTTTAGGCCCAAGTCTTAAGAAGGGGGTCATCAAGAAAGCCTCCCTATCATACCTCAGGTAGGCCTTCAGCGATCTTGAGCTCGGAGATGGTAGTGGTGTGCTGGTAGATCTGGTTGGTCAGGCCTTCGGGAGCTGGCCCTCCGTTCTTGCAGTTGTACTAGATGCCGAAGTCCTCAGTCTCAGGAGGTCTGTATCGGGCCCTCACTAACGTACCTCGGGCAGGCCTTCTGCGATCTTGAGCTCGGAGATGGTAGTGGTGTGCTGGTAGATCTGGTTGGTCAAGCCTTCAGGAGCCGGCCCTCCGTTCTCGCAGTTGTACTTGATGCCAAAGTCCTCATGCGGCCCACCGGGGTTGTGGCTCGCTGTGAGAATGAACGCTCCGTACGCCTTGTCCCCCTGTTTCAGGCAACCAGATGACAAGAGGTAGTACTGTCAGGCATAGCCTGTCACTGTTGAGACGATTCAGAGCGGAACGTCTGAAGGTCGGTACAGATTTCTTGACCAAACCTAGGCTTGCAAGAGTTCTTGGAAACGTGACGCGATGGGTACGACCTAAGATATTACTTGAATTGTTAGTGGACAAAGAGTGTTATATCTTTACCTGGATGCCGACGCGATCGCGGATGATTCCAGACACAGCGGGCGTGGAGAGGAGGCTGTCCTGACCCACCCAGATCCGGCGAACTCCATTACCGGCTGCGAGCTTGGCGATAATCTGTCATGCATTCAAGGCGTCGTCATGGATTCAAGTCGTCTGGATCCAGAAAACTACAATACACAAGCTAACCAGTCAGATTTCACGGACACGAAAGCTACGAGAATGAATTTGCTCATCCGAAAGAACGGACCCCGGCGTTACCTGAACCGCGTCCTTGGAATAGTACCGACCGTCACCGGAAACCACGAGAGTGCAGCCTGAACAGGAGAAGAAACAGACCGGACCATGTCAGAACCGGGATGGTGACATTCAGGCAAGATTTCGTGACCGGTAGTTGAAATCAACAAATAAGCCTGAAGCATGCCAGGCTACGGAACGGGATTGAGAGAGACTAGGTGTCTGACACTTGAGACGTTTGAAGATGAAGGCTACGATGAGTTCTCAGAGTTCTTACGGAAAAGCGTATTCACGGAAAAGGATCGAAGTCTGGGAGGAGGATCTAAATTCGCATGCTTACCCTGGATCTTGTCAGCGGGAAGTGAATTGAAGGTTGCCTGGACGAAATTCGCCAAGTAATTTGGCTGTTGGAAGACCGTGACCTGGTAACACGACGAATTGGAGCGGATTCTGCTAATAAGATGACAGACGGTAGGGAAATTAAGCTTGATTTGCGCGAGCAAGGCAAGAACGCTACCTTCTTCCTCAGGCCCGAGGTCCCAGGCTTCTGTCCCTCGTAAGGGGTAGTAGGCTGCGTGGCAATGGTAAACGCCATGAGGCTTCGCGAGAAAGACCGCTGCAAAAAAAGGGTGATTGGCGAAGGATGGTGTCGTAGATTCACAGGCTGCTACTTGCCAATGTACTGGCTGGCTGTGGCTGTGCTCGTGAATCTGTGAATGACGGCAGAAGCTTCGAGTATGTGAGTGAATCTGAGAAATTATGAATTCTGGGACCAAGTGCCAACTAGCCCCTGGTCTGGTCCTACTGCCACAGTACAGTACACCCGTCAATGGTGGTGGTGAAAGGTGATTGTCAGAGGGGGTGGAAGAATTCGCGGTTTCTTGAGATGTCAGATGTGTGTGTGACGTCGATGTTGGATCGAGGAAGCGCCGCGCGAGGCTGCTTTGGGTTTGGCCCATACAAGCACAGAAAGGGAGCACCGCCTGCCAATGAACACCACGTGGCTCAAAGTATCCTAATCCGAAGTTCAGTGTGCTCCTTACAATCACTTCTGTTGTGGAAACAGAGTGATTTTCTAAAGCAGCTTATGCTATGCTATTTTTGCAGTGTAAGGCGGGTGATTGTTACGAGTGCAATTGAGTGAGCGAGCGAGGATTGCACTATCGAAGCAAGAGTACAATGAGCGAAGGAATGAGCTAAGAATATATAGCGAAACTACAGTGGTAACAGTAATGTGTGGAAAATGGGTTGCGCGACGGGCCTAGTGCCGAGGTTGGGAATTGTCGAGGCGGAGGTCCAGAGTACAGGTTACCAACCGAACCGTGAGGTTGGGTCGCGTCGTGAACAGTGGCGGGGATAGTGTCGAGGCGAGTGTCGCGAGTGGTAACAGATTATTGTTGGGTACTGTTGGCGGGAAACAGTGGTGTACGCGCTGAGCAGGGACGCGAAGTAAGGAAAATGAATTTTCCTTTCACTAGCCCCACCCTTAAGGAGGCCCTCCTTACGAAAGCGCGTGTACATCCCGGAAATTTTGGCTGCGCAGATACTCAGTGAGGACGGGGTTGGTTTCCAATTCTGTCCAGGGAACCCAGTTGTCTTCGGTAGGCGTACGGTCTTTCCAGCGGATCAGAAATTCGATCCTTCGAGCTCCCCGTGGGTCACGAACTCGGTGACTCAGAATCTTTTCGGGGGTGATGATTGGTTATGTCGGCGGTCGTGTCATGCTGGCTGGGCGGTTGCGGGGCAGTTGGCTGGTGGATGGTATCTAAGGGCGAAGCAGGCTGACGTGGAAGGACGGGCTGACATACCAGTCACCAGGGAGGAGGAGGTGGGCGGTGACGAGCATGATCATGTGACTGATGCGAAATGGCCCGCAATATGTCGGAGATCACCTCTTCCTCACCTTGGCCTTGGGCTGGTTCCTCTCTTGATCCTCTTACCCTTCTTCTTCATGTTCTCCCCTGCTTGCCCACATCCAGCGTGTCCCTTTTCGCCCTGCGCAGGTACACCTCTTGTCCTTCCGTCACTGCTGGTTTGGCCTTCCTGCCCCCCTGCTGCTGCCGCTGCTCATACCTGTGTGCATCCCTCAGCTGTGCCGTGTGCAGGTTTTCCAGAGCTGCAGGGAGCATCTCCCGCATGTACCGTGCTCGTGCCTCTGCTAGCGCCACCCATTCCTCCGCTCCCCTGACTTGCACTACATCTGTTAGTACCCTCGGTGCTCCCACTGGCAGGATTGGCTCCTTCCCGAACAGCATGCTATAAGGGGAGTAGTCCTTCAGGGAGGCCTGCTTCCCGAACCTGTTACCCTGCTGCAATCCAGTCCAAATCTTCATCCTAGTCTCTCTTGCGCTTCTCTCCATACGCCCTCAAATTCCGCTTCAACGTCTGTACGAGGCGCCCAGTCAACCCGTCGCTCTGCGGGTGATATCTCGATGTCAGCCTGTGTGTCACCCTTGGCTCGTCCAACAGAGTCTGAAATTCCCCTCTGAATTCTGTCCCCTGATCAGTGAGCACTTCCCCTGGTGCCCCAAACCTGCACAGGACCTGTCCCTTGAATGCCTTTGCCACGTGCCTGGAATCCTTGCTCGATAATGCACACACCTCTAGCCACTTGCTTGCGTGTTCCACCATGAGCAGTATGTACCGCTTGCCTCCCCTGCTCAGCGATAGCTCACCAGCTATGTCTAGAGACCACCTGAACCCTAGCCCCCTTATCGGCAGTGACTGCAGCTCCTGCTTCGCCTGTGTCAAGCTGGCCTTGCTCCTCTGACACCCTTCGCATCTACCGACCCATTCTCTGACCACCCTTCTCATTCCTTCCCACCACCAGCCTGTCTTCAACAATTCCGACGTGTGCTCATGCCCAAAGTGCCCCAGCTTCCAGTGCACCTCCTTAATCACTCCCTCCCTTTCCTGTGGTGCAGGTACCAGCTTCCACCCATCCACTGACTGTAGCTGCAGTTGTCCCTTATACCACCTGTGATGGTGCCCTCTTGCCCTCACCCTGTCAGAGACCTGCTCATCCTCGTCGGTTTCTCCCTTAATCCATCGCAACGCCGCTGGATCTTCCCAAATGTCTTTTGGCCCCTTTTGCTTCCCTGCTGCTGCCTCTTCCCCTTGCCTAGCCAGCAACATCAGCGCGTGCACTGGCTCTGCTGCCGGCGGGTTCCTTGAGAGCCCGTCCACGTGCCGCAGAGTCTTCCCCGGCCTGTGGCGTATCTTGAAGTCGTATTCCTGCAGCGTCACGGCCCAACGTGCGTTCCTCCCCGTCAGCCCTTGGTGTGTCATCAGCCATTGCAGGGGCTGATGGTCTGTAATCAGTGTAAACTCCCTCCCCTGTAGGTATACCCTAAAGTGTTTTACAGCCCACACAGCTGCCAACCCCTCCCCATGGTAAGAGCTGTACTTGGCTTCCGCTGGGCTGCAGCTCCTGCTTGCGTACGCCACAACCCTCTCCTCCCCGTCCAATTCCTGACACAGGATTGCACCCATACCTTGGCTGCTCTAGTCGGTGTACATGCAGAAGGGCTTGTCTGCCTTGGGCAGCTGCAGAATTGTCGCCGTCTGCACCGCCTCCATCAGATCCTTCAATGCTGCTTCCTGCTCCGTCCCCACTCCCACTTCCTGTCCTCCTTCAGCAGCCCGTTCAATGGTGACGCCCGCTTGCTGAAATTCGGGACGAACCTGCGGTAATAGCTCAGGAATCCCTGTACCGCTCTTAGTCTGCTCCTGTCCTTCGGCTGCTGCAGCCTGTTCAGCACCTCAATCTTTGCCTGCTGGATCCCTAGCTGCCCGCCCCCGACCTCATACCCCAGGTACTGCATGGTTGCCTCTCCCCACCTGCATTTCTTCGGATGACATGTCAGCCCAGCTGCTGCCAACGCCTTCAGTGTCTGCTCCACGTCTCTCACGTGCTCCTCTTCAGTCCTGCTGAAATTCACTACGTCGTCTATGTAACACGCTGCACACTCCAGTCCCCTCAGCACGCTATCCATCACTCTCTGAAAGATGGCTGACGCATTTCTCAGCCCAAATGGCATGAATAGCCATTCGTACAAGCCATCTGCACCATGGAACGCCGTCTTCCGCACGTCCTCTTTCATTATCCTAATTTGGTTAAACCCCTGTCTTAAGTACAGTGTGCTAAAGATCTCCCCTGCCCCCAGTCAGTCAAAGATGTCTTCGGTTGTGGACATTGGGTACCTGTCGGGCACTGTCACCTTATTCAATGCTCTATAGTTCCCGCACATGCGTCTGCTTAGCACCTCCCCTAGCAGGTCCTTTCGGGCAGCTACCACCGTCGGTGTCGCATACTCTGACTCCGATCTCTGTATCGGCCCCGCTTCCATTAGCTCCCTGCACTTTTCCTTACAAATATCCTCGTCCCCAAGTGTCATCCTCCGCTTCCTCTGGAACACCGGCTCATCCGTCACCAGCTTCAACTCCATCTCCTTCACAGAACACTTCCCCAACTCCCATAAGGTGAACACGAATGCGTGCCTGTACCTTGCCATCACCTCTTGCATTGCCTCCTTTCCTCTCTCACTCATTGCATTCCCCACGACCCACACCGGCTCTTCCTTGGCTGCCATGCATGCCCATGCCCCCACCTTTT
This sequence comes from Closterium sp. Naga37s-1, assembly GCA_947471745.1. Classification (NCBI taxonomy): domain Eukaryota; kingdom Viridiplantae; phylum Streptophyta; class Zygnematophyceae; order Desmidiales; family Closteriaceae; genus Closterium; species Closterium sp. Naga37s-1. The sequence continues at coordinate 9,649 of CANJKZ010000229.1, read as the reverse complement.
TCACCCTTGTCCCCTCACACCCTTGTCCCTTTTCCGCTTCCAGCACCAGCCCTCTCCACATCCGCCGCAGTAATCACTACATGACTTGTCCATCCATGGTCTGTCCTAATGCTCTCCTCCTTTCCTTTTCCGTCACCCCTGGTGCCTTTGTTACCTCCTCTCCGTACCCCATTGCCAATTCCCTTTCCAGCGCAGTCGGCTCCTCCCATTTCTTTGTCCTGCTGTCGTACACCATGCCTTCTCCTGGCAGCCCGTCTTCCTCTCTGAACCCAGCTGCTCCTTCGTACTCCACTAATGTCGGCCATGCCCTGCGCTCTGCCCCCACTTTGTTGCACGGGCATTGTGTCTCATGCCTGCCCTTCCTAACTGGCGCCGCCATCCTGCCGGGCTCTAAAATCTCTCGCACGGTCTTGCTCCAGTCCCTGCGTATCCCATCCAGCTCCTGCTGCAATTGCTCATCTGACACGACGTTCTGCCAGTATCGTCTGACACGATGAGCTCGTGCCCCCAGCCTGGCCGCGTCACATCTCACTCCCTTCCCTAGCTTCCTTGTCACTAACTCCCGAACTTTCCTGACAGGCTCCCTGCGGTCCCCTTCCAGGTCTAGGTGCTCCAGCAGGTACACCACCTTCTCTTGCCCTTCCTTGATCCAGTCTATGATGCACAGCAGATTCACCAGCAGCGCCCCTCTTGGATCTCCCAATCCTTTGACTTTCCCTGCCCTCGACATGGCTTGGCACTCCCATCCTGCCACCAGCAGGTCCACATGCCCCCAGCTCCTCACTACCTCTCGTGTGATGCTTCTTACGTCAATCAATGTCCTTTGCATTGCTTTCACTATCACTGCCTCATCCAGTAGCTCTGGATACTCTTGTTGCAGCTTCCTCGCATGATGCTCTGCCATCTTCCTCACCTGTTCATTATTTTCCACATATATCATTCCCTCACGGCCATTGCTGCCCTAAGTACCGCTGCTAGCCCTGCTCCTATTCCCCCGAATAGCTCTACCAGCTTTATCGGTTCCTGCCACGCATTGGCCGCTGCTGCCTTGCCCACGAGTCCTGCTCTCTCTCTCTCTCCCCCTTGTCCCTGTCTGCTCAGCCGTATATGCCCTCCTAGGCTCCTACTTTGTGAAGGATACCGGTAGTTCTCCCGTCTTGCTCCCCCCGCTCCAAATACTGCTTCCGGAACTTTACCTTCTCCTTCCACGTGCAGATTGTCATCCCCACTCCCCAGATCAAGTCCGTGCCTAGCAGTACATCAAAATCTTCTGAGTCTGAGATTCCACATTGCAGCCTTATACTGGTCTGTTCCTCCCTCCTCGGCATCAAGACTATCTCCACTGGTGTCTTGGTGCACGGCAGCCACTTGGGCTCACCTCCCTCTGCTATCATGACTAACATTCCTCGTTTTATGTGCTGCCTTGGCCCGGTCAACCCAGCTTCTCTGCCAGGCGCCTCCCCAGCATCACACTCTATGCCCCAGTATCTAAGATCGCGGTTCTTGCCACTTCTCCTCCACTGCCACTGTCCCCGCTCCTGCTACCAGCACCGTCGCTTGACTGGCTAGCCGCTCCTTGGGATGCCTAGCCGGCTCCTCTTCCCCTTCACCCTTCTCCTCTGGTGCTCACTTTGGCTTGCTCCTCTCCTTAACCATGTGTTCCTTTCTCCCATCACTGCCCCCGCTACGCAGGCCCAACTCCTCTCGGCTGCGTAGCACCATGAAGTTGTACTCAGGCTCCGGCTCCTCTATCACCTCTGCTTCGTCATCCTCTTCCCTTGCATATAACCCTGCCTCCTTCTCCTTCTCCCCCCCCAGTGCCTGCAGCTGTGCCTGCAATCTCCCGATCTGCCCTTCTATCTCCTCTGGCGTCCTCCTTGGCCCTCCCGTCTGTTGGTAGCAGTCTTTCCCCTTATGCCCCCGCTTCCCACATACCTCACAGGTCGGTGCATCTGGACAATCCTTTTGTCTGTGCCCTGGCTTCCCACAGGTGTCGCAATTCCTACAATTTCTCATCAAATGCCCTGGTTGCTTGCATTGGTGGCAGGTGCGTGTCTCAGCTCCTCACTCCTGTCGGCTCTCTTCTCTCCCTCATGTCTCATGTATCATTGCTGAAGCCCATGCGGGATTCTTCCTCTCTGTCGGCCTCGGCAGATACACCTCATACTTCTCTACGCCAGCTCCACTCTCTCTGCTAGCTCAAACACCTCCTTAGGTGTTGCGTCCGCTCCTAGCTCATAGACTCTCATTCTCAGTCCTCCTGCCAGTCCCTTGTCCAACCCATTCAGAAACTTACTAATGATCATACTGCTGTCCGTGCACACCACGTCTTCCGCTAGATTCATCAACCGCCCATAATACGTCAGTAGGGATTCCTCGTCCCTCCTCTTGAACTCCTGAAATTCTTTGATGCGTGCTGCTGTATGCCAGGGAATTGCTTCCTCAGCCGCTCCAGGAACAGCACCGTCGGGTCCTCCTCTTCCTCATCTGCTCTTCTCAGCCACTTCCCCATCTTCATGCGATACAAGGTTTCTGCTTCCCCCCCCCAGCGTGTTTGGCAGGCTTAGGAAGAAGTCTATGGGATCCATCCCGCTCCGATCACACCGGTACTTAACGTTACTTATCTGCATCAAGTAATTCTTGAGGCTTGGGCCTGTGCTCTCATTCCCTGTGAAGCGTACCAGCACCTCCACCCGTGGCGCTGCCGTCGCGCCCCACCTCCCCATATCCCAGCTCCCAGATCCTCCCCGATCTGACAGAGCAGCCCCCCGCTGCTTTCCTTTTTCTCCTCTGCTTCCTGCGCTGATCCCGTACAGTGCTCGTTCCAACCCCTCACGAGCCGCTCTAGCCTCGCTCGATCCCTCTCCATGTTGCCGCAGCCTCCTAGTTCCAATTGGACTCGGGCTTCGCCTCTGGTTGTCTTCGCAGTCTCTCCTGTACCTTTCTTGATCTTCCCATCGTCTATCTCTCTGCCACAGGAGAACGTTCTTGGCGATGCCGCTCTTGCTCCCTTCGCTGCTGACCTCCTCCTTCTGCTCTGGAGCCGTGCGGTGATTGCCTTCCCTGGCCCCTTTCTCATCCTTCTCCGTGGCGCCCCCGCTCCCACCCAGGCGGGCTTCACTGGCGTCGCTCCTCGTAGTCCTGCTCGTCTTCTCGCTTTTCCCAATCTGCTTGCCGTCCTCCGCCCATTGCCATGCGCCGTCTGCGGTCATATCCTGGCCTCGGCTCAGGTGAGCGGAAGACACCTGCTGACGCCCTCTTTCCTTCTTCCTCTCCTTGGCGTGCCCCTGTTTGGCGCTCCACTCCCCTGACGCTCCTTTGTGTCATCTCTTCGCGCTGCCCGGCAGGTGAGCGCTCTCCATTCCTGTCTTCTTCGCCATCCTTCCGCGCCTTCCCACATCGGACTCGCTCCCTTTCATCCATTTTCTTGCACCCTTGCCTTCCTTCTTCCCGCGTAATAGGGAAATTCACCCCATTGACGGCGCTGTCACACCTTCTGCCGCCCCGCGCAGTGGGGGAACCGTCGTTGTCGGCGATGTCGTGATTTCCGCCGCCCCCGCGCAGTGGGGGAACCGTCATCGTCGGCGATGTCGCGCCTTCCACCGCCCCGCGCAGTGGGGGAACTGTCGTCGTCGGCGATTGTCGCGCCTTCCGCCGCCCCGCGCAGTGGGGAACAGTCGCCGTCAGCGATGTCGCGCCTTCCGCCGCCCCTCACAGTGGGGGAGCCTTCGTCGTCGGCGATGTCATGCCTTCCGCCGCCCCGCGCAGTGGGGGAACAGTCGCCGTCAGCGATGTCGCGCCTTCCGCCGCCCCTCGCAGTGGGGGAGCCTTCGTCGTCAGCGATTACACGCCTTCCGCCGCCCCGCACAGTGGGGAAACCATCGTCGTTGGCGATGTCGTGCCTTCCGCCGCCCCGCGTAGTGGGGAACTGTCGTCGCCGGTGATGTCGCACCTTCTGCCGCCCCGCGCAGTGGGGGAACCGTCGTCGCCGGCGATGCCGCGCCTTCTGCTGCCTCGAGCAGGCTGGGGCTCTTCCCCTTCCTCCTCATCACCCTGCTCGCTCGTAGTGTGCACATCCACGTCGCCTTCGTGACGCCGTCCATCCATCCCGCACTGGCCTCCTGCCAGGTTCCACGGGTCGCTGATCATGGGCCGCCTCCACAATTCTGACCTGATGCGTAGATCTTCCCCGCTTTCTTCTCTTCGCACGCCCGTCGGCGTCACCGGATCCGCCCGATATGCAGCCTGTCGTGGCGAGCGCATCGGCAATCTCCCACGCTCCCTCGAGCGCCTCATCCGCGACGGAGATCGTTCCCGCCGTGAGTACGTACGCTGCACGCGCAGATTGTGGCGATCCATGTCGCTGGTAAGCTCTTCTCTCGCTTTGTGAGAGATTCCTGCTCCCACACAGCTGGCTGCCCTTAGTGGCGTATCACCTAGCTACCGTAGCCTTAGAGTGGTGAAGTAAATCCACTATAGTGAGCAAACAAAGCGACTAGAGAACAGGTTCAGTTGGCTAGGCTAGGCTACTTTATTCCCACTCTGAGTTTAGGCAGTTGCCACCACCTTGAGTTGGGTTCGGGTCGCCTGTGGCCCTTATTGGTCAATGCAGATTTCCTGTCCCTCGAGGCGCTTTGGTCCTCTTCCCAATGTTCCCAAATCCCCAGGCCACCAACTTCACGTCATTCCCCTAGCCCAAGCAATCCCCCATGCTAGAGTCACATAACCCAACCGTACACCCATCTACACCCTTCCTAGCATGCAGCAAAATCTATTGTTCTTACCATTATATATTGGTGACAAATATCGGGGGCGGAGTTTCGGGGTTATGGGCAGGCGGAGGTTTTGGGTGTCGAGTAAAACTAGGTCGTCGGGCTGGTAAGTGACAGGTCCGTGGTGGCGGTTGGTGTTGCGTTTAGCGATTATGTTGGCCTTTTTAATTGCGTCGGCTGCCCGGGTCCGTGTTGATTGTAAGATTTCTGTGAACTGTTGCGCGCGTGGTACTGGGTTATCGGGATTCGGGGTCATGGTACTGTAGGGTCTTGTCCGTAGTTCAGGTAAAACGGTGACTGTTGGGTCGTGGCGGATGGTGAGTTGTTGTACGCGAATTTTTATGAGTGGTAGTTGCTGTTCCCAGGTGGTCGGATCGTCGCACGTGGCTCGGATGAGTTGCTCCATGGTCTGATTTGTCCGTTCTGTCTGTCTGTCGGTTTCGGGGTGGTACGAAGAATTAAATGTGCCATTTTCGTCATCCGATCGACGACGACCAGGATCGCTTCGTTCCCACTTGTTCCGGTCGGTAACCTTGTGACGAAGTCCATCGTCACCTGCTGCCAAGCACGCTCTGGGGTGGTGGTATCGGCTGCAACTGTCCCTGCTAGCCGCTCTCCGTGATGATTTCATGAGTTGGCAGGTGGGACACGATGCCACGTGACGCTGCACGTCGGTCAGCATTTCGGGCCTAGTAGTAGTTACCTGCTGCAGCTCGCTTGCCGTGTTTTTTCTACTCCGAAATGGCCTGAGGTAACTCCGTCGTGTGCCTCTTGTAGTAGTAATTCCTGTAGTAATGTGTAGCTCGGTACCCAGATTCGGTCGGGTGCCGGCTTTTACGTAATAAACTCCCTTTGCTGCTACGAATTTCCTCCTGTGAAGAATGGGTCAGTCTGATAGCGCGTGGGTTAAATAGTCCTGTCAGTTAGTGGGTTGGTCTGGGCGAGTAGTATGGCGGGATTGGGCCGTGGGACGGGTTAGTGCGTTGGCGATGTTCGATGCCCCCCTTTTTGTAGATGACCGTTTGTAGTGATAATTGGACTCAAGGAAGTCGAGCCAGCGAATCTGTCGTGGTTGAGGTGGGGCTGTGCACGGAGGTACTGTAGTGATTTATGGTCTGTCCGTACTGTCATGTCTGCGCCGGTCAAGTAACAGCGCCCACACTTTGAACGCATGCACGATCACGAGCATTTCGCGATCGTTGTATCGGGTAAATTTTCTCGGGCGGATGCAGTTTTCGTGACTCGTATGCGATGGGCTGTAAACCGTTGCCGAAATCCTGTAGTAGTACGGCTCCAATGGCGATGTCGCTTGCGTCGGTAACTACTTCAAATGTGCGGTATCAAAATAGTAGCATGAGTAGGAGGTGGGTTTAAGTTAGGGCCTAGGCTTAGTAGCCTATGCCAAGGTGGTGTCGAGAAGGTTGTGCCAAGTCGAGAAAGGAAGTGGTTTCACTAAAGGGCCAAAGGCCCAAGTTATAAAAGAGACAAGTAAGGAGGGGTGCACCACAAGCAGGACAGTAATATAACTACACTACAGCTAGAACTACATGCAGTTATACAGAAATATATTCTGACACACACCCTAACTGCATGCAGGAATAGCCATGTGCATAACACCCCCTGAAGGGGTACACCCTGCGCAGCGGGAGACAACAGAGAGGAGTGAGAGGAGGCAGCGAGGCAACAGTTGCTAGAATTGAGTCACACACCATCCACACCCCCTGAACTTCCCCACCACTTCACACTCCCCCCACAGCAGCAGGTGCAGCCGTCAGAGAGGAGGAGGCGTGGCGGCAGCTGCTGCTGCTGAAACACATCCGCCACCCCCTCACACTCCCTCTCCCCCACTGCTGCACCCGCAGCAGGGGGGATGGAGGAGAAGAGGGGGGGGGGGGGGGGCGGGGGGGGGCTGGTGCTGTTGATCCATTCCTGCCACCCCCCAACACCACTCTTGAGTCCCCCCAACACCCTCCCCCCCCCCCTTCCCCCCACCCAAACTGCTGCACGCGAAGTAGGAGTGGGAGAAGGAAGTGGGCGGCGGGGACGACAGGAAGCAGGGCAGCGGGGCCCCCGCGTGATGGGCAGAAAACCGTCGCACGCTGGGGGCGAGCGACGGGCAGAAACCGCCACACGCCCAGGGCCGTGCGACGGACAGAAAGCCGACGCACGCTCGGGGCGTGCGACGGGCAGAAACCGCCACACGCCCGGGGCAGTGCGACGGGCAGAAACCGACGCACGTCCGGGCGTGCGACGGGCAGAAACCGACGCACGCCCGAGGCATGCAACGGGCAGAAAACCGACGCACGCCCGGAGCGTGCGACGGGCAGGAACCGACGCGCAGCCGGGGCGCGCATACGGGCAGAAACCGACGCGCAGCCAGGGCGCGCATCGGGCAGAAACCGATGCGCGCCCGGGGCGCGCGACGGGCAGAAACTGACACTCGCCATGGGCGCGCGACGGGCAGCATGACGGACTGTGCCATAGCGGAAGCTAATGGTGGGCCCAAAGATGAAGGCTCTAGGAACGAGCCTGCTCTGAATACCATATCAAAATAGTAGCATGAGTAGGAGGTGGGTTTAATTTAGGGCCTAGGGTTAGTAGCCTAGGCCAAGGTGGTGTCGAGAAGGTTGTGCCAAGGGAAGTCGAGAAAGGAATTGGTTTCACTAAAGGGCCAAAGGCCCAAGTTATACAAGAGTCAAGTAAGGAGGGGGTGCACCACAAGCAGGACAGCAATATAACTACACTACAGCTAGAACTACATGCAGTTATACAGAAATATATTCTGACACTGAGAGACGTCTACCCCCCCTCCCCCCCCCCCCCCCCCTCCCCAAATTAGAGATAGTGGGGAAGCGAAGGTGTGGGGTGCTGTCAGAGAGGAGATCGTAGGCTCTGATACCAAGTGTTACGAGTGCAATTGAGTGAGCGAGCGAGGATTGTGTTGGAAACAAGTGATTTAAAACGCTTCTGTCGTATCGAAGCTTCAACACGAAACGGAACTAACTACAGCGAAGAAACACTCGAGTCAACCAAGGCAACCGTCGGAGGTTACGCGAAGATCAAAGGTCTCCGACCTTTGACTTGACAAAACGTACAATGCGACAACAAGGACACATAACTGACTCTTTACTGAGCAGTTACCCGAGTCGGCACTGTATCGAACCGCAACAGCAAAAACAGTTAAAGTAGAACTTTTGTATTCCTTGTAATCATATAAAAGACTTGTATCTCTTTGCTATTATTCGACTTATCTTGTCTCCAACACCAGTACAAGGTGGTTCAAGGCAACCTTTTTATTAACGCTTCCGCAAGTACATCTCCACGTCAACACCTGATCCTAGTCCTGAAAGATCCTAAGGGCTTTTTATCAGCCCAACATGGTATGAGAGCACGCAGGACAAGATTTTTTTTTTTTTTTTACTTCTTTTAACACAAGTCATGGCTACACAAAGGAAAGGAGCTCCTCCAACGGATCTCTCGCACCACCCCTACTCCACCTCCAGTCTCTGGCCTACAGACAGAAGAAGGCACAAGACCAGCTGCAGAGTCAACGGAAACTCCCGGGAACCAACAAGCAGGCTTCGACCCAAACATGATGGAGAAGTTTTTCTCCTTCATGTCCTTCTACGAGCAACACCAGCAAGAAGCTCCTGCGCAATCAAACAACAGCGACAACAACAACAGAACAACTCCGATGAGCCTCGACGGTTCATCCTATGCGCGTGGAAATCAATAACAACCTACCTTTGCCCCGTATGAGCCTCAACGCGCCTCCGTCAGTTTCGCGCCGCAACCGCAGTCTTCACCTGGACAAGATGAAGACACTGGACGTGCTTCAGGTGCAATCGCAATTCGCACACGTCCTAAAATTGCAAACATCAACACTCTTCGACGGGAAAGATTTTTATACCTGGTCATTCGAATTTGAGCTGATGATGGAGGGCGCGCAAATCCTCGGATTCTTCGACGGGTCCCTGCCATATCCGGCACACGGGACAAGAACGACAAGCAGCAATATACGTATCAGTCGCTGATGGCGTATACGATACTTCTTCGAAACTTGACGCCAAACGAGCAACAGAACATCCGGTCTTATCGAGGATATGGCAACTCTGCCGAGCTGGCGTACGACCATTGGAAGAGTCTGTATCAAGCAACAGACAGCGTTACCAAAGTCGACTCATGGCACAATTGACAACAGTGGAAATGAAACCCGGCGAAAAGGGAATGGCTTATATTAGCCGTTGTCGTGGACTGCGTGACAGACTCCTTCGATGCGGAGGATCAATTTCGGAAGAAGCTTTGTAACAGTCATTATCGCCGGCCTTGGTCCTCATTGGCGCTCCACTCGAGCACTTCTTCGAGCTCACGGGAAGATCTCCGAAGCAGCTCTCTGCGCTGAAATTCACGCTGAATAGCAAGATATGGACCTGCACAAAGAACGACACAAGAGGAAAGCATTAGCACCGGAGTTCGCCTTCCACACTCAACGACGCTACAACAAAATAACCGACACAACAACCGACAAGTACAACAATATATCCCACCGTTTTGTCATCTTTGCAAGACGTCCAGTCATCCGCGCACACATTGCCTGAATCAACAGCAGTCGACAACACCGCAACGTCTGTCAGAATCTGGAAGGAATGAATGATGAACTAGAAAGCAGGTGGGTACAAGTAGGAAACCAAAAGTGTTGTACCCTATAAGAACTACCCCACTACAGCCTAAACAGACTATAGCATATAAGTTTGACACACCCCCATAGGCAAAGTGGGGGAGAACAAGAGGTCACAAGACCAGTCAAGAAAGGAAAAGCCGCTCAGGGTGGATCACAAAGTCACCACGCAGTCTGAGCACAAGCAAATGGCCACAAG
>CANJKZ010000228.1:0-54164 GCA_947471745.1 Closterium sp. Naga37s-1 | reverse complement strand
TCCCTCAGGTGTGTCTCAGGTCGACCCATCCCCTTGATTGAGCCTTTGGAGGTCTCCCTCTGACACCTCTGGCCCAGCTGAGGGGGTGACCCTGCTGCTGATGACACAGCGGCCACTCGCCGCTCCCCGCGCTTAAACACCCCTCTTGTTTTCTGCCTCGGCCGTCTTCGCTGCCTCCGCAGCCTGTTGCTGTGGACTCTAGTGCTGCTGGGGGTGTTGACCCTGAGGGTGCGGACTCTGGGGGTGCTGGTCTGAGGGTTGCTGAGTCTGGGGGTGCTGTTTTCTGGGGGTGCTGACTCTGGGGGTGCCGGTTTTTGGGGGTGGGGGGTGCTGACACTGGGGGTGCTGCAAGTCCTAGTGGTGGTGGAGACGTGGGTGCTCCTGCTGAGGGTTCTTGCGTTGAAAAGCAGCAGTAGTCTCGTAGATAGAAGACCCTCTCGCCGCAGCAACTTCACGACTGGGTTGTTCGGCGAGGTAGTCCTGGTGGTGGAGGCTATCGTGCTGCAGGTGCTGGAGGTCCTGGAGCTGTTGGGGCTGGAGGTACTGGAGCTGCTGGTACTGGAGGTACTGGAGCTGCTGTGTGTTGGAGGTGCTAGCGCTGGAAGTGCTGAAGGTACTGGAGTTGTTGGTGCTGGAGGTACTAGAGCTGGAGGTGCTGGAGGTGCTAGAGCTGCTGGTGCTAGAGGTGCTGGAGCAGTTGGTGTTGGAGGTGCTTGAGCTGCTAGTGTTGGAGGTGCTGGAGCTGCTGGTGCTGGAGGTGCTAGTGCTGGAGGTGCTAGAGCTGGAGGTGCTGGAGATACTGGAGCTACTAGTGCTGGAGGTGCTGGAGCTGCTAGTACTGGAGGTGCTAGAAATGCTGGTGCTGGAGGTGCTGGAGCTTCTGGTGCTAGAGGTGCTAGAGCTGGAGGTGCTAGAGGTGCTAGAGCTAGAGGTGCTGGAGGTACTGGAGCTGTTGGTGCTGGAGGTGCTGGAGCTGCTGGTGCTGGAGGTGCTAGAGCTGGAGGTGCTGGAGGTACTGGAGCTGCTGAAACTGGAGGTACTGGAGCTGGATGTGCTGGAGGTACTGGAGCTGGAGGTACTAGAGGTGCTGGAGCTGGTGGTTCTAGAAGTACTGGAGGTGCTGGAGGTGCTGGAGCTGCTGACGGTTTGGGCACTACGCAGCGCCGACTGTTTTTCTACCTGCAGCCGCAGTCGACCCTACCACCACCTAACTCGGCACTTCGTCAGGTTCTTAGTCTTCCGTCTTACACTGGCCTAACCAGTCACAGCCGCAGTTACTGCCTGGCTCTCCATTGTCTACTCCTTCTCCCTACCCTGCACAGACAAGCTCCCTGGCAGAGCGTCGTGAGCCTGTGTCTCGTCCTGCCTCCCCTCTTCACACTGTCAGTCGTGCTCATCGTTCTCGTCCTCCACCTGTCCCCGGCACGCACGCTATGGCACTTCGTCCTTTATTCCACAACGTATTGCTCTGCCGTCCTCCTCTGGCGTCCTCTCTTCTTGACGTTACTGACCCTGAGTGCGACCTTGCTCATGCTGCTAGTCCTATTGTCATTCGTCTCCTCGCCACTATTGTCACTGACCTTTCCTTTCAGTCTACTGCTACGTTTTCCCTAGCCACTGAGCTAGGTCGACTTTGCTACTACCCGTCGTCTCAACTACGTCGAGAGTCTTATTACTGAGTCCGAGTCTGTCTGTCCTCCATACGTCAGGGGTGAGCTTGCCCTTAGCAGTGACGTCCTTGAGGACAGGCAGTTTGAGTTTGAGTGTCTCACGGGCCACTTTACCTCGTTTCACGTCCATGCTGCTTTGCCCCGAGGGAGACTCGGATGCACTTGACATCCCTACCTCGCGCTCTTACGCAGAGGCGATCACGTGTGAGTACTCCTTTCAGTGACAGGCAGCCATGGACGCAGAGATGGCTTCCTGGAAGTCCACATGCACCTACGTCAACGAGGTTCCTCCTCCTTGGGCGAATTTTGTCGATGGCATGTGGATGTTCAGAGTAAAGCGACTACCGGTTTCTCCGCCTGTTATGTGATGCTATCATTTGCATTCACGTCTGTCTGCCTCCCAACATATGTTCGTGCGTTGCATGCGTGGTGTGAGCGTGTGCAAGAATTTGTGTTTTCTGTGGTTTGACTTTCTGATGTGTGTGTGAGTGTTATTTGGCCTGAGCAGATATCTCAAGTGACTCCTCTGCTCAAGAGCTTTTTTGACGAACCAAGAATCGTCGCGATCGGAGCAAGAACGAGGAAGTTGTGATCGTTCAAAGATTTGTTTGTGTTGCGACGACTTTGGAAGTTGTGAAGTGACTCAATATGGGGTACATACTTTTGGGGGTTGGGAAATTCGTCCCCATCACTGTAGATGCTGCCAAGTGGTTGGAAGAAACTAAATTGGGTTGGCAAGTGTGGCCAACTTGGGTGAGGTGGATTGTGGGGGTTGGGATAGTGACAAAAGTGAAAGTGGGGTTGCCTATGGAGAGGGGAATTGTATTGCATGGGGTTTCCTTGGTTGGGGACTCTCTTGGGACCTTCCCTCTCGTCCTCCTCATCCCCTCCCACCTGGTTTATTGCTACTCTAACTCTCTTGTGTAGTCATTCTGAAATTGTGAGACTCTTGTGGTTGAGTTAAGTTTTCTATGACAGCTTACCCCCTAGTGTGCCGAAATCCATAACTCAAGATTTACTTCACCTTTTCGTATGATTCAAATTGGGAATTGTAGCCACGGACTAGAGCTACAACATATCTGAAATTGTGAAGTTTCAACGGTGTGTTTTTCGTCGACGACGTTTCTTGTGAACTCGACGATTTTGTTCAGATTTCTAAGCCAACGATTTTGTGATATTTCGGCACCTAATCTTCGTAGTCCTCGTCCTTAGTCTCTAACAAGTGGTATCATAGCAGATTAAGGACTTTGTGGAGAGTCTATTGAAGTGTGAAGACCCTCCTAGACCCCACCATGGCCTGTGGGCGTGCCTAAGTGGAGTTCTCGAGGTTGGATGTGACTTCCGCTAAGGGGAAACTCTGCCGAAATTTCGTTGGCGCCGACACTTGTGAAAATATTGTGGGACTTCAGTATGGACAGCAAGGGGGGAGCTAAAACCTGTGATTGGGAGCAGAGGAGATGAGTCAAGGGAGTGGAGAAGCAGCTGAGAAGAGGAGTGAGCCGCCACCATCCAAGATTGAGGCATTGGATGGCTCCAACTACGAGGAATGGAGCGGACAGATGAGGAGCGTCTTCAAGCGCTACAAGCTGCTGAAACTTGCGATGGGAGAAGAGAAGATGCCCGAGGAAGGAGATGCTCGGGATCGGTGGATTGAGCGGAGCGCGGTGTTGTTCGACCTCATCTTGCAATCGGTCAACAACGACATGTTCCAGCACATCAAGGACTTGGTTGAGTTGGACGACTCCGGTCCAAAGGCATGGAAGCTACTGCGCGACGTGATTCAGCCCAACACACTGCCCATGGTGATCGTGCTCGAGAAGGAGCTGGCGGCCATCTCCATGCGATCGGGAGATGATGTGAAGCCGGTCCTTGACAAGATCAAGGACACATATGCGAGGATGGCAGCGGCGGGCAGCGAGGTGTCGCAGATGTAGCAATGCACCAAGATCATCTCGGTGCTTGACAACTCGTGGGACAACCTCATCCCCACCCTCAACGTTCAGCAGGACAAGTGGACGCCTGAGTGGCTACGGCAGCAGATCCTACAGGAGGACTTCCGCAGGCGCCACACTGGAGGTGGTGCTGCCAACAAAACTGCTGAGGGGTATGGAGCTGCAGGAGGCAGCAGAGGAAGAGGGGGTGGGAGAGGCCGAGGCCGTGGGAGAGGCTTTGGCAGAAGGAGAGGCCGAGGTGACTACAACGAGGGGCATGGGAGCTCTGGAGGTAGGGGGAGCACCCGAATGGAAGGAGCTTGCTGGTACTGCAAGAAGGTTGGACACCCGTGGTTCAAGTGTTTTAGCCGGCCTGAGGGATGGGCGCCTCCAGGCATGAAGCCGCCAAGTGGTGAACGTGCACGAGGTGGCGTTGTGCAAGGTTCAGGTGCACAAGATGATGGTGCACAAGGTAAAGCCGACCCTGGGATGTTCCTCATGGTTGAGGATGTGCAAGGGAGTGGGGGTGATGTGGGTTCAGTTGGGAAGGTTGTGATGCACCCCCTCACTCACTGGGTAATCGATTCAGGTTGCACAAGTCACATGACCCCATGGGCAGATTTGCTTGACGAGGTAAAGCCTCCTGGGAAGATAAATTTTGTGGCTGCCGCTTCAGGTGCTTTGCTCCCTGTGATTGGTGTTGGGAATGCCAAGGTCATGGGAGCCAATGGGGGGCTTGTGGGGCTAGGAAACGTGCTGTTGGATGAAGGTTTTATCCGCTAACCTCCTCTCTGTGCGCCGGCTGCAGAAAAGCAAGGCCAAAGTTACATTCGGCCCAACCAGCTGCCGTGCAAAGCTTGGGAAGTTGCTGCTGTGGGACTTGGAGGAGAAGAGCAGCTGCATCAAGGACCTCTGGCAGCTGCCCATCATTCCTTGGAATGGGAAACCACCAGCAACGGCAGCGGCAGCGGCAACGGCTAAAACAACTGCTGGGGGAGAGGAGACTGCACCAACTAATGGGGCCCTGGATGCAGTCAAGAAGGTGCAGCAGCCATTTGAAGTTCGATTTGGTTGTGGTGACGATGGGAAGTTGTGAGGTTGACTCCATATGGGGTACAGACTTTTGGGGTTGGGAAATTCGTCCCCATCACTGTAGATGCTGCCAAATGGTTGGGAGAAACCAAATTGGATTGGCAAGTGTGGCCAACTAGGGTGAGGTGGATTGTGGAGGTTGGGAAAGTGACAAAAGTAAAAGTGGGGTTGCTATAGAGAGGGGAATTGTGTGGCATGGGGTTTCCTTGGTTGTGGACTCTCTTGGGACCTTCCCTCTCGTCCTCCTCATCCCCTCCTACCTGGTTCCTAGCTACTCCAACTTTCTTTTGTGAACTTGTGAGAATAATTGTGATTGAGTTAAGTTTTCTATGGCAGCTTACCCCCTAGTGCGCCGAAATTCATAACTCAAGAAATACTTTACCTTATTGTACGTTTCAAATTGGGAATTGTAGCCACGTACTAGGGCTACAACATACCTGCGTTTGGTAAAGTTTTATTTGTGCGTTTTTTGTCGACGGCGTTTCTTGTGAACTCGACTTTTCGGTCCAGAAACTAGGCCCAACGATTTTGAGATATTTAGGCCCCTAATCTTCGTAGACCTCGTCCTTAGCCTCTAACAACATCGTCGTCGCTGTCATGGCCGGTGAGGATGGTGTCTTGCGAAGGGTTTGGGGGTGGTAACTTGGCATCCAAGAGTGGTACGCTGTTCTATTGTAGTTGTGGGCTTCACGAGTCGTATCGTCGGGATCGAATTGATGAATAGGTATGAAGGGTTGGAGTTTGACGGGGGCTTGTAATGGGGATGTCGGGATATGGATCCGTTGGTGTGTTGTCAGTTTCTTCTGCATCCTCTGCCAGGTCTGCCTCAACCTGTGACGTGGCGAAAATGTGATGCCCCTCGAAAACCCTTTCCGGTGCCTTGTCAGCTTCTCGGTGTTCCTTGAACAGTGGCAGAGTCAGATTCTCGTAGAAGATGCAGTCACGTGATCCCGAGGTGAATGCCCTAGCATGCCCGGTCAGTAAATTTTCCGGTCGTTGCTGTGTTTAGCCTGTACTATACCATGCAGCCGAACACTCGAAGAAGATGTGTGTCCGTTTTTCTGCCCGTCCAAGCATTGTTAGGAGGACAGCAAGTTGTGCAGCCGAACAGTGTGATTCATCGCAAAAGGCCAATATCTGGTTGGGATGGCCGACTGCTGCATCAGATCCTTCATCCTTGTGGCGAGGCTCCTCTTTGTCCGTTGTGCTACTCGTTGTTTGTGAGCACAGGGCAGGGACAGCAGGTGCTCGATCCATTCTCAGGCACGCACACTCGCCAAGCGCCACTCACCACGGCACTGCTTCATCTTGGCGTCGTAGGCCTTGGACCCAGGGCACACACACTGGTTCTTGCCGTCCCTCGCAATGCACCTTGCCTCTGACCCACAGTCATCACTGCAGCCTGTGGTAGAAGCATGGGTAGGCAGGGAGAAAAATGACATGGCGAGGCTCAAAACGATACAGCTCAATCCTTGGCACTTGGTACGAGGCAGGATAGAGTGCGTGCAAGTGAGCAGGAGAGTGTGTTTGCACGCTGGACAGGCGTGTGGCAGCTAACAGGTGAGTGCGGGGGCAGTCGTGCAATCTCACCCGTCTCGCATCTCACTGACGCTGGAATCCGGTCGGCAGGGAGCGTCCTGAGAGCAGCAGCAGCGGGGGCACGGGGGCGGCAGGGGAGCACAGGGAGCGATGAGAGTGAGACACGTGGAAGAAGGAGAGGGGCGCGCATCCGTGCCAACCGAACCAAACCGAAGGAGGTTTCTACCGGTGCGGCACGTGCGAGCTCACCACTGACTGGAGGCAAAGTCCAAAACAGCCCAATCCGGCGGGGGACGCAGGATCGTCTCGTAGGGGCTTGCCCCGCAGCCCGGCGCGGAGTGGAAGGAGATGCTGCTGCACCTGCGCTCAGCACCAAGCATGCCCTGCCAGTCGATCTGCGCGTTGACGTTGCTTCCATCCGCGAACACGCTCCGATCCACGTCTTCGCATACACAATTTCTGATCAACAAGTACTGATCTTCGAATGACACCATCGAATCGCATACAGCGTCAACGCTGGCGGCGGTGAGGAGCGCGAGTGCGACGACGGCAGCGAGGGCCGTGGCGAGGCCGGCTTGAAGGGCGGAACGCGGGCCGCGCGCCATGGCGACGAGAGGCGGGGCGATTGGCGAGGGGAAGGTGAGGCTGCGCGCTGCGGCAGCGTGGTGAGCGCGTGATGCGGCGGCCCGCACCCGCGCCGACGGCTCTGCACTGCGGCTTGCCGCTGCTGCGGTGGCGGATCCAAGCAAGAGCGAGGCGATGAGAACCGAGATGGAGTGAAGCGACGCACGGCGCAGCGATGAGTGAAAGGAGACTGAAAAGGAGGGAAACTCGAGTGGAATGGCGAGATATGGTGAAGGGAGGGAAGTGGGGGTTTATGTAGCGAGAAAGCGGCCATTCCCGCCGCATTAGCCGGGGAGGGGACGAAAACGGGATGAAAAGGTATCGTGAACGAGGCCCGGAGTGCACCCATCACGCATTGCTGCATCGCTATTGGACAACTACGGAGTCGAGTCGTGCGATTCTACTTATTTGTTCAAGCTATTTGACTCCCACAACGCGATCATGAGGATGATCGTGGTCGCGGTGCAGGGCCCAGGAAATTAGGGTGTTTTTCCTTGAGACTTATTTTGCTGTACGTTTTTGT
Organism: Closterium sp. Naga37s-1; assembly: GCA_947471745.1. Taxonomy (NCBI): domain Eukaryota; kingdom Viridiplantae; phylum Streptophyta; class Zygnematophyceae; order Desmidiales; family Closteriaceae; genus Closterium; species Closterium sp. Naga37s-1. Next base: position 46,785 of record CANJKZ010000228.1, on the reverse strand, counting down.
GACCGCGCTGCTAAAACGGGCTTCCACGATTGTACCACCAGGTCATTGGGTGGCACGAGCATCCAAATCACCCTGCGATTGCAAAATACGAGCTGCTTGCGGCACTGCCTTCCGTGACCACCAGTTTTCCCCCCTCCTGTATTTTCCCTCTCAAATGTCATCCGTTCGGTTCAGTCGCGAATGCGACTGATTTCTCAGGAAACCTGTCCAAAATCACGAAGGACCTATCCGCGAAGAAGTGCATACTCAGATTTGGCTAGTGTGATTAGAAGGGCCAACCAGCGGCACGAGTTGTTGTGAAGTATGGGTATCTTCTAGCCTACGTTAAAGCCGACCGTCTGTCCATGTCCCTGCATTATATCTTCCAGTTGCCTTGCGACCCCTGCTGAACCGTTCCTTCTTCGTTCCTTCACAAGGGGAAACGAAGCACCCTGCCACTCTCGGGTGTGCTGCGCCTGCCACACTGCAGCGGCAGGGTGAAGGTGGGTCACAACTTGTATCTGGCTGGGTGTTCCAAAACACATTAAAAAATCCTACTGTTTGACCCGCCGCAACGTGGTGCAGAACCCAAGAACGCGGTGCAGAACCCAAGAACGCGGTGCAGAACCCAAGAACGCGGTGCAGAACCCAAGAACGCGGTGCAGAACCCAAGAACGCGGTGCAGAACCCAAGAACGCGGTGCATTGCAATTGATTGGTGCACGCCAGTGCGCAACACCAAGCCGACCCAACCCCAGCCCTTGAAACATGACGAAACTACCACACTACGGTATTGTCCCACAATTGCTGAAGCACTTAAAACTTGGTGTGAAATATTCTGTAAATGTAAGGAAATTTACACGCACCTCAATTCACCTCTTACACTGTTGGACTCCCAAAAGTGCAGCAAACCTCTCCACTACCATTCCATCCCATCCAAGCCAACTCGGCAATCAACTCATGACAGGCAAAACAGAAAGCTGCAAGAAACCCGAACCAGGCCCTCAGATTCACTTTGAGGCACGTAAGGGTATCAGGGTCCCTCTGGCCCTAGACCCTGATCGACAGGGTCGCCTAGGAAAAAAAGCCTGAAAGTTCAGTGTTACTTAAAAAAAAAGTCTGATGCATCAGTGTCACCTATAGAAAAAGGCTGATAGTAGTGAAGCTGATTTTTTAACCTCTATGAAGGTCGCAAACAGCCTTCAATCTATCTATCTATCTGTGTTGTAAACCAAAGCCTATCTTGCTTGCTAGCTAGCTATGCATTGCATCCAGCATGACTCTGGGTCTGGGTGAGTTCAGTAATCATCATCTGATGAGGCCTGCTTGTCATCATCATCTTCTCTTCCCTTAGCCTGTCGTTCTGCCCACTCTTCCTCCTCTAGGGCCTCCTTTCCCGTGCTATCCCTGCCCTCTCCCTCTCTTTCGGGTGGTGCCGCCACATTGCCGAATGGGCGGCGCTTCTTGTAGCTGCGCCAGATCTGCACCACCTCATCGTAGTTGGGCTCGTACTCGAGTAGAGACATGGTGACGAGGTCTTCGAGGCGGGCGTCCTTCAAGCTCCCCCGCTGCCACGATTTGATAACGTTTTGGCGTGAGAAGCCGCGCTCACACTCCACTGTGCTCAGCGGCAGCACGGCGACAGCCACCCAGAGACGCACCAGATTGGGGTAGCCAGTCGCCCAGTCGCTTGTCTTCAGCATTGCTGTTAGGCCTGCGTGGAAGCTCCGCTCGTTCTTCGGGGCACCTGCGAGGATGGGGCAGAAGGCCCGCAGCTCCTTGATCGCACGCCGCTTGTCGACCCCTGCCACATAATGCGGAAGGGAGAGAGAGAGGGGGTTTTTGAAAGGCTGGCAAGTGCGTACACCATACGTTGATGAAATGCAATGACACAATAAGACGGACAGCAACAGTGCGAGAGCGGGAATACCTGGAATGATGTAGTCCGTGTCCTGTGCCCTGAACAGCCTCACGAGAGACTCGAGCCACTCGAGACACTGCCTGTGGCGCTCTGCTCTCCCCAGCTCCCACTCGTCAGGCATGAACAGCCGCACTCCCACCAGGGAGTCCAGGTCCTGGAACCGTGTGCTGAGGTTTTGCACGAGCGTCTCGGCGAAGGTGGTGCAGAGATCGACGCAGGCGTCGTGGGAGCCGAGGGTCGGGTAGTCTTCGCTCGGCTTCTCGTGCAGCTCGAAGGTGTGTGTCGTGGGCCGCCCGTCCGAGTCGACTCCCTGCACCTTCACCTCGGGATTGCCCCCCTCAGGCCCGTGCTTCTTGATGAACGGGGAGAGGCGCGCGCTCACCCCGCCTCCAAAGTCGTCACCACAGTCGACGTAGCGGGACTCTAGGAATGAAATCGACCGGCGGATCTGCCCGTGGACACTTGCAATGTCCAGCTGTTAGGGGTCAACAGGGCGAACAGAGGATGGAGAGAAGGCCAAATCAGTGCAAAGCAGATTCTGCTTAAGCAGTACATCAAACAGTGACTCACAAACCGAAACAAGGCACACAATCCAGCAACGATAGTAACCAAGCTCACCTCACGCTGCTGGAATGCCCTGTTCAGCACATTGAGCTGCTCGAGGACGTCTGCAAGGAAGTATAGCAGAAAGTGAAACCTGTAGCTCGTGGCGAGCTCGTAGAGGGTGATGTCCCACTCATACAGCATCACGATCAGCGCGGGGAAGACCTCTACCGCGCGCAGAATGGCGTCACCCGCGGGAGAGCCAGCGGACGTCGTGGATCCCTTGTAGCTCCAGGTTTGTTTTCGTGAACACCTCCTGCAGGCCAATGAAGCGTTGATGCCACGGGCCAGAACGCCCCAAATGCTCTGCCACTTGGCGGAGCAGGGAGTCCACCATGCCGAACTCGGGGAGTTGTTCAGCGGCGTCCTTTGCTGCGAGGGCCTCCCTGCATGCACACCAGCATTAAAACCGGCTCAAGGAGGGGTTAGCAGGGGATGCAGCAGGGACTGTATGGAAGCAGTAAACAGAAGATGAAAACTGACCTGTGGGCGATGCAGTGGCTCGAAACAAGATGCGGGATGCGGAGGCGAAGTCGAGCGACAAGGCCGTTGTGTTTCCCCATCATCACACTCGCTCCGTCAGTGCTTATGCCGGATATCCTCGCCATTTCAATGCCTAGGGCCTGCAGGTGGGACAAGAGCACTGAGAGGAGAGAGGCTGCATCGCCCTTCTCCACGGTCAGCAGGGCAAGGAACTCAGTCACGGGACGATTTTCACGGATGAATGTCGCGAAAACAATCATATGCTTTCCCCGACACCTGTCCGTGCTTTCGTCGCACGTGACGCCAATGTATGGGCTGCTGAGGATGTGCTGCAGTTGCGTTGTGTGCAACCATGTGGCCATCGACTGTGTCAGCTGCCCGAAGCCGTAGCTGCAGCGCATGTCAAACAACACAACGTCAGATAATTCGGTTGAGTTTCACAAACACGGTTGCAGTTAGATTAATTCAACACTCACGTAGTATAATAGGTTCCGTAGCCTTTTGCTGGGAACCCGGGCACCTTGAGTCGCGCGAGGTAGCGCACAAGATTCACCCATAACTCTATGGGTGCATCTTGCTTGGTCACGAAGAGCAGGGAGTCGAGGAGCTTGACGACCCGCTCCTTCTCCGTGTCGCGAGCGAGATTGTCGCCGTTGATCCGTGGCTGCGTAGCGACGTCGTCGAGAAGCTTCTGCTGGTGTTTCAACGCCTCCTTGTGCTTGGTAGTTGCCGCATGCCGTTTGAACGCCTGCGTCTGAACGTCTGTGGCGCCCTTTCCGCCTCTCCCACACGGTCCAGCGTAGCCTGCGTGCTCCGTACAGATGCTGCACTTGAAAGCGGGGAAACCGTCAGCTTTTTTTAGCAGAATAAGCCAAGAAAAACCGCTCGAGCCACTCGCTTTTGTACTTATACAGAGCCTCCGCGTAGGTTGCGTCTGGCCCTGCCGGTTTAGAAGGCCCAGGTGTTGAGGGCGACGCCTGCGTGCCTGCGGTCGCGGGCGTCGACAGTTGGTCGGCTGGCGAAGCCGGTGTTGCACCAGCGGGACCTCCCTTCTTGGGCCACGGCAGCGTTGACTGCGTGTACCTGGCGGACTTCTTAGCCACTGGCACCGCCGCGATTTCTTCACCTGAAGGGTTGGAGCTGTCTTGCTCCAACACGGGCGCAGTAGGGGAGGGACACAGAGGCTCGTCGATGGGTTCAAATGGAACATCGACGGTCGGCGCGACTGCAGGCGCCTTTCCATGGTTATCTACTGCCGCTAAGTTGGAGAATAGCAGATCCAGCCCGGTAACGGCCGCGGACAGATCAATTGGCGAACGATGAGCGGGTTCATCGCCGGGGTCATCAGGTCGTTCAATGGCGTCCGGGTGGTCCGCCATTGATTGCGCTGTGAACAAGCAGCATCTAACGGGACTCCCTAGCTAGCTGAACGATGGAGGTTTGCCAGGAAGAGAGGACACACGGCTGACTGCCTCTTGGTACACCAGGCAGCAACGCGATGAAACCTTACACATGCTAGATGGAAGGAAAGCATGGAGCAGACTGGGGTGGGAGACTGGATGGCTGGCAGCACGGCTGGGCGGCGTGGATGCATCCGTGCTTGCCAGCACGACTTAGACAAAACGGGCCAGAGGACCACAGATGCTTCACATGGGCCTGAATCCCTCGTTGCGCTGCCTGCCAGCATCGCTGTGCTGCAACCCTGTAATTGGCCAAATCAGGAAATGCTATCAAAGTGGCCAATCATCGCACCACGCGCGCCAACAACGCATCCCTCTACGAGGCAAATTTGTCTGCTACTCACCGCCACGCCCTGCTGACACCGCGGGAATCTGATATTCCCTGTACAGCCGGGCAACTACACACGAACCGTGTAGGAATCGCTTTCAGGGTCGGATTCGTTACAACGTAGTGGAATCAGTGTCACTAAAATTTTTTTGCTGAAAGTTCAGAGTCATGTGCTAGGTGAAGGCTGAAAAATCAGCCCCACAAAAAGCTGAACACTGGAAAATCAGTGTAGGTTAAAAAAAAACCCTGGAAATCAGGAATTTCAGGGGAAAATTCCTGATATCGTAGGGCCTGACCCGAACCCACAGACTGGCGCCAGTAAGTGATGTCTCAGCCGCGTGGAAACGGAAACCGTGGGCCACGTGGATACAGTGTGGAAGCATTGGGAGCATGTCCTCCTAAAGGGCCACCCCTGTGTCCTCCTGCCCCACCAGGCGGCCCAAGCAAAGGCCCTACCCCTTGTGGGCCCATCCTCTGCCCTGCCATCCCTGCCCCGCCCATGCCACCCATGCCTGCAACACTGCCCATGCTCCCCATCCCCATCCCTTGGCCCATCCCCATGCCTGGACCTACCCCTGCAATGCCTTGACCTGCCCCCAAGCCCATCCCCCCTCCAGCCACCCCACCGGGCTGTGCAGCAGGGGAAGGCGAGGAGTACCAGCCAAGGCCCGATGCGAGGGGGCGCAGTGTGAGCGACGGCACTGCCAGGTTGCCGCTGCTGCTACCGCTCAGGGGTTGCGCGGATGCACCCACGTACTGGCCTGCCCACTGGTGGGCAGGCGTGTGGGGACTGGGCGCACGCACATGAGGGGGCGTGCGCGCGTTGAGGCGGTGTTGGGGGAATGGAGAGGAGGTGGAGGGCGGATGGGCAGAGCGGAGGAGGTGTGATGGGCGCGCTGGCATGGGCTGGTGCATGGGGGAGGGGTTGAACCTCCCAGGAGGAGGGCCGAGGCGAGGGGAAGGGCCGATGGGAGGCGATGGACGGAGGGGAGGAGAGAAGAGCACGGAGGGTCGCATTTGAGGTGTGAAGGGAGAGGGAGGGCCAGGGCAGGGGTGCACGAGTGGGGGAGATGTGTGGTGCGGGATGCGGTGGGGAGGAGGGCCGGCACGGCCCGGGGGGGAGCTGAGGAGGGCGCGGTGGGTAGGGCGGGGAAGGGCGGCCCCAACGCAGCAGAGCCCATGCCCATGCCCCTGCCCATGGCCATGGGGGGCATGGGGCGCATGGGTGGGCCCTGGGGGAAAGGCCGGTGGAACTGCTGCTGCTGCTGCTGCCGCTGGTGTTGGTGGTGAGGGAGGAGGGGAGCAGAGGTGAAGGGACGGTTGCCAGTGGCGGTGATGGCGGTGGCCTGCAGCAGGCGCTGTGCCTCAAAGCGGTCGCGGTCCACTATGCGGTGCGCCTGGGGGCGAGGAAGCGCGGCGTACAGCACCTCGTCAAACACGTCCCGCCCCCGCGACTCCGCTGCTGTCAGCGGCAACACAAAGTTGGCTGACCGGGTGCATGGGGCACAGCAATGAGGTAGGGGGAAATGGGAGGTGCGGTGGGGAAAGTGATTGATCAGCTGCTGGTTGTGGTGACAACTGCTGGACGAATCTGCATTGGAGTGGACGACTCAAAAAGTCATGTGCTCTGCTGTAGGGACGGCCTAAGAGGAGGAGCTAAGAGGAGGCCTTAACGCACCTTTCATCTCCTGCACTGTGAGAAGAGGCACCTCCTTGCCTGTCTCCTTGGTGCGGCGGTCACTGCGACGCCTCCACTCCGTGTATGTCAGCACCACCACCACCGCCACCTGGGCGAGGGATGTGCATGACACACACACATGCACACATGCACACATGCACACACACATGCACACATGCACACATGCACACACACATGCACACATGCACACATGCACACATGCACACACACATGCACACATGCACACATGCACACACACATGCACACATGCACACATGCACACACACATGCACACATGCACACATGCACACACACATGCACACATGCACACATGCACACACACATGCACACATGCACACATGCACACACACATGCACACATGCACACATGCACACACACATGCACACATGCACACATGCACACACACATGCACACATGCACACATGCACACACACATGCACTCACGCACACACACATGCCAACACACATGTACACACACATGCACACATTCACAAACACACACACACACACACACACACACACACACACACACACACGTGCACACATACCCACACGCATCCACACACACATGCACACACACACGCACACACACACGCACACATGCACACGCGCACATGCCAACACAAATGCACACAACCGCACACATGCCCACACAAATGCACACATGCGTGAGAGCATGAACTACATGGGAGCAATTGCAGCAATGGAAGCAGCAGCAGAACATACAAAAAAGGGGCACGACTCGATGCCATCAAGATTCAGATTCACTCCATGACATCTCGCCTCGCCTCCCTTACCATACCAGCTTTCCGCTTTCCCTTCTCTTCCCCCCCTCCTTCCCTTCTTGTCTTTCCCTCTCTCCCGCAACAACCCCACAACCGCATCCCCCTCCCCGTCCCATTTCTCTCCGCCCATTCCTCTCCCCCCATCCTCCCCTCCCCCAACAGCACCGCACCTTCTTAAAGTGGTGGAAGGGGCGCAGCTTGCGGCGGCGGGCGTGGGCGTACACGTTGGTCTGGTCCAGGATGTAGTTGCGCGGCACGGCAGCAGCGCGCTCCACCAGCGTGCCAAACACCTGCGATGCCATCGGCATCAGCTGCGCCCACCGCTGCCCATACCCCTCCTCGCTCCGCTCGCCCTGCTTGCCTTGCCCGCCTGGCCCCTGTGGTGGCGAGCGGAAGAGGGTGTGTGTGTGATGAGGGGAGGGGCGGGCGGAGAGAGTGAGAGTGGGGTATTAGTGTTAGGGAGGAAGGGAGGAAGCGAGTAGACGCTTATGAGGATTTTGAAGGCGATTCAGGTAGAGGACAAGGGTGCAATAGGAGGCAAGGGCGCAATAGGGCGCGGAGAAGAAGGGGAGGGATTGGGGAGGAGGGGGGTTGATATGCATGGGCCTATGTGGATGGTGCAAGTGCCATGGAGCATTCGAGACAGCTGCAGAAACGATGTGGAGGGACACAGCCGAGAGGTGGGAGGGGTGTGGGAGGGGGGTGGGAGGGGGGTGGGAGGGGGGTGGGAGGGGGGTGGGAGGGGGGTGGGAGGGGGGTGGGAGGGGGTGTGGGAGGGGGGGTAGGAGGGGGGGTGGGAGGGGGGTGGGAGGGGGGGTGGGAGGGGGGTGGGAGAGGGGTGGGAGGGGGCATGATGTGAATCAACAAGAATTTTCTGATCACGCAAAGTCACTTCCCCAACCCCCCCCTTTCACCATCTCCCCACGCAGCACCACCATCATCCCTTTCATCCCCCCTTTCTCCCTCCCTCCCCCTTGCCCCACGTGCCCCCCCATGCGCACCTGCATGAGCGCCAGCACGCGGTCAGTGCCCAGCACCACATAGCGCTTTTCCGGATGTGCCCTCGCCCTCTCCTCCGCACACGTGGACTTGCCACTACCCGGCAGCCCCACCATCATCACCACCTCGCACTCCTCCCTCTTGCCCAACGCCGGCCCCGCCACACGCACCACCACGCCCCCTCCTCCCGCCTCTGTTGCTTCTCCAGCTCCACTCCCCTCCCCCCCTGCCTCTGCCCCTGCCTCTGCCCCTGCCCCTGCCCCTACCCCCTCGGTGGCCTCTGCAGCCTCAGCCCGATCTCCCCCGTCCCCATGCCCTGCCTCCTGCTTCGCTGCGGCCTCCCCACTGCTCTGTGCGTTGGCAGCAAGGGGCGTGCTTGCAGGGACGGTGGTAGGGGGGGCAGCCCCAGCCTCGGAAGGGGCGGCGCAGGGGGCGGAGAGGAGGGGCGCGTCGGACCAGGGCAGGTAACCCGGGGGGGGTGAGAGGCCGTCCGCGAGTGAGAACTGTAGACGCACTGCAGAGAAGGAGGGACGGGTTAAGGTTAGGGCAGGGCCGTAGGGGAGGGATGGGGGCGGCCAGCGATGAGGCGCGATGAGTAGCGGGCATGCGAGGGGGCAAGGCAAGCGAGGGGGCGAGGCAAGCGAGGGGAGCGAGGAGGACATGACTGACGGCCAGGAGCGAGGGAGCGCGGGAGGGTGCAAGGGAGGGAAAGAGGGAGGGAGGGAGGGAGGGAGGGAGGGAGGGAGGGAGGGAGGGAGGGAGGGAGGGAGGGAGGGAGGGAGGGAGGGAGGGAGGGAGGGAGGGAGGGAGGGAAGTGGAGGGTGGGAGGGAGGGAGGGAAGTGGAGGGTGGGAGGGAGGGAGGGAAGTGGAGGGTGGGAGGGAGGGAGGGAAGTGGAGGGTGGGAGGGAGGGAGGGAAGTGGAGGGTGGGAGGGAGGGAGGGGAGTGGAGGGTGGGAGGGAGGGAGGGGAGTGGAGGGTGGGAGGGAGGGAGGGAAGTGGAGGGAGGGAGGGAAGTGGAGGGAGGGAGGGAAGTGGAGGGTGGGCGCGGGGCAAGGCATCCCGCATTACCTTTGACATTCTTCACGAGCACGTGGGGGAAGAGCGCTGCTTTCAACCACGCATTCCCGTCCTCCACGCCACCACCACTCACGGTGCCTTCCCCTGTGGCATCACCGGCACTCCCCGTGCCCCCCACCCCTCGCCCCTGCTCGCCACCATCTACCTCCATCTCTGTGCTCCTGCCCTTGTCATTTTCGCCCGCATCCCCTCCCTCTCTCGTCCCCTCCTTGCCCTCCTCCCCTGCCACCTTACCCATCTCCCCTCCACCTTTTTTCTCCTCGCCTCCACCTTCGCCCTCCGCCTTTCCTTCACTACCCTTCTCTCCTCCCGCCTCCCCCACCTCTTTGCCTTGCTCTGTTCCCTCAATGCCCTGCTCACCGCCTTCCTTGCCCTTCTCACCTTCCCCTTTGCCCTGCTCCCCTACCTCCCCGCTCTTTTCCATTGTTCCATCCGTTCCGTTCCTTTCTTCAACTTCACCGCCCTCCGCTCCCTTCACCTCTCCCCCTTGCCCCCCACCCCCCTCCTGCCGCCCCTTCCCCATCGCCCTCCACCGCTTCAACCTTCTCTGCCACACCAACCTCCCCTTCTTTACCCTCCTCCGCCTTCCTTTTTTCCTCCCCGCCCACCACCCCACCCCCCTTCCCCCGCAGCAGCCCCCACTCCTTCCCCCTCATCCCGCGCCTCAACACTCCCCACCTCCCCTCCTCCCGCAACCCCGCCCCCCTCGTCCCCTTCCCCCCCTCCTCCCCCCTCCGCCAGCTCCGCAGCGCCCCCCAGAGGCGGGAGGCGGAAGGCCTCGCCGAGCCAGGCGCCGTTGAGCGCGAAGGCGAGGGCGCGCGCAGGGAGGTCCACGGCACACAGCACCACGTCCCCGCGCGCCCAGGGGCGCGCGTACGGGGCGACCGCGCCCCCCGTGATTTTCTGAACGGCGTGTGAGGTCAGGACGAAATTGATGGAGAGGGGGGGAGAGCGGGCACGTTAAGGAAGCGGAAAACGAGGGGGGCGGGGAGAGAGGGGAATGAGGGGAGGCAAAATTGACAGAGGCAGGGAGCACGAGGGCGAGAAGAATGAACGATGGCTGGACGCTGCAAGGCGGCTTCATGGGTTCACCGCTCCCCACTCCTAAACCCCTCTCCCATTTCCCCATCTCCGGTCTTCCCTCTCCTCTCTCCCCCTCTCCCCTCTCCCCTCTCCCCTCTCCCCTCTCCCCTCTTCCCTACCCTCGCTCACCCTCCCCAAGGGCTCATCACCTTGCCCTACCGCTCTTCATCGTACCCCACCTGCCTCCCCGCTCGCCACTCCCCGCGCCACTCCCCTCGCCGCTCCCTTACGCGCCCACACCCCCCTTCTCCTGCACCTCTGTCCCTCCCCCGTCTCCCCTCCGCACCCCACCTACCTTCCCACTGCTGCCATATGCAAAGCTGTCACGTGTCTCCCCCAGCGACCCCACGTCAGCATCCAACGTGGACACGCCTATCCGACACAAATATCTCTCGTCCTCCGGGATTCCCACAACCGTCTCCCCGCCTGTGCCCGCTTGCGCCCTATCCCCCGCCGCTGCTGCCCCTCCCGGTGCTGCGGCGCCCGCCGCCCCTCCCCGCAGCACCCGCGCGTCCAGCGCCTGCTCCTCCTCCACCACGCACGCGAAACAATACCGCCCGCCGCTGCCGCCGCCTCCGTCGTGCGCACTCGCCGTTCCCGTCGCGGCAGGCCCCGCTCCTTCCGCCGCTGCTTCCAACCCCACATGTGCTATCACTGCCCCCTCCCCTTGCCCTGTCGCCCCCCCCTGAGCCGTGCTCGCAGAGGCGTCCGCTGCCCCCGAGGCTGCTGCGGGGGTGGCGGCAGACGGGGTGCGAAGCGCGATGCCGTAGTTGGCGCGCGCGCCCGACCACATGTACGCGAAGCCGCCGTGCGATAAGCCCGCGCCCCAGCAGACCGCGATCCGATATGGTGAAATCTGATTGACGGGAGAAACGACGGTGCGCGGGAGAGAGACGCAAGAGAGAGGGCAGGAAAAGGGAGAGGTGAGAGCGGGTGGCAGGGGTTGACGAAGGCGGCACCAGCAGTGGGCTTATCACGCACCGAGGGTGCAGTCTGCAGGGTTTAGCGCCACAGCCGTTGGATCATCCGGCATGGCGGGCTCCTTCTTGGAAGAGGAATCGCAACCGTTCGCTGGCTGAGACGCATCGGCCAGGATCGAAGGGTCGGGTCTCGCCTTCTTAGCCTTGTGAACCTCGCCGTCGCCGTCATCGCCAGTGTCGCCGGCGTCGCCGGCGCCGTCGCCAGCTGCTAGATCCACGTCGCATGCGTCGCCAAGGCCGTCGTCGCCATCTCCGATGTCCACGTCGCACGCGTCGCCGAGACCGTCTTCGCCATCTCCAAGATCTTCGTCGCATGCGTCGCCAAGACCGTCGTCGCCCTCTCCAAGATCCTCGTCGCATGCGTCGCCGCCCCCTACCTCGAGGAGGCCTTCGACCGCGTCGCACTCCGCATCGCCAGGCTCGGCGTCTGCGTCCATCCCAGCCGTCTCCTCCTCCAGATCCAACAGTGAACCGTCATCCGCCGTAGCTTCCTCTTTCTCCGCCACGGGTTGTGCGCCGCCATCGCTAGTCGCCATAGCGGGGCGACTGTTCGCGAGCTGATCGGCTGCTTGGTGGATTAGCAGCAGCAATGAGATGAGTGTGGTGTATGAAAGGAAATGGTAACTGCTGTCGTTTATCTCTGCGAAACCTCGCCTACGTACTGGAGCCACAAACCCTCACGGATACTTGTGATTTGAGGGCGTGTCCAGTTCGTTCATTTCGGGGATTTTAGTGCCAACACACGTCTCGAGGTTCAAAAATATTCACTGTACCTAAAAACGAATGCATTGTGAGTTGAGTCCCACCTACCTGTAATTTCAGGAGCGCGGACACGTTCTCCGCCACACGAATCAACAGTGCTCTGATCGCGTTCGAAACGAAGTAACAGTTCCCCTCGTCAATCATAGCCAACGAATTTTTGGGCAGGCGGGGGGGGTGTTGGCGAGTGTAGTGAGCTACTGGCGAAATTCTACTAGCGACAGGGGGCACTACTGTAGTGGCCAGGACGCGGTGCTGTACCCTTGTTCGCGTCCCCACTGATTCCAGTAACGTGAGTCAGACGACTCGAGGTACGTGCAGGAGGCGTGCCGTTTTGTGAACGAAAGCTGATTGTGTCCGCAGGACACGTTCAATACATTGTTACAACAAAAAATGTGGTAACTGAGCGGGCTTACGAACAGTAAATGTACGAGCTGGACACCCCCTGAGTCACAACGTGGACATCAATTGCGTTTGCGTTTAATGTAAGGTCGTCGTTCTAGGTTGAGTCTAAGGGCGTATTCGTAGCTTCGTGTCATCCGGGATTCGTGTCATCCGAAATTGTGGGATCCAATCGAAAAAATCAAAGCTCGAAACGCGACTATTTCGATTGGCTCCCACACTTTCGGATGACACAAAACTACGAATACGTCATAAGGAATTTTCTCGCCATGCGACCTGCAACATCGCGTGCAGCAGTAGCCGTTGTTTGCCTTTGCCAACTTCGCGCGCAGTGTTACCAAACCATGCACTGCTGGCCCGGCCGAGTCGGCCTACGCTTCGGGACTAGCCCGAACCTCGCTCCCAGCGTAGCACTTACTAACTCACCCGCACCGCGTTACCGTTTACATCTTTCGCGTATAAATGTTCGTTCATGCCTTCGCTCACATTTTGTACTCGTTTGACACCCTAGTGCAATCCTCGCTACCTCGATCCATTGCACCCGTAACACTTGGTTATCAGAGCCACTTTCTTTCGAATCGCGCATCTCCGCACCCCAGAAAATCAACTTTTGATTTACCACTCGAAGGGACGCACGCACCTTAGCCCCTAGGAGTCGCTGCCCTCGCGTTCTCTCGTAAACGCGTGCAGCCACGACTGCGCCTAGACTAAGACGAGCCGACGCCCTTCGTAATGGCCGAACATATCGACGTCACGACGCTCACACAGGACAGCCTGAACGAACTGATGCGCCAGCTGCACGAGAACTCAGAAGAAATTGCAACGCTGACGGCGGAACGTACGTCCCTGCAAAACGACGTCGCATGAGCATAACAAGCACAGTCAGAAGCACCTGGCACTCCGTTACAGCCTGCACCACAAGCATCGCAGCACGGAAGTGTGGGGCAACCCGCGAGCGCGGCCAGAGATGGCGTCGTCCGCCACGACGAGGACGACGACCACGGCACAACACACCCCGAAGCGACGAATGCGGCCAGGAACCAGCCTCGCGTCACGATTTCGGCACCAACCAACGATTTGGCACTGCCGTCACCGATGCCGCTGAAGCCGCAGCGTCCACCATGTTTTGACCCTAGTCAATAGGGTGGTCCTACCGTTCAGGCATGGTTATTCACGATGAACGCGTTTTTCGACGCCAACTACGTCTCGGAGGATACGGCGAAGATCCGCTACGTCGTGTCGCTGCTGCGAGGACCCGCCATAGACTGGTGGCGTGTCATCATCACCAAGCCGAACGACTACGCGACTTAACCGACACGGGACAAACCGGACCCTGGGCGCCGTCGTATTTCGTGGAGGTGCCACACTATCGCACGTGGGACGCGTGGTGCGCAGATCTGCGCGCTCGATTTGAGCAAATTGCGGCTTCGATCGCGGCGCGTCAGAAGCTCCGTACTTGGCGCCAACTCGGTTCCGTCCAAGATTACACTAGCGTGTTTCTGGCGCTGTGTGAGCAAGTGGGATATATGCACGAAGGCGAGCGTATCTGTCAGAATCCCAACCATTAGACCGTTGGGATAAAAGGGCTTGTTAAGTAGCGTGTCAGTGCGCCCATAACCCCCAAAGCCAACATGCCTGTAACCCTGCCGCCCTAGGATCAATCGGGGATCACCAGTGGACCTCTGACACACCCCCGCACTGGGATGCCCAAAGTGCACACACTAGGATTCGAACTCGAGCCTTCGCTATGATACCATGTCAAAATCCCAACCACTAGACCACTGGGATAAAAGAGCTTGTTAAGTAGCAGGTCAGTGCGTCAATAAACCAACAGGCCAACATGCCTATAATCCTTCCCTAGGATCAATCGGGGATCACCAGTGGACCTCTGACAGTATCGACCGCTACATCGGCGGCCTGAAGCACGACATCGCCCAGGAAATCCAGCTCCGAGGCGTCACTGATTTTCAAGAGATTCTCGCCATGGCGGAGAAACTCGATTTCTTCCGCCGACCAAGACCGGGGTCCTACGGAAGCAGCAGCAACTGCGCACATCGATCTCGTGGGACGAACGAGGGCGCCACGATGCGTGCCGTCGCCGCGAATGCCGCTGCCGCACCGCTTAAAGGGCGCTGCTTCGCGTGCAATCGGTCTGGACACCGTAAGAGCGAATGCCCGGAAAACGCTAAGGGGGAAGCCGAGCAGCAGAAACAGACCAAGCAGCAGGGAAACACTAGGAGTCAGTAGCAGACGGGCCCTCTACTAACTGGTCACGCCGCTCGCCCGACCCAACCAACCCTCACCGAGTGATTGTGCCGGTTCACGCAATCGACCACATCAGGCCGAATAAGGAGGGTACCATGGTAGACAGCCCTATACTGCTTAGCGGGAAAATTGGGACAGACTTAGTTAAGATATTCATAGACGGAAGAGCCAGCCACAGCCTGGTCAATACCGCCACAGCACGGAAACTGAAACTGCCACTGGACAGATGCTTACCTGAGATCGACGCAAGACTTGTTGACGACACGTCACTGGCGATACAGGAACGCGTGGACCGGGTTCGGATTCGATGCAGGGGTAACTTCACGTTTAGTCAGGAAATGTTCGCGACAACCCTCGACAGAACCGGCAATTTACTATGTCGTGATTGGTTGCAATGGCACAATCCGCGAATCGCCTGGACGACGGGTGACTGCATCGTGTGAGTGAATGGTACAACATCGCCTTACCTCGCTGGGGCTCACCTGAGTATTCGTCGTTGCATGTCAACGCAATCACGATGAAACGCGCCGTAGCGGCAGGAGCTGACGTGTACGCGGTCAGTCAACGGGAGTTGTGTGTTGGCCCCGTCCTCGCTTGGGCGGAGCCGACTTCGTGGTCGGGTGTGAGGGGAGCAGCTGACTTGCAGCAGTGGGCGAGCTGGTTGACGAGGAGTTCGACCTGCACGGGAGCCACTGTACGGGCGCCGACTTCAGGGTGGCGCCAACTTCAGGGAGGTCGACTTGGGAAGTCGACCTACGGATGACGTCAACCTGGGGCAACCGACTTGGGTGGTCGGCTGACAGGACCTGCTGGTCGACCTGGTGGTTGGTCGACCAGACCTGCTGGTCGACTTGCTGGTGGTCGACCTGACCTGGTGGTCGACGAAGGAGGGGCCGACATCGACCTCGACTCAGGACGCTGAGCGGTAGGGCGTCGAGTAGCTGGGCGTCAACTTCGTGACGCCGACTTCGGGTAGCCGACTTGGGAAGTCGGCTGACAACTGCGCTGGTCGACGTGGAGCTGGCCGACCAGAAGTGACGTCGACCTGGAGCAGGTCGACCTAGGGGCGTGGTCGACCTGGTAAGGTCGACTTGGAGGTGGCCGTCGACCTGGGAAGTCGGCGGGCACGTACGGGAGCAGCTAGCCGGTCGACGTGGTTGCCGGGTCGACCAGGTTACCTGGGTGACGAGGTTCTGCGGAGGAGTGCGACAGTCGCCCAGGCGAAGTTGGCGAGCCCGACCTCGAGGGTGGTATCCCGAGGTCGACATGGCAGGTCAGGTGGAGTCGTCAGCACGAGGATGACTTGGTGTGTGCGTTGTGCAGGTGACGAGGCTCAGCCCGCCAATCATCTACAAGCACCTGCGAAGCGGGTGCGCTGCTGTTCTGCGTGAGCAACGCTGGCACGCCGTCAACGTGCGACGTTGGCACGCCGTCGACTTTGCACTGCTGGAGCGCGGTCGACCAAGTCGTGCTGGAACGCGGTCGACCAAGCTACGCTGGCAGTCGACCGACCTGAATGCTAGCTCTGATGTAGTCTTGCTATGCCAACTTCATTGTACTATTTTTTGTTGTCAACTTTCTCTAGTGAAACTCTTGCCAATTCTCCCCGTGAACTAGCAAGCTGTGTGTGCACTAGGAAAACGACTAAGGAACGGAGAACGCAGAGATCACACACAGAAAACGGCTAAGACATCGTTTCGAACACGCTACGGATCTTTCGAATACATTGTCATGACCAACGCCCCCGCCACTTTTCAAATGACGATGAACGAAGCCTTCTGCCCACTTTTAGATAAGTGCGTCATCGTCTACTTAGATGACATACTGATTTGCAGCCCCGACAGAGCACAGCACCTACAGGACATCGAAGCAGTTTTTAAAATACTGAGTGAGAACCGCCTACTGACAAAGGCCTCTAAGTGTGAGTTTCTACAGGACAGACTGGAATTTTTAGGCCACATTATTTCAGCTGACGGAATGGAAATAAACCCGAACAGATCGCGACGATCCAAGCTTGGCACACGCCGACAAATCTGACTGAGCTGCAAAGTGGGGTTCTTCAACAACGTGCGCCAGTTCGTCCCCGACATGGTGAAGTTGACTGCTACGTTGACCGACCTGCTGAGGAAGGGGGTTGAGTACACGTGGGGGGAGAAAGAGCAAGCTGCCTTCTCGGCCCTCAAACAAATTTTGTGCTCACCGCCCGTGCTTCACATCGCAGATCCGCACCGTCCGTTCGAACTTGTCACCGACGCACCGACATTGCCGTAGGAGCAGTACTGTTGCACAACTTCGGGAACGGCCTCCAGCCAATCGCGTATGAGTCCCGCAAGCTCCACCCGCCCTAACGCAACTACCCGATACACGACCGCAAGATGCTGGCGATCGTGCACGTGTTCAAGGTGTGGCGATGTTACCTCATGGGAGCAGACGTGACAGTACGGACAGATCACTGAACACTACAGTACCTCCGCGCCCAACCGAATCTCAACCCACGACAGATCCACTGGTTGGACTATCTGGAGTCCAACTTCCACTAAACATCACATACAAGAAAGGTGCATCAAATATCGCCGACGCACTCACAAGCCCCACGGCCCAACTCCACGCCATCCTACTCGCCCAAACTAACCCGCTGTTAACAGGCCTATTCACCCACGGATACAGTACCAACTCATTTTTCACGACCGGAAGTTCACAGCAATTTGTCAGAATGTGATGTTTGTGTAGCCTGCAGTGGGGTACTCTGTAGCGAGTACAGCTCGGATTAGGGTTTGCTATATGTACTCAACTGCATGCTAGTGAAAAGCACTCTTTCTTGATTCTGATTTCTGCCTAGCCTTTCAACATGCTATCAGAGCAGGTCGACCCTCCTGGGTCGATCCTGTGGGTGGTCCCGCCCAATACTTCCGCTGCGGTTTCCTGCTGTCCCCTGCCTGCCGCGCGCTCCGAGCGCGCGGCGATTTTTCATCCCGCCGCGCGCTCGGGGCGCGCGGCGGTTTCCTGCCCCGTCGAGCCGCGCGTCGCCCCCCGTCGCCCGTTGCGGAGCCCCCGGGGACCCGCGCGTCGCCCCCCGTCGCCCGACGCGGCCCGTACGGCCTGCGCCAGGCCCGCGCGCGGTTCGTCCCCCGAGCTTCTGGCCGCGCCCCACCCCTGCTGCTGCCCGCGCTCCTGTGTTAGGGTTTCGGGGTGGAGAGTATGGGGGTGACAGGTGTGTGCGGCCTTCCCTACTCCTCCTCCTCCTCCGTCTCCCGCTGCTGCAGCTGCCGCTGAGGGGGGTGGATGTGTGGGAGCCGTTGGAGTGGTACGAGGGGGGTGGCGTGTGAGGAGTGCTAGGGGCACAGCAGGGGGTGTGTGACAGGGGTGTGGGACAGCTGGGGGAAGTTGAGTGGAGGCAGTCGTCTTGTCGTCCGCAGCGCCTGAAGTCCAGAGAGCCACGACCCCCTGTGGCCTGAGTAGTCCGGGGCTCTGCACCCGGTGGCCACAGTGTGAGCACTCCTGGTAGTCCTGAGAGCCACGACCCCCTGTGGCCTGAGTAGTCCGAGGCTCTGCGCCCGGTAGCCACAGTATGAGCACTCCTGGGAGCACAGTGAGCCAGTCGCGCCTGTCGCCGTGTAGCCCGGGTTTAGCCTGGTAGCGTCAGTGCTGCGCCCTCCTGTTGCCCGTGTGCCTGCAGCTTCAGCCGTCGCCTCTCATCTTCTCGCCCTCCACAGTTTCTCGTCCTCCTCACTTGCCCTCTGTGATAGCCTCTAGCTTTGCTTATCCTTGTGAACTATTGCACTGCCTGCTTGTTGTGTTGATTGTACCCCACTTTGACTATGGGGGTGTGTCAGAATGTGATGTTTGTGTAGCCTGCAGTGGGGTACTCTGTAACGAGTACAGCCCGGATTAGGGTTTGCTATATGTACTCAACTGCATGCTAGTGAAAAGCGCTCTTTCTTGATTCTGATTTCTTCCTAGCCTTTCAACACAATTGGCAAAAGCAAAGGGAGTCTATTACGTAAAAACAGGAACCAACCGCGTACTCACTACTGAGGGAGTTGTTACTGCAGGAGGCACACGACGGAATTACCTCGGGACATTTTGGGGTAGAAAAAACGCGACAGCAACTGCAGCGGCATTACTACTGGCCGGAGTTGTTGACCGACGTACAGCACCACGTGGGCTCGTGTCCTACGTGTCAGGTGAAGAAGAGCTCGCGAAAGAGAAAGGCGGGTCAATTGCAGCCGATTTCGCCGCCCGAGCGCGCCTGGTAGCAGGTTACCATGGATTTCGTCACGGGGTTACCTTCGAAACCTGGGGGTAATGACGCGGTAATGGTCGTCGTTGATAGACTGACGAATTGGCTCACTTCGCTGCGTGCAAGACATAGATCTTAGCCTAAGAAACAGCTCGCCTGTTCATCGCAACCGTCGTTCGACTGCACGGGATACCAACTGCGATAATCAGCGACCGCGACACGAAGTTTACCAGCAACTTCTGGAGGAACCTTTGGGAGCAGTTCGAGACAAGGCTACAGTTCAGCTCATCGTACCACCCCGAGACCGACGGACAAACGGAGCGGACGAATCAGACGATGGAGCAGTTGATTCGTGCGACGTGCGACGATCCGACAACTTGGGAGCAGCAACTGCCGCTGATCGAGTTCGCGTACAACAACGCCACGTTAGCGACGACGCAGTAGTCCACACTTTACTTGAACTACGGGCAAAACCCAATAGTGCCCATGACGCCGAGCCCAGACAATCCCACGCCACGTGCCCAACGGTTCGCCGAGATTCTGCAAGCTGCCCGCACCAGAGCCGAAGCAATTATAAAAACAAATGTCATCGCTAAGCGCAACGCTGACCGCCACCGCCGCCCAGTCACGTACCAGTCAGGAGATTACGTACTGCTCGACACGCAAAACTTACGACTGCCCAATGTGCCAAAACTTCGACCCCGCTACTGTGGACCGTTCCAAATCAACCACATGATTACGCCAGTAACCGCCCATCTACTGTTGCCCACCGACTGGTACATCAGCCCATCATTCCACGTCAGCCTACTTTGCCCGTACATCCCAACCACAAGCCAATTGCCACGTCACCACCCGCTATCCATGACTCGCCCTGTATCGGAGCTGATCGTCGAGCCCGAAAATATTCTAAGCCATCGGATTCGACACCCCACATGCATCAAGAAGATTGAGTTCCTCGTTCGCTGGAAGGACCGCACGCCAACTGAGGATAGTTGGGTGCCCCTGGCCAACATCGAAAACCACCCCGCCCTGCGAGTGTACCTGAGGAGCAAGGGTTTCTGCGATATACACACTCACGTAGCAGAAGGGGCTTCTTGAGGGAGGGGGTAGTGTAAGGAATTTTCTCGCCATTACTTACTGTGACCTGCAACATCACGTACAGCAGCAGCCGTTGTTCACCCGTTACTGCTAACGGGGCTTCGCCAACTTCGCGCGCACTGTTTACCAAACCATGCACTGCTGGCCCGGCCGAGTCGGCCTACGCTTCGGGACTAGCCCGAACCTCGCTGCCAGCGTAGCACTAGCTAGCTCACACGCACTGTCAGAAACTAACGAGCAGGAATATTGAACAGCAGAAGAGAGATTGCACTAGCAGGCAGAGGGGATACAAATACGAAACCCTAACAGGGCTATACTCACTACTGAGTACCCCACTGCAGACTAGACAATATAACATTCTGACACACCCCCATAGGCAAAGTGGGGTATAATCAGCACAACAAGCAGTCATAGAGCAAGTTCACAAATTAGCCCTAATGGCAGACATAGCAGAGGGGCAGTGAGGAGGAGGAGGGACTACGAGAGGAGAGGAGTTGGGAGGCGGTAGGTGAAGCTGCTGACACACGGGCAACGGAGCAACTGGCACACTCGCTACCTGAGCAAGGGCCCCGGACTACTGGAGCAACTGGCTCTGCGGCTAGACGAGCGGCTGGAGCAACGGACCCACGGGCGATTGGAGCAACGGGCTCACGTGCTACCGGAGCAAGGGCCCCGGACTACTGGAGCAGCAGGCGACACAGCGGCTACCTCCTTGCAACCTCCCCCCATTGCCCCCAAACCATTTTCTCACATCCCCCCCGGTTAGCGCCACTCCCCAACCTCACCCACTCCATCCCCCCCTCAGCAACAGCTGCAGCAGTGGGAGAGAGAGGAGGAGGGGCAGCTGGTCACGCACTCCCACCACCCCCATACCCCCCCTTACCCCCGCCACCACCATACCCTCCACACGGCTGCACGCGCAGCAGGAAGTCGAAGGAGGAGGGGGGGAGGGCGGGCAGCGTCGCGACCTGCAGGGCGCGGGCGGGCTGCCGGGTCCAGGAGGGGCGGCGTGCGGGTCCCTAGGGGCGGCGCGCGGGTCCAGCAAGGGCGGCGCGCGGGTCTTGCAGGGCATCACACGGGTCCAGCGGGGCAGCGCGCGGGCCCCGCAGGGCGGCGCGCGGGTCCAGCGAGGCAGCGCGGGTCCCGCAGGGCGTCGCGCGGGTCCGGCGGGGGCGGCGCGCGGGTCCCACGGGGCGGGGTGCGGGTCAGGTGGGGCAACGCGCCGAGCAGAAAACCGCCGCGTGCTCCGCGCGCCCCGAGCGCGCGGCAGGCAGAAAACGACGCGCGCCCGGGGTGCGCAATAGGCAGGAGAGCAGCGGAAGCATAGGGTGGGCCCACCGGTCAGGATCGAACGAGCTCTGAAACCATGTCATAATGAGAAGCTAGAATGTGAATAGCAGAAGAGAGATTGCACTAGCAGGCGGATGGGATACAAATACAAAACCCTAACAGGGCTGTACTCACTACTGAGTACCCCACTGCAGACTAGACAATACAACATTCTGACACGCACCGCGTTACCGTTTGCATGTTTCGCATACACCCTCATTCTCACCACAGTGACAATCGCCACATGAACCGAACGCTTGTGGTGACTGCAGCGTGCCTAGAATGGTGCTAGCACATACTCTACAAGCACAATCACGACTGCCAAGTTGGTCATGCAGCTATTGACTTTGACTGGCCATTAAGTGTTGCTAAATCATGAAGTGTATAGTGCGCTCGCATGTGTGTTTGGCTGCCGTTGCTTTTCGCTCATACCATACCCTTTCTACACATGATGCTCACCCCCTGCACGCGAATTTGCGCTGCACCGGATAGAAGCTCTGCACCAGGGCTGACTTTATCAGACTAAAATAGTCTGATTGACTGAAATCTCTGGGTATTTTCCTACGGAACCTGATTTTTCAGACTTGTAAGTTTTTCAAACATAAGTACCTCAGACTTACTTGTTTTTGGATACTGAGATTTTCAAAGTAGTGACTTTGCCGATAATGGGTCTTCATACTACAGGGAGTACGGATCCTGAAATGCGGATCTGTAATTTCTACATACATTCCGCTACATCATATGTTGCCAGTGTATGAACACACTTCATGGCGCTGTCACGCGCAGAATCTGTCCTTGGCAACTTTTGCCACCCTTTTCCCTTTGTAATCTGCCAACTTGGCTCGCTCTTTCACTCACGCAGGACCATCACTGCAGCTACGCGGTGTCAGCGAGGGAAACTCTGTGCTGGCGCAGCAAAGTTGGTTAGCGCTGCGCCCCACGTGCTACATTCGTGGCAGTGCCGTGTTGCAGTGGTTGTAGTGTATTCTGAGAAATTATAATTTGTAAAAGTGTAACACTTTTTCAAATTTCGTATTGTGAAAGCGAGGACGTGGCCAGCAAAGCAAAGGTAGTGGCTCGACGCTACTCAGACCTCTTTTGAGTACAAAAGAGGAACGTGATTCCAGTAGCTCCACCCATGTTCTTCATTTCCATTTTCTAGTTTTACTTTCCCACCACCCACCCCATTGTGTATCATTGATGAACGAGAACGTTGTACTTGCCCACTTGGAATGAAGCACGCTGCCTTTGCAAGATGGACTAAGCAAGCTTTCACAATCTTCAGACTTGTGTTTTTGCGGAACCTGAAAAATCAGAGTAGCCATTCTCTGGGAAATATGGCTCAGACTAAAATTTTTTAGAGCCCCCAGAACATCAGACTGGATTTTTTTTAATAGTCAGCCCTGCTCTGCACCCGTGTTTTTTTCCCCCGCCAGTTGTACGCACGTTACAAGCACGTCACGTGGTTCTGCACCAATAGTAACGAAAAGACCGAAGTCAAAATGTCAACGGGTAAGTTCAAATTATTTTATGAGCACCTGACGAATCCTTTTTTGCTAGTCGCGAATTGACGAAAATTATGCGAAATACAAGAACAGCTTAAGCGCCCCCTTCACAAGGCAACCCGGAGTGGCTCAACCCTGGCATCATGTGAACGTAGCGATTATGTTTGTGTTTTGAACCTGTGTTCGAAATTGTCTGTTTCTTGTGTGTTTCCGATGTGCTATCTCTGGCCACCGTGTAGGACAAAGTCAACAGATCATTTCGAATGTTCTGTTTTGGCGCTTGGTGCATGGTGTGCCTGTCGACATTAGGGTTTTGGCCATATGCACAGTGGCGCTACCTGACAACACTGTAGACGCTGCTCCTGATTGTGCGTAGGTGTTACGAGTGCAATTGAGTGAGCGAGCGAGAATTGTACTATCGAAGCAAAAGTACAAATGAGCGAAGGCATGAGCGAAGACTATATAGCGAAACTACAGTGGTAACGGTAATTGACTGTGGTTGTCGCGTGACGGGCCTGGGACTGAGGTTGAGAAAAGTGTCGAAGCGGAGGCCCGGAGCGCAGGTTACCCGCCGAGCCGTGAGGTCGGGGTGCGACGTGCGAAGGTGGCGGGAAGATTGTCGATGCGAGAGTTGCGAGTGGTAACGGTGCTGACTGTGGTGCTACAGTGATGTACGCGCTGAGCGGGGACGCGAAGTAAGGAAAAGGATTTTTCCTTACACTACCCCCCCCCCTAAGGAGGTCCTCCTTACGAAAGTGCGTGTACATCCCTGAAGTTTCGGCAGCGCGATACTCGGTGGTTTTCGATTCTATCCAGGGGAACCCAGTTGTCTTCGTTGGGTGTCAAAATATTATGCTCTAGCCTGTAGTGGGGTGCTCTATAGCGAATACAACCCTTCTAGGGTTTGCTATTTGTATCCTCATTCTTGCTAGTGCAACTCCTCCTTCTTTGCCTAAACTGTTTCTTGCTTAGCTAGGGCTTTCCTAGCTATGGCGCCTTCTTCTACTGCTTACTTTCACAGTGGGTGTACAGTCTTTCCAGCGGATCAGGAACTCGATCCTTCGGGCTCCTCGAGGATCGCGAACTCTGTGACTCAGAATTTTCTCGGGGGTGATGATTGGTTCAGTCAGCGGTCGTGTCATGCTGGCTGGGCGATTTCGTGGGAGTTGGCTTGTGGACGGGACGTAGGGGCGAAGCAGGCTGATGTGGAACGAGGGGCTGACGTACCAGTCAGCGGGGTGGAGGAGGTGGGCGGTGACGGGTGTGATCATGTGGCTGATGCGAAATGGTCCACAGTATCGGGGACGAAGTTTTGGGGTGATGGGCAGGCGGAGGTTCTGGGTGTCAAGTAAAACTAGGTCGTCGGGCTGGTAAGTGACAGGTCTGCGGTGGCGGTCGGCGTTGCGTTTAGCGACGATGCTCGATTTTTTTATTGCGTCTGTTGCCCGGGTACGTGCTGCTTGTAATATTTCGGCGAACTGTTGTGCTCGTGGGACTGGGTTGTCGGGATTAGGGGTCATGGGTACTGTTGGGTCTTGTCCGTAGTTCAAGTAAAACGGTGACTGTTGGGTCGTGGCGGAAGGCGAATTGTTGTACGCGAACTCGATGAGTGGCAGTTGCTGTTCCCAGGTGGTCGGGTCGTCGCACGTGGCTTGGATGAGTTGTTCCATGGTCTGATTTGTCCGTTCTGTCTGTCCGTTTCGGGGTGGTACGAAGAGCTGAACTGTAGTCGCGTGCCAAACTGCTGCCACAGGTTCCGCCAGAAGTTGCTGGTGAATTTCGTGTCTCGGTCGCTGATGATCGCTGCTGGTATCCCGTGCAGGCGTACGACGGTGGCGATGAAGAGGCGGGCTGTTTCTTCGGCTGTGATCGATTTCTTGCAGGCTGCGAAATGTGCCATTTTCGTCAGTCGATCGACGACGACCAGGATCGCGTCGTTTCCACTCGCCCCGGCCGGTAACCCCGTGACGAAATCCATCGTCTCCTGCTGCCAAGCACGCTCTGGGGGTGGTATCGGCTGCAACTGTCCTGCCGGCCACTGCCTTGATGACTTCATGAGCTGGCAAGTGGGACACGATGCCACGTGTCGCTGTACGTCGGTCAACATTTCGGGCCAGTAATAATACCGCTGCAGCTGCTGCCGTGTTTTTTCTACTCCGAAATGCCCCGAGTGAGAAGATTTGAGCAAGAATGGATGAACTATGAAATGAAGTGAGTACAAATATGAAACCCTAATTGGTTGTACCCCCTATGGGATACCCCACTATAGCCTACACAACAGCATAAGCTATAATGTTCTGACACACCCCCATAGGCAAAGTGGGGGAGAACAAGGGGTCACAAGACCAGTCAAGCAAAGTAAAGCAAAGCAAGCTCAGGGTGGATCACAAAGTCACCACACAGTCCGAGCACAGGGTCAAGGCCACACGGCCAGTTCACATGCAAGAGTACACACATATATATAAAGCTAGACAAGCAAGAGCAGGTATATATATATGTGAGAGTACAGGCAAGGTCAAGAGGAGAGCAAGTGAGGCAAGACGGGCACAAGACCCAGCTGAGTGCAGAAGCGCTGATGATCACAAGGCGGAAGTGCCTTGGTGAAGACATCAGCAGTGTTGGCCTCAGAGGCCACGTACGCAAGCCGCAACTGACCACGTTGCTGTAGCTCACGAGCAAGGAAGTAGCGGAGAGCAATGTGCTTTGTTCTGTGCTCCAGTCGCTGCTCTCGACACAAGGCCAGCATGGCCTTGTTGTCTACGTACAGGACTGGAGGAGAACGAGGCGGCTCTCCAAGGTCGGTCAGCAGGTAGGTGAGCCAGCGAAGCTCCTGTGCAGCCATGGCCCCGGCGTAGATCTCAGCCTCACAACTCGAGCCAAGAACAGAAGACGAGCGCTGCCGTCGCGGCGGCGGCGGGCCCGATTCCCACGTTCCCTGAGAAGGTCACGCCGAAGGACCCCACCCTCCATAATCCCAACACCCGCCCACCTTCCCCTCGCAGCAAGGACACTACGAGGAAGCGCCGCAGTTGGACCGTGCGTGAGAAGCTTAAGTGGGCGCGCCGCTATCTGGAGCTCGGCTCCTTGAAGAAGACGAGCATGGAGTCAACCGCGTCCATCGCCTGCATCAGACGCTGGAGTGCGGAGGCGGCTGCGGGCGTCTACAAGGGCGCGGCTAACTGCCGCAAGCGGATGCACGGGGGGGGGGGCGCCACTCACACTACCCCGACATGGAGGCAGCGTTGTACCGCTACATCTGCCTTCAGCGCGCTAACGGGGTGGCCATCTCGGTGAAGGACACCCAGAAGTGGAGCCGCGAGTGGATGAAGAAGCATCACGCCGGCAAGAACTGGAACGCGAGCTCTCACTGGAGCCAGCGTTTCCGTGACCGCTGGAACCTGGTGATGCGGGTGAAGACCAAGGTCGGCCAACGACTGTCGGCAGGTGCGTGTTGAAGGAATTCGTGTCGCGCGCGGGCTATTGAATGCATGTCCCTCACCCAGTGTCTGACCATCCCGTGTTTCCGTTGCGCGTGTACCGTTTGCAGAGTGCGCGAAGGACTGCGAGTCCTTCTGGAAGTTCGTGCGCATCAACAGGGCGCGGCACAACATCGACCTGGCCCGCATCATCAACGCGGACCAGACTCCACTATCCGTGGAGATGCCAGCCGAACGGACGATCGAGCACCGCGGCGCGCGCTCGGTCCCAATCCGCACTGCAGGCTACCAGAAAACGCGCTTGACGGTGATGCTCGCGTGCACTGCATCCGGGGAGAAGCTGCGGCCGTGGGTGTGGTTCAAGATGAAGAACGTCCCCAACTGTGAGATTCCGGAAGGTAAGCGTAATGAATTCAACCGTGCGACTGCCTGATGAGCGTGCCCCACTGTGCTGAAGCCCGTCTGTCCCTTGTGTGCCTGGCAGGAATCGTGGTCCAAGCACAGGACAACGGGTGGATGGACGAGAGCGCTGTGCAGACCTGGCTGTCCAAGGAGGTGCTGCCCCATCTGAACCCCCAGCGCGGCCAGAACGCGAGGCGTGCGATGCTGGTGTTGGACTCCTACCGCGGTCACATCACCCAGACCATGCTTCAGTCATACCGCACGCACAGCATCACCCCTGCAGTCATCCCAGCGGGTTGTACGAGCCAGATTCAACCCCTGGACGTCTCAATCAACCGGTGCTTCAAGGCTGTTGTGCGAGCGCGCTACGCCAGGTGGTTCATGCGTGAGGGGATTCACCTAAAGACGAAGAAGGGTGAGTTGGTCCTTCATTTACGGTATTATTCATGTTCTGTTTCCTGTCCTTGTCTTAAACATGCTCCTTCATGTCCGTGTCTCTAACATCTCGCTGCCCCGTCCTCAAACCCACCCGCAGGGAACCTGCGGAGGCCGCCGCACCCCGTGGTGCTGCAGTGGATCGCGGAGGCTTGGGATCAAGTCCCCAAGCAGATCATCATCGACGCGTTCCGCCACTGTGGGATCTCAAGCAAGCTGGACGGAACGGAGAACCACCTGGTGATGTCTCACCTGCGCGCCAGGAGCACCACTGATGTCTCCGCGGACATGTCCCTCGGGGGGACCACAGGCAACAACACGCGCCTGCTCGGTCGGGCTCCAGAGGAGGAGGAGGAGGAGGAGGAGGAGGAGGCGATGCAGGCGGAGGGCGTGCGGGAGGTGGCAGTGGCAACCGGCCTGGAGGTGCTGTACTAAGAGACCCCCAACTACCGCGGGGCGGCGGCCGAGGCTGACCGCATGATCGAGCCTAGGGAGACGGCTAGGCATGCCTGGCGAGTGCCAGACCTGGGTGTAGAGCCTGTTGTTAGCGCAGGCGAGGAGGCGGTGATTGAGGGGGGTTAGGTAGAAGTAGAGATTCATGAATGTATGCATGTACCCCCCTAAAGTAAAGAAGGCTTGTTTAGAAGACACCCCCTGTTTATAAGAAAACCCCTAAACCCCGGTTCTGATTATAAGACATATATGTTTTAACTCGTACACACAAATAGGTGTCGTATAAAAAGGCTAGCCTGTTTATAAGAGACACCCGTATAGTAGACAACCCCTGTCTACTATTCAACACTGTCTTATATCCGGGCGATGACGGTAGGTACATGAGGCACCCTTGCCTCTAGATAGGATTTGAGGCACCCCATCAGCTCTGTGGACAGACCACTGGGCTCAACAGGCTTGTCAAGGACAGGGGCCGAGAACGTATCGCCAACAGGTAGAGGAGTGGGCTGTGCAGAGGAGAAAGGCCGGAGCACTATACCGTAGGATATGCTGCACCATTTGTGACTGAGTGAGAGCGATGGTGCGAGTGTAAAAAGAGACAAACTCGTCAAAAGAGACCTCGCACAAGCTAAAAAAATGGTGAGAGGAAGGGTGGTAGCAAGTCAACCCTCGACGCAAAGCGTTGACCAGGGCTGACGTTTCATTTTAAGCCTCCCTGATTCCGGGGAAAATTTTCCCCCTCTATTATGGGTGCACATTTTCCAGAAAAGCAGTACCCTGATTGCTCAGGGTTGTAAAGTAGTTAACTCTGATTGTTCAGGGTCAAGAACTGAACATCAGAGTAGTAACGCGCGCTTTGTTACCGGGGAGAAAATCCCCACCATCCATAAAGTCTGCGCGCTGTGTTTCCCGCTGGCTGTACACTCGACTGATTTGTGCAGGGCGGGTGTGATTGACCTATCTGGTGTGCGAGTGTAACGTTTCCCTGTCTTACCATGCCCAATCGGATCTCTTCAGATGGCATGCATCAGACACGCTGCGACTGTAGTTAGTCACCCTCAGAGGCGTTCCTTCTGGAGCGTGTGTAACGACCGAACGGGCGAGTCACACCTGTTCGAGTCAAAAATTTCCGCTGTCAGAGCCTATTTCGACCAATCCCAGCAAAGTATATCTGACATTGCAGATTCGCGCGATCTCGATGGTAGGTGTATCAGAACGAAGTTTCGAAGAAACTTCTTCTCGATAAAGCGGGAAGGGGGGGGATTACACACATGTGGGGGGATCACTGCGATCAATCCAAGGCGAGGTCATCGGAGGGAAACTTCTGAGAAACTTCCTCTCGATAAGTCAGGGTCCACAGAGTCGATACTCTGTTAAGTCAGGGTCCACTAACAGCCTAGTCTGTTACAATGTACTCAAAATCAGGGATAGCTAAACTATTACTCTGATTGGATCAGGGCTGAAAATTCAATAACTCTGAAATTTCCGTCTCCACAAAGTGGAAAGCCTGGAATCACCCTGAAATCAGGGTAATTACCCTGATAAAATCAGCCCTGGCGTTGACGCATAACTAGGTGACCTCCATCCAGAGGGGGGTTAGCGGAACCTGCGGGCATGAGACATGGGGGCACATGTTAAGCAAGTGCACGGTGTAGCAGAATGCGAAGGCCCAAAGAGAGGAGGGGAGGGGGGGGGGGGGGGGGTGGGGGGGGGGGGACACTGGCATGAATCATGGGGGTACGGGTGATCTACATGATTAAGCAAATGCAACACTCAGCGACCTTATTCTGCTGCGGCGAGTTCGGATGCGAGAACGACTGGCGGGTTCCCTATGTCAAAGTATATATACATGCTATATATGTTTAGGCTGTAGTGGGGTAGCCAATATAAGGTACAGCCCCTTTTAGGGTTTCATACTTGTACCCAACCCTTTCATAGTTCATTCATTCCTGCTGCTAGTTTCTAACATGGTTTCAGAGCACTAGGTCCGTAGGACCGTCTTTTTTTTCCGGGCCCACCTACCGTTGCGGTTACCACGCTACCCCACGTGTTGCCTGCCTTGCCTTGTGACGTGCTGCGCTGCGCGCGCCGTCCTGCAGCCCTCACGCTCCCTACTGCTGCCCTAGGCCAGCGCGCCGCCCCTACAGGCCCGTAAGGCCCGCGCGCCGCCCCTGCAGACTCGTACGGCCCGCACGTCGCCCCTGCAGGCCCGTCAGGCCCGCGAGCCTCCCCTGTAGGCCCGTCAGGCCCGCGAGCCGCCCCTGCAGGCCCGTCAGGCCCGCGAGCCGCCCCTGCAGGCCCGTCAGGCCCGCGAGCCGCCCCTGCAGGCCCGTCAGGCCAGAGCGCCGCCCCTCCTCGCGGCCACGACCTGCCACTGACGCGGCCCCACCTGGCCCCGCCCTGCAGCAGCTCGCGCGCGGCTCGCTGCTGCTCCGCGCGCCACGTCCGCAGCCCGCGCTGCGTGCTGCAGCCCCGCGCGTCGCGCTGCAGCCTCGCGCGTCGCGCTGCAGCCCCGCGCGTCGCGTCAGCTGCCCGCACGTCGCGCTGCAGCCCCGCGCCCCGCGGCTGCCGTCCTCGCGCAGCCCGCGGCGGCTTCGCGCGCCGCGCCTGCAGCTCGCGCTGCGCGCTTCAGGCCCCGCGCGCCGCGGTTGCCCCTGGACCCTCGAGCAGCCGCCCCTGGACCCAGAGCAGCCGCCCCTGGCCCCTGAAGCAGTCGCCCCTGGTGCAGCCGCCCCTGGACCCTCGAGCAGCCGCCCCTGGACCCAGAGCAGCCGCCCCTGGCTCCTACAGCAGCCGCCCCTGGTGCAGCCGCCCCTGGACCCTCGAGCAGCTGACCCTGGACCCTGAGCAGCCGCCCCTGCCCCCTACAGCTGCCGCCCCTGGTGCAGCCGCCCCTGGACCCTCGAGCAACCGCCCCTGGACCCAGAGCAGCCGCCCCTGGCCCCTGAAGCAGCCGCCCCTGGTGCAGCCGCCCCTGGACTCCGTGCAGCCGCCCCTGGACCCCGCGACGCCGCCCCTGGACCCCGCGACGCCGCCCCTGGACCCGCGACGCCGCCCCTGGACCCTGTGCAGCCGCCCGCCGAGCGCCGGCCCTGCTCGCCCGACGAGCGCCTGCTCTTCCTGCCACTGGTGAGCACCTGCCTTGTTAGCGCACTGCCTGCCTGCCAGCCTGCCTGCCTGCCTGCCTGCCTGCCTGCCAGCCTGCCTGCCTGCCTGCCTGCCTGCCTGCCTGCCTGCCTGCCTGCCTGTCTGCCTGCCTGCCTGCCTGCCTACCTGCCTACCTGCCTGCCGCGCCTGCCCTGCCCGCGCTGCTGCTGCTACTACTGCCACTACCACTGCTACTGCTGCTACTGGCGGTGGCCAGATGGAGCTCCAGCGACGTCCGCGCGAGTCTCTCACGCCCCAGCAGCTTCGTGAGTGGTACGCTAGTTGGGGTTGTGGCGGTAGCCGTCGTGGCTGTCGCCCTGGAGCTGGTCAGTCGGGAGCGTCTGGCAGTGGCCAGCTGCAGCTGCAGCGGCGTCCGCGCGAGACACTTACGCCCCAGCAGCTTCGTGAGTGGTACGCTCAGAGTAGAGGGTCTTTAAGTACCGTTCGCTGCCCGTACGTCATTCGCACAGGTGATTGGACAGGTCAGGCTTGCGGGACGCTTAGTCACACACAGTCCCGCTGCTTCGCCCGTCTGAGCGACGCCTGGCGTACCGAGTTTGGCGACGAGGCTGAGCTCCCCGACTGGGTGGAGCTGCTTGGGCAGAGGGTAGATATATTTGCTCTTGACTATGATGTTATTCTCACTGCCATGTATGCATTGCCTACTAGTGCTGACCGTGCCTGTTACCTGTGCGTACCGCCTGACCCATGTATAGAGCCTGCTGCTCTCGGTGCTGGTGAGGCTGCTGCTCTAGGTGTTCGTGCGTCTCCTGCTCTAGGTGCTGGTGAGGCTGCTGCTCTAGGTGCTAGTGCGTCTCCTGCTCTGGGTGCTGGTGAGGCTGCTGCTCCAGGTGCTGGTGAGTCTGCTCTCTCTGGTACTGCGCTTGCTGAGGCCTTGTACACCTTCACACTTGACTCAGGTGCTTCCCGCTCCTTCTTTCGTGACAGCACCACCCTCACGCCGCTCAGCCGGCCGGTTCCAGTCTCCCTGGCAGACCCCTCTGGGGGTCCAGTCCTTGCGCACTCCTCCACGGTCCTGCCGTGTCCGGCGGTCCCGTCTGGCTCCCTGTCAGGTCTTCACCTCCCCTCGTTCTCTACGAACTTGGTGAGTGGTGCTGACCTCCAGGACCAGTGGGTTGACCAGTTCACTCCTGGAGGTCAGCGCGTGACCCACTGTACGTGCTCCCGGACGGGCCGACACCTGGCCACGTTTACCCGTGCGCCTGGCTCGAGTTTGTACACACTGACTACTGTGTCCCCTCAAGTCGCTGCGTCTGCGTCTGCGTAAGGTCAGCTAGTGGCCCCCTGCTTGTGCCGCGCTTTGTCGCACCAGACCCTCCTTTGGCACCACCGCCTTGGTCACCCCTCGGTGCAGCGCCTTCGTAGCATGCACTGCCGTGTCCTTGTCTCTGGTCTTCCCAGGGTTCTCCCTCCCCTCCCACCCTCGCCTGCTCCTCCCTGTCTTCCCTGTGTCGAGGGGCGGCAGCGCGCCGCTCCTCACTCCACCTCGTTCCCTCCCACAGAGGCTCCCTTGCAGACTCTTCACCTGGACGTGTGGGGCCCAGCCCGCGTCCGTGGACAGGGCCACGAGCGGTACTTCCTGCTGGTCGTCGACGACTACACGCGTTACACCACGGTCTTCCCCTTGCAGCGCAAGGGGGATGTCCCTGATATTTTGATCCCCTGGATCCGCGCTGTTCGTCTCCAGCTCCGCGAGCGGTTCCAGTCGGACTTTCCTGTCCTGCGTCTGCACTCTGACAGAGGTGGTGAGTTCTCCGCAGACCTCTTGGCAGCCTTTTGTGCGGAGCACGGCATCCGCCAGACGTTCACGCTTCCGGCCTCTCCGCAGCAGAATGGGGTTGCTGAGCGCCGCATTGGCTTTGTCATGGAGGTCGCTCGTACCTCCATGATCCATGCGGCTGCCCCCCATTTTCTGTGGCCGTTTGCGGTCCGGTACGCCGCGCATCAGCTCAACCTCTGGCCCCGTGTCTCCTTGCCGGAGACCTCGCCCACACTGCTGTGGACGGGGAAGGTTGGCGATGCGTCGCGTTTCCGGGTCTGGGGTGCTCGTGCCTTTGTCCGCGATACCACCGCGGACAAGCTCTCCGCCCGCGCTGTTCCCTGTGTCTTCCTTGGCTTTGTCCCTGACGCGCCTGGTTGGTAGTTTTACCACCCCACCTTGCGCCGTGTCTTCCCCTCTCAGGACGTCACGTTCGACGAGTCGGCTCCCTTTTACCGTCTCTTCCCCTACCGCACTGCCCCTCTCCCCCCCCCGCCGCTCTTCCTCGCTCCAGGTGCTCCCCAAGTAGACCCCCTCCCCGCTCCCGGTCCTGCTCCTTCAGGTGTGTCTCAGGTAGACCCTCCCCCCTTGACTGCGCCGGTTGAGGTGACCGGTGACTCAGGTCCTGCTGAGGGTGGTCCTGCTCGGGGTGCTGCTTCTGGGGGTGCTGAGCCTGGGGGTGCGGAGCCTGGGGGTGCTGAGCCTGGGGGTGCGGAGCCTGGAGGTGCGGAGCCTGGGGGTGCGGAGACTGGAGGTGCTGAACCTGGGTGTGAGGAGTCTGGGGGTGCTGTGCCTGGGAGTACTGAGTCTGGGGGTGCTGCACCTGGAGGCGCTGAGGCGTCTGGTGAGCAGTCTCCCTGGAACGGCCGTCTGCGTAGTCGCTCCGCTGGTGCCTCGCCGCTGCACTCTCGTCGTCGACTCCCTCTCTCCCCACAGCAGCTGCGTGAGTGGTACGCTGGCCGTCAGGGTCGCACTGCTGGAGCTAGGGGCCCTGCTACGGGAGGCGCTGGTGCTGGTGACTCTGCTACTGGAGTTGTTTCTGCTGGAGGTTCTGGAGCCGCTGAGGGTGCTGGAGCTGGAGGTTCGGGAGCTGCTGGTGGTGCTGGAGCTGGAGGTTGTGGAGCTGCTGTGGGTGCTGGCGCTGGAGGTTCTGGAGCTGCTGCGGGTGCTGACGCTGAGGGTTCTGAGTCTGCTGTTGCGCGGTCTCCTTGGAGTAGCCGCCTTCGTCCGCGTGTGCCTCTCACCTCACAGCAGCTGCACGATTGGTACGGTCGCCGTCAGGGTCGTGCTTCTGGAGCTCGGGGCTCTGCCGCTGGAGGTACTTCTGCTGACGTCACTGGAGCTGGGAGTGGTGCTGGTCCCGGAGGTGCTCGTACTGGAGGTACTGGACCTGCAGGGGCTAGAGGTGCTGAGTCTGGGGGTGCTGCTGCTGGAGACACTGAGACTGGAGACCCTGAGACTGGAGGTGCCGGTTCTGGGGGTGCTGCTGCTGGTGGAGCTGGTCCTGGAGGAGCTGGCGCTGAGGGTTCTGGAGCTGCTGGAGGTGCTGGAGCTGCTGGGGGTGCTGGAGCTGCTGGTGCTGGTGGCACTGCACAGCCCCGCCTGTTCTTTGCTCCACCCTCTCCGTCGTCTCAGCCACCGTCTGCCTCTGTGCTTCGCCACGTTCTTAGTCTCCCTTCGTCTACTGGTCTTCCATTACAGCCTGGCTCACCGCTGCCTGCTCCTTCTCCTTACACTGAGCAGACGGGGGGTCTTACTGAGCGCCGTGAGCCTGCGTCGCGTCCTGTCTCGCCTGTCCGTCCTGGTCGTTCCGGTCGTCGTGTTCCTCGTTCGCGTCAGCCGGCTGTCACCGGCACCCACCTCGTAGTCCGCCGTCCTTCCTCTCCTCCGCAGCGTGTTCCCCTGCCGTCCCCTCCTGCGTCTTCTCTGCCTACCGTTTCTGACCCTGAGTCTGACCGCACTCGTGCTGCTCACCCTATTGTCACGCGTCTGCTCGCCACAGTTGTCACTGACCCGTCGTTTGAGTCTGCTGCTGCGTCTGCATTAGTCGCTGAGCTTGTTGACTTTGCTGCCGCCTGTCGTCTAGACTACGCCGCTAGTCTGGTTGCTGAGTCTGAGTCTGTCTGTCCTCCGTCCATCGGGGGTGAGTGTGCTCTTGGCACGGACGTCCTTGAGGACACGCAGGAGGACCTTGAGTGCCTTGCAGCCGCTGCGCCTCATCTCGTGTCCATGCTGCTTGCCCCTAAGGGAGACCTGGATGCTCCAGACATCCCGACCCCGCGCTCTTACGCTGAGGCAATCGCGGGTGAGTACTCCTCTCAGTGGCAGACAGCCATGGACGCAAAGATGGCATCCTGGAAGTCCACAGGCACCTACGTCGACGAGGTTCCCCCTCCTGGGGCGAACATCGTCAGTGGCATGTGGATTTTCAGGGTGAAGCGGCCGCCAGGTTCTCCGCCTGTCTTCAAGGCTCGTTACGTTGCTCGAGGCTTCAGTCAGCGGGAGGGAGTCGACTTCTTACAGACCTTCTCCCCCACCCCGAAGATGACCACTCTTCGGGTGCTGCTACACGTTGCCGCTCAGTGTGACTACGAGCTTCACTCTCTTGACTTTAGCACAGCCTTCTTACAGGGCAGCATGCACGAGGAGATCTGGCTGTGCCGCCCACCTGGCTTCACTTGGTCGTTCCCTCCTGGTACCCAGTGGAGCCTCCGGCAGCCAGTCTACGGTCTCCACCAGGCGCCGCGTGAGTGGCACGACACACTGAGGACGACACTTGCGGCTCTTGGGTTTGCTCCGTCGACTGCTGACCCGTCGCTGTTTCTGCGCACCGACACTTCGCTACCGCCGTTCTACATCCTTGTGTACGTCGACGACTTGGTCTTTGCCACTGCTGACACTGAGGCTCTCGCTCTGGTGAAGTCGGAGCTGCAGAAGAGACACACGTGCACAGACCTGGGTGAGCTGCGCAGCTACCTTGGCTTGCAGATCACCCGGGACAGAGCACGCCGCACCATCACACTGACTCAGTCACACATGGTGCAGCAGGTCCTTCACCGCTTCAACTTCACCTGGTCCTCGGCACAGGCCACTCCTCTGGCGACAGGTCACTCGCTCTCAGCTCCACCTTCGGACGAGTCCGTAGAGCCGAGTGGTCCTTACCCAGAGCTAGTGGGCTGCCTCATGTACCTGATGACCTGCACTCGTCCTGACCTTGCGTACCCTCTTGGCCTTCTGGCTCGCTACGTGGCTCCTGGTGGGCACCGAAAGGTGCACATGGATGCTGCTAAGAGGGTACTACGCTACTTGTGCAGTACATCGGGCATGGGGCTCGTGCTTGGAGGACGGAGCGACGTTGTCCTCACTGGGCACTCAGACGCTTCTTGGGTTGACGACCAGGCTACGCAGCGGTCGTCACAGGGTTACACCTTCAGCCTTGGCTCTGGTTCAGTTTCTTGGCGTTCTACACGCTCGTCTTCAGTTCTCAGCTCCAGTTGTGAGGCTGAGATCTACGCCATAGCCATGGCTGCACAGGAGTTACGCTGGCTTACCTACCTGCTGACCGACCTGGGAGAGCGGCCTTGTTCTCCTCCAGTGCTGTACGTCGACAACAAGGCCGCCATTGCCTTGTGTCAGGAGCACAGACTGGAGCACAGAACGAAGCACATCGCTCTGCGTTACTTCCTGGCTCGAGAGTTGCAGCAGCGTGGTCAGCTTCGTCTTGCTCACGTGGCCACTCGGGCCAACACTGCTGATATATTCACCAAGGCACTTCCGTCTGGTGATCATCAGCGTTTCTGCACTTTGTTAGGCCTTGTGCCCACTTTTCCTCACTTGCTGTAGACTTTGCTTATACTGTGATCTATATATACATATACCTTCATGCTTGTTCTGCTAGGTAGAGATCACTGTACTGCTGTTGTTGCATATATACCTCTGCATGTGAACTGTCCTTGTGGCCCTTTGCTTGTGCTCAGTGTGTGTGGTGACGTTGTGATCCACCCTGAGCTTGCTTTGCTTCTCTTGACTGGTCTTGTGACCCCTTGCTCTCCCCCACTTTGCCTATGGGGGTGTGTCAAAGTATATATATATATGCTATATATTTTTAGGATGTAGTGGGGTAGCCAATATGGGGTACAGCCCCTTTTAGGGTTTCATACTTGTACCCAACCCTTTCATAGTTCTAACACCCTACGCGCCACAAAACTGCTCAATCCAACAGGGGGTGAACTCGCCATCTTGGTCAGAGCGTAGAGGAAGCACATGTTGGAGCGCTGGGTACGGATGGCCACTAGCGACGGGAGGAGACGTCGGCCTTCCGATGTAAGGGAAACACCATGTCGTAGTGGGAAAAGTCATCCACAACCACTAAAAAGTAGTGCTCCTCACACTGTCCAGCGAAAGGGGCAAGGCCCCAGAGGTCCATTTGTAGGGCCTGACATGGGGCAGCGACAAGAGACAACGAGGAGTGAGGGACACCGTGCTGCCGACCCTCAATGCAAGGAATGCACGGAGATGCAGACGAGGGAGGGGGCGGGGAGAGCGGATTTGATAGACCTGAAACATGACTCTTGAAAACCATATAACAGAGACGCGAGAAGGAGGGGTGACCTAAGCGGTGAAGCCACAAAAGCGACGAGTGAGTGAGTGACCGAGACGAGGACGCCACAGCTACCTGACCATACACAAGTAACCTGAGGAGACCCAGTGCGCTGCATGAACATGCCTGATGCTGGCACCCGAGGGAACTTAGCAAGAGATGCTCCAGTGGTACATTTCGTACAGGTCGATGAACGCTCATGTCCAGGAAACGTGGTGGCCTAAAGACAATTGACACCCACCAAGTTCCTGGAGAACGAGTGGATGAGCGGACCTGTGAGGGAGCCAAAGGGGTTTGCCGGACACGGGAGAGTAGTAGTGCTGCAAGCAACGACTTGCTCGGAAGAGGGGCCAGCTAACGCGACTGGGACTAGTACAGGAAGAGGCATGGGGCCGGTGTGGTCACAGAAGAAGCAACGAGACTTGCGTGAGTCAAGCGTGAAGGAGAGGAACTTATCAGCTGGCCGCACCTGTGCAAGCAACATCAGATGATCCTAAACAAGAAACATCTAGAGATCCTAGTCTTGGCAGACACGAATAACAAGACCCAGCAACACTAAAGTCAACGCCATACTTGACAGGTCCTGAAACAAAGCAGCATAAATAGTAGTCATTTTCATACAAAACGCAGGCAAGACACGCTGAAGAAGCGCCAACCAATCCTGGAGCTCCACAGCAAGGTCGTGCGCTGGCGGTAGAGGTCGGAGAGGTGGCTGAAGCAGCGCGCAGCTAAATGATCAAGACATGCGCATAGCTGACCGGCGTAAGGACCAGTTTGAATCACATGCTAGCAGGGCCCACGATTGCAGCCAGTGCTCCTGTAGTCGATCGAGCCCCATTGCTGCTGGTGAACCTGCTGCGGAGCCCATTGCTGAAACTGTTGAGACTACTGCTGCTGAAAGTGCTGGTGTGCTGATGCTGCTACTGCGGCAGCTGCTGCTGCACCACGACACTGCCGGGGCCAGCACCTCCACTAGCCACATTACCAGATCCTGCACCTCCTCCAATGACAGTACCTACTGATGTCCCAGTACCTCCGCCACCTCCTCCGATTGGACATAATAATGCGCTATGAACAGCGTCTTATAATGACCTTGTTCATAGTGAACGTAATTGACAAGAAAATAATTACAATGCGTTACATTGAAATATATTGTCATGGCTAGCCATGTACGCTGAGGATTACATTCCCTTATTCAACTATGTTACATGTAAAGGTACAGTAACGGTAACTATTCTGATGCCTGACGGTTACCATGTTGCAGTGCGAAACCTCCCAACATGTTATATGAGTGCAACACGATAGTGGGAGAGCGCATTCTCTATGAGGTAATACGCTACTGCCGTGCCTTAGGAGAGCTAGATAATATGTCGGTTATTCCAACAAACATGAACACACAAACAAGCAAGTGATCAAACGGGCACGCACATACGACCTATAGTCCTAGAAAATATAAGAATGAATCGGGATCGTTCAAAATGCTCGAAAAGTGGAGCTTCGAATGAAAGAAGCAAAAACCCCAAAAATGATAAATCTTAAACACGTATTATGTTTTCTTTTAAATCACGTATTGTGAAAACACACCTGCTTGTAACGTAGGTTTTGGCATCGTGAACCATGCTAGACACTCTTCTCCAACTATAAATCATGGTTGGAACTTGGAACTCATTTTCCTCCACCCACATCTCTCATTTTCCAGTAGCTCATGCACCTCTCTAACCCCCCGTCAAACACCAATCATAACTATATTGCTGCTTGAACATGATAAGTTGAGCTAATATATCGTATACCCCCGGATAAAAGCCCCTCCTTTCTGGTTTTCGACTTGTTGTGGAAGGGGGAGGGGGGAGGGGGGGGGGTGGTGGTTTTCGAAAATTCTTCTTATCGCCCTATGGCTAATTGAAAAAAAAAAAATCGTGCCACATCATGGGAAAAAATCACATGTCTGACACGGATTGGGTATCGGTTTGTAAATATCCTTATCGCCTTTTGCTTATGTTAAGCCCCCGGGGCGGAAATAAATGTGGGGATTTATACACGGAGAAATACGGTAATACCTTGTACAAGCGCTTGTTTTTCATAGCTCGACTACTTGTCGTAATTTGCCAGTTGAAATTAGGACGATGGCAATTTACGAGGAGAAGAAAGTGTTGACGGCTATTTGGGACCTAAAGGCTCTAAACACACCTCACCGTTTTCCTTCACCGTTGGCGAATATGCGGTAGGTTGCCGTGCAAACTATATATTGTGAAGAAATGAGGAATGAATGAACTAGCAAGCAGGTGGGTACAAGTAGGAAAACCTAAAAGTGTTGTACCCCATGATTGTCTACCCCACTACAGCCTACACAGACTATAGCATATGAGTTTGACACACCCCCCATAGGCAAAGTGGGGGAGAACAAGAGGTCACAAGACCAGTCAAGTAAAGCAAAGCAAGCTCAGGGTGGATCACAACGTCACCACACATTCCAAGCACAAGTTCAAGGCCACAAGGCCAGTTCACATGCAAGATCATATATAAAGGTAAACAAGCAAGTGCAGGTATAGAAAGATCACAGTACAAGCAAGGTCAAGAAGTGAGCAAGTGAGGTCAAGTAGGCACAAGACCTAGCATCGTACAGAAGCGCTGATGATCACAAGGCGGAAGTGCCTTGGTAAAGATATCAGCAGTGTTGGCCTCAGAGGCCACGTAAGCAAGGCGCAGCTGACCACGCTACTGCAGCTCACGAGCAAGGAAAGTAGCGAAGAGCAATGTGCTTCGTTCTGTGCTCCAGTCTGTGCTCCCGACACAAGGCCAGCATGACCTTGTTGTCTACGTACAGAACTGGAGGAGAACGAGGCGGCTCTCCTAGGTCAGTCAGCAGGTAGGTGAGCCAGCGTAGCTCCTGTGCAGCCATGGCCCCCGCGTAGATCTCAGCCTCACAGCTGGAGCCGAGAACAGAAGACGAGCGGGTAGACCGCCACGAAACAGAGCCGGAACCAAGGCTGAAGGTGTAACCCTGTGACGACCGCTGCGTAGCCTGGTCGTCAGCCCAAGAAGCATCTTCGTGACCTGTGAGGACCACTAAACGTCGCCCTCCAAGCACTAGCCCCATGCCCGACGTACTGCACAAGTAGCGCAACACCCTCTTCGCTGCAGCCATGTGCTCTGGTCGGTGTCTCCCAGGATCAACATAGCGTGCCAAGATGCTAAGAGGGTATGCAAGGTCAGGTCGTGTGCAGGTCATCAGGTACATGAGGCAGCCAACAAGCTCTGGGTACGGGCCACTCGGCTCTACGGACTCATCCGAAGGCAGAGCTGAGAGCGAGTGGCGAGTAGACAGAGGAGTGGCCTGAGGCGAGGAGTACGTGAAGTCGAAGCGCTGAAGGACCTGCTGCACCATGTGTGACTGAGTCAGGGTAATGGTGCGCTGTGCTCTGTCCGGGGTGATCTGCAAGCCAAGGTAGCTGCGCAGTTCACCCAGGTCTGTGCACGTGTGTCTCTTCTGCAGCTCGGACTTCACGTGGGCGAGTCCAGCAGTGTCAGCAGTGGCAAAGACCAAGTCGTCGACGTACACGAGGATGTAGAACGGCGGCAAAGAGGTGTCGGTGCGCAGAAACAGCGACGGGTCGGCAGTAGAAGGAGCAAACCCAAGAGCCGCAAGTGTAGTCCTCAGTGTGTCGTGCCACTCACGGGGCGCCTGGCGGAGACCGTAGACTGGCCGCCGGAGGCTCCACTGGGTACCAGGGGGAAACGACCCAGTGAAGCCAGGTGGGCGGCGCAGCCAGATCTCCTCGTGCAGGCTGCCCTGCAGGAAAGCTGTGCTGAAGTCAAGAGAGTGAAGCTCGTAGTCGCGCTGAGCGGCTTTGTGCAGCAGCACCCGAAGAGTGGTCATCTTCGGGGTGGGAGAGAAGGTCTGAAAGTAGTCAACTCCCTGCCGCTGACTGAAGCCTCGAGCCACGTAACGCGCCTTGAAGACAGGCGGAGAACCCGGCGGCCGCTTCACCCTGAAAATCCACATGCCACTGACGATGTTCGCCCCAGGTGGGGGAACCTCGTCGACGTAGGTGCCTGTGGACTTCCAGGAAGCCATCTCTGCGTCCATGGCTGACTGCCACTGTGAGGAGTAGGGACCCTCGATCGCCTCAGCGTACGATCGAGGAGTCGGGATGTCTGGTGCATCCGGGTCTCCCTCAGGGGCAATCAGCGTGGACACGAGATGAGGCAAAGCAGCAGCAAAACACTGGAACTCCTCCTGCCTGTCCTCAAGGACGTCCGTGCTAAGAGCACACTCACCCCCGACGGACGGAGGACAGACAGACTCAGACTCAGCAACAAGACTAGCAGCGTAGTCTAGACGACAGCGAGCAGCAAAGTCGACAAGCTCAGCATCCAAGGCAGACGCAGCAGTGGACTCAAAGGAAGGGTCAGTGACAACAGTAGCCAGGAGACGCGTGACAGTAGGACTGGCAGCACGAAGAGAGTCAGACTCCGGGTCAGCAAGGACAGGAAGAGAGGACTCTGGAGGAGACGGCAACGGGACACGCAGAGGAGCAGTGGAAGGATGCAGTGCCATCTGGTGTGTGCCTGGGACCGCAGGAGGACGCGGACGCGGAGCACGACTACTAGTGCGAGCAGCACGAACAGGCGACGCAGGACGAGACGCAGGCTCACGACGCTCAGCAAGACCTCCAGTAGGACCAGTGTAGGGAGAAGGAGCAGGTAGGGGGGAGGCGGGCTGTAACTGTGACCGCAACTGGACAGGCTGTGGACACTCTAAGGGAGGAGCAGGACCAGTAGAGGGCGGGGAGACCAAGAACCTGCTCAAGGAGCGGAACGAAGTACGGCCGCGGTCGCGCAGCGCCTCCAGAACTAGCAGGGACAGCACCAGTACCCCCAGCGGCAGCACCAGCGCCAGCAGCACCTCCAGCTCCAACAGCGCCAACTCCAGCACCCTCAGAAGCACCAGCGCCAACAGCACCTCCAGCGTCAACACCCCCAGCAGCTCCAGCTCCAGCAGCACCAACTCCAGTAGGACCGTCAGTTCTAGCAGCCTCAGCAGCACCCCTAGGCCAGCAGCTCCAGTACCGCCAGTGCCGACCCCAGGGTCAGCAGTAACAGCAGCACCTCCAGCTCCAGCAGCACGGCTCCAGCGCCGGGCAAACCACTCGCGCAGCTCCTGTGGAGAGGGTAGCTCCCGCCTCGACGAAGCACCCGAGGGGCCCCCAAACCCAGCACCACCAGAGGCCACACGAGCAGACCCAGCACCCCCGGGCTCCACAACCCCTGGCTCAGCACCCCCAGGCTCCGTACCCCCAGGCTCCGCACCCCCAGGCTCAGCACCCCCAGGCTCCATACCCCCAGGCTCCGCACCCCCAGACTCAGCACCCCCAGGCTCAGCACCCCCAGACTCAGCACCCCCAGGCTCAGCACCCCTAGCAGTACCAGAGTCAACAGCTACCTCGACAGGCTCGACTGCGTCTACCTGGGACACACCTGACGGGGCAGGACCCTGAGGGGGAAGTGGGTCTATCGGGGGGGGACCTGGCGCAAGGAAGAGCGGCGGCGGGGGGAGGGGTGCAGTGCGGTAGGGGAAGAGACGGTAGTAAGGAACCGACTCGTCAAACGTGACGTCCTGGGAGGACAGAACACGGCGCGAGGTGGGGTGGTAAAACTGCCAACCAGGCGCGTCAGGGGGGAAGCCAAGGAAGACGCAGGGAACCGCACGGGGGGACAGCTTGTCCGCAGACAAGTCGCGGACAAAAGCCCGAGATCCCCAGACACGAAACGCAGACGCATCGCCAACCTTCCCCGTCCACCGCAAGGTGGGGGAGGTCTCTGGCAAAGAGACCCGGGGCTGAAGGTTGATCTGATGCGCTGCGTACTGAACCGCAAACGGCCACAGAAAATGGGGAGCAGCCGCATGGATCATGGACGTACGAGCGACGTCCATGACCATGCCAATGCGGCGCTCAGCAATCCCATTTTGCTGTGGAGAGGCCGGAAGCGTGAAGGTCTGGCGGATGCCCTGTGCACGACAGAAGGCTCCCGGAAGGGCAGAGGAAAACTCCCCGCCTCTGTCAGAGTGCAGACGCAGAACAGGAAAGTCCGAGCCGAAACTCTCTCTGAGCTGGGGACGAGCTGCGCGGATCCAGTCGATCAACACCTCAGTGACGTCACCCTTGCTGCGCAAGGGGAACACCGTGGTGTAACGCGAGTAGTCGTCAACTACCAACAGGAAGTAACGCTCGTGACCCTGGCCACGGACGCGG
Source organism: Closterium sp. Naga37s-1 (assembly GCA_947471745.1). NCBI lineage: Eukaryota > Viridiplantae > Streptophyta > Zygnematophyceae > Desmidiales > Closteriaceae > Closterium > Closterium sp. Naga37s-1. Next base: position 3,282 of record CANJKZ010000228.1, on the reverse strand, counting down.
GCAGGGCCCCACACGTCCATGTGAAGAGTCTGCAAGCGGAGCCTCTGTCGGAGGAAACTCGGAGGAGTGAGGGGCGGCGCGCTGCCGCCCCTCGACGCAGGGAACGCAAGTAGGGGCAGGCCCCGGAGGGAGGGGAGGGAGGGACCGGGGGAGACCAGAGGCAAGGACACGGGAGGCCATGCCTCGGAGACGAGGCAGGGAGGGGTGGCCAAGGCGGTGGTGCCAGAGGAGAGTCTGGTGAGACAGGAGACGACACGAGCAGGGGGCAGACTCAGGACCAGACCTGGACGTCGCAGCAGACGCCTGACCCGACGCAGCTACCTGACCAGACGCAGTAGACTGAGGAGGACCAGTAGTCAGTGTGTACAGGCTCGACCCCGGCCGACGGGTAAACGTGGCCAAGTGTCGGCCCGTCCGAGCACACGTGCAGTGGGTCACTCGCTGACTCGCAGGAGTGAACTGGTGAACCCCCCCATCCTGTAGATCTGCACCACTCACCAAGTTCGTAGAGAACGAGGGGAGGTAAAGACCTGACAGGGTGCCAGAGGGGGCCGCCGGACACGGTAAGACAGTGGAGAAGTGGGCAAGGACAGGACCCCCGGAGGGGTCTGCCAAGGAGACCGCCACTGGCCGACTAAGCGGCGTGAGTGTGGTGCGGTCTCGAAAGAAGGAGCGGGAAGCACCCGAGTCAAGGGTGAAGGTGTGGGAGGCCTGAGCCGACGTGGTACCTGAGAGAGCAGACTCACCAGCACCTGGGGCAGCAGACTCACTAGCACCGAGAGCAGTAGCCTCACCAGCACCTAGAGCAGCAGCCTCACCAGCACCTAGAGCAGCAGTCTCAATGCTCGGGTCAGGCGGAACACACAAGTAACAGTCGCCCTCATCACTAGTAGACACAGCATACATGGCAGCAAGTATAGCATCATAGTCAAGATCAAAGATAGCAACCCCCGCCCTAGACAGCTCTCCCCAGCGAGGGATCTCAGTGGCGTCAGGGAACTGGTGACGCCAAGCGTCCGTCAGGCGGCCGAAGCAGCGCTGGGTGGAGTGCGAGCCCCCGCACTGCTCACCAGCGCGGTCGCCGATACGGAGGACGTAGGTACAGGGACCAGTACCCCCACCTCGCTGACGCCCAGCGTACCACTCACGAAGCTGCTGGGGGGACGGGGTCTCACGAGTGCGCTGCTGCAGCTGGCGCGGAACCACCACCGGAGCCACTCCTCTGCGCAGAGCCGCGACCAGCTCCACCGCTGCCGCCGCCGCCTCCGCCACCTCCGCCGCCTCCGCTCCCACCGCCACCGCCGCCGCCTCCTCCACCTCCACTGCTGCCACCGACACCTCCACCCCCGCCACCACTCCCACCACCACCCCCACCCCCTCCACTGCCTCCACCGCCACCTCCACCGCCCCCGCCAGCCCCTCCAGCGCCCTTGCCCCCCTTGCCCTTGCCGGTGCGGCGTCTCCCGCTAGGGGCAGACGCAGCTCCGACCGACTCGAAGCCAACGAGGTCGGCCGCAGCAGCAGAAGCAACATAGGGCAAGAGGGGGGAGGGGGAACACCCCTCAAAGACGGGGGTACGAGGGTCACCACGAGAGGCTCCTACAGCGACTATGCTCTTCTCTGCTGCCAGGAGGCGCTCCTCGAGGAGGTCAACGGTGAGTGTGGTGGGGCAAACTGAGAGGAAGTGGTCTCTGACTAAACAAAGGGAGTCAGGGAGCCGGGTGACTATGTAGTAGAGGGTGATGTACATGGGAGGAGGGTTCTTGGCACAGAACTCAGCAGGAAGCGCAGCGCGGGTAGCGAGTGTCACTAGTGCGAAGGTGCGTAATGAGGTCAGCGACTGTGGGAAGGCAAGCAAGGTCAGGGAACAGGTACGGCAGTATGAGGCGGCTAAGAGCAGCAGTGGCAGGGGAAGAGTAGCGTGCAACTACAGCGTCGTACAAGGTCTTAGCACTCTTGTACTGACTAAAGTGCGCACGCTCAGCGGTCGGTGAAGTGGCGACGCACAGCAAGACGGGCAGCAGCATCGCGTGTGGCCCACTGTGAGCGAACAGTGCTGTCAGCATCAGCAGGCGGGGCAGGAGAGGCACCAGAGGTGAGATCGAACAGGGAGAGTCCGTCTTCCCTATCGCACTGTAGGAAGAGCTGTAGGTCATCGACCCAGACCTCGAAGTCAACAGCACGACCCTCAGCATCAAAGGTAAGGGACACTGGGGGTAGCCATGACAGCAGTGGTCTAGCAGGGAGTGCTCTCACCAGTCCGGGTGGGTAGGGCCGGGGCGCGCCGGTAGGAACAGGGCTGCAACCGCGGTGGCAGCGGCTCGGCAGTGGCAGTAGCGGCTCGACGGCGGCTCAGCGGCAGCGGCTCGGTAGTGGCGGCTCGACGGCGGCCTCGGCGGCTCGGCGGCTCGGCGGCTCGGTGGCTCGGCTGCTTGGCGGCTCGGCGGCTCGGCGGTTCGGCGGCTCGGCGGCTCGGCGGCTCGGCGGCTCGGCGGTTCGGCGGCTCGGCGGCTCGGCGGTTCGGCTGCTTGGCGGCTCGGCGGCTCGGCGGTGAAGGGGCCGGGGAGGGGCCGAAAGGGGCGGCGACGGGGCCGCAAGGGGCGGCGACGGGGCCGCTAAGGACGGCGACGAGGCCGCAAGTAAGAGGGCGTCACTAGGGGCCGCGAGAGGGCGGCGACGCGGCCGCGAGAGGGCGGCACTGGGGCCGCGAGAGGGCGGCGACGAGGCCGCGAGGAGCGGCTGCAGGGCCGCGACGGGCGGCGACGCGGCCCGCTAAGGGCGGCGGCGGGGCCGCGAACGGCGTCGACGGGGCCGCGAGAGGGGCGGCGACGGGGCCGTGGAGGTGGGGCCGCAAGGGGCCGATGAGGGCGGCGCGACGGGCCGCTCAGGGCGGCGCGACGGGCCGCTAGGGGGCGGCGACGGGGCCGTGTCGCGAGGGGCCGTGAGAGGGGGGGCCGCTAAGGGCGGCGCGACGGGTCGCTAAGGGGAGGGCGGAACAACAGGGCGCGCCTCGGTCAGGGGCGACTCGATCTCAGGGCAGGAAAAAAAAAGAAAACTCGATTTTCAGTGGTGGGCCCTAGGAAAAGTTCCCACTAGGGAACCTGCTCTATACCATGTGAAGAACTGAGGAAGGAATGAACTAGCAAGCAGGTGGGTACAAGTAGGAAAACCTAAAAGTGTTGTACCCCATGATTGTCTACCCCACTACAGCCTACACAAGACTATAGCATATGAGTTTGACATATATTGCTCTCAACAAAAGCACACGTTTTGTTATGAGAA
>CANJKZ010000227.1:0-52669 GCA_947471745.1 Closterium sp. Naga37s-1 | reverse complement strand
GAGCAAGAGGCTTGTTGGAGGGCGGACGGGTTAAAGGGGTGCGGCAATGCGGGCGACGGGTGGAGTGCATGCAACGGAGGATCACGGGCGCGCACATGGGCAGCGACGTACCTTCCGCGGTGGCGGGGCCGACGCCATCGCTTCCCGCGTCAGCTGCCGCCCGCACCGACGCAGCGCGCGATAAAGTGTGCCGCGACGACGCGCGCGAGCGCGGGAGAGGGGAGACGCGCGGCGCGGAGGAGAGGAGCGACGGTGAGGTGGCGAGGGAGGGGGCTAGGCGAGACGCGTGCAGGGTCGCTGGTGCCGCCGCGGCGATGAGAGGCGCGAGAGGCGGGAAGGGGATGGCAGCGAGTGATGCGCGTGCGGGTGGCCTGGTGGAGGGGAGGGACGGGTGGAGCAGCCCACAATGCGATCAACGATCTCCATTCGTCAACCGCGCCCGCAATTCAAAACAAGGTCCTGCGATTTATCGACAAGAGCGCGCGACTCAGCGAAAAAGGCGTGCGAGCGCGCTGCGACGAGGTTTGACCTGCGAGCACGTGGCAGCCACGTGTAGCGGGCAACGTCCGATTGAGCAGCAAACGCCAAGACGTTGCCATGGCGATCCGCGATAAATACCGCGTCGCTTCTCAGACGCACGCTCCACTGCCAGCACTACCGCCTCGCTAGCTTGTTTCCGCGCTGCCGCCAGAACTATTAGCGTGTCTGCTCTGCCGCCCGATCGCTGTGGGTGTCTTGTTTTACGCTCGACACAAATTTGAATTCTGGAAAAACAGAACACAACCTCTTTGAACCGATAAACCCCTACGTTGGAACCACACCGTGGTTGATGGAAAAGGTCGTCTTGGGAGTCCACGTGGCGCAGCAACTTTGAGGTTGCTGTGGGAGCAACGTGCAATCCGCGCGTGCCACGACGCAGATGAGTGGGCAGAGTGAGTTTGTGGGGAATGGCGGACAAGAAAGGTGGGAAAAATTATTGTACGGGAAAATATGTGAAGTTGGTGCAATTGATGTGAACGAACGAAGATTGCACTATCGAAGCATGAGTACAATGAGCGAAGGCATGAGCGAAGAACATATAGCGAAACTACAGTGGTAACGGTTAATGTGTGGAAGGTGGGGTGTGAGCGACGGGCCTAGAAGCCGTGTTGGAAAATGTCGAGGCGGAGGTCCGGAGAGCGCGGGTGTACCAACCGAACCGTGAGGTTGGGTCGCGTCGTGAACAGTGGCGGGGAACAGTGTCGAGGCGAGTCTCGCGAGTGGTAACGGATTACTGTTGGGTGCTGTTTGGCGGGAAATAGTGGTGTACGCGCTGAGCAGGGACGCGAAAGTAAGGGAAAATGAATTTTCCATACACTACCCCCCCCTCCCCTCCTAAGGAGGCTCTCCTTACGAAAGCGCGTGTACGTCCGGAAATTTCGGCTGCGCAGATACTCGGTGAGGACGGGGTGGTTTTCAATTCTGTCCAGGGGAACCCAGTTGTCTTCGGTGGGCGTACGATCTCTCCAGCGGATCAGAAATTCGATCCTTCGAGCTCCCCGTGGGTCACGAACTCGTTGGCTCAGAATCTTCTCGGGCGTGATGATTGGCTCGGTCGGCGGGTCGTTGTCATGCTGGCTGGGCGGTTGCGCGGCAGTTGGCTTGTGGATGGTATGTAAGGGCGAAGCAGGCTGACGTGGAAGGACGGGCTGACATACCAGTCAGCAGGGAGGAGGAGGGCGGTGACGGGTGTGATCATGTGGCTGATGCGAAATGGTCCGCTATTTTGGGGGCGGAGTTTTGGGGTGATGAGCAGGCGGAGGTTCTAGGTGTCGAGTAAAACGAGGTCGTCGCGCTGGTAAGTGACGGGTCGGCGGTTGCGGTCAAGCGTTGCGTTTAGCGATGATGTTCGATTTTTTTATTGTGTCTGCTCCGTGCTGCTTGTAAAATGTTCAGCGAACTGTTGCGCTCGTGGCACCGGGCTGTCGGGATTTGGGGTCATGGGTACTGTGGGGTCTTGTCTGTAGTTCAGGTAAAATGGTGACTGTTGGGTCGTGGCGGATGGCGAGTTGTTGTATGCGAACTCGATGAGTGGCATGCTTGCTGTTCCAAGGTGGGTCGGGTCGTCGCAGGCTCGGATGAGTTGCTCCATGGTCTGGTTTGTCCTTTCTGTCTGTCCGTCGGTCTCCGGGTGGTACGAAGAACTAAACTGTAGTCGCGTGCCGAACTGCTGCCACAGGTTCCGCCAGAAGTTGCTGGTGAACTTTCGTGTCGAGATCGCTGATGATCGCTGCTGGTATTCCGTGAAGTCGAACGACGGTGGAGATGAAGAAGGCGGGCTGTTTTCTTCGGCTTGTGATCGATTTCTTGCAGGCTGCGAAATGTGCCATTTTCGTCAGCCGATCGACGACGACCAGGATCGCGTCGTTCCCACTTGCTCCGGCCGGTAACCCTGTGACGAAGTCCATCGTCACCTGTTGCCAAGCACGTTCTGGGGTGGTATCGGCTGCAACTGTCCTGCCGGCCGCTTCCGTGATGATTTCATGAGCTGGCAAGTGGGACACGATGCCACGTGCCACTGTACTCGGTCAACATTTCGGGCCAGTAATAATACCGCTGCAAGCTGCTGCCGTGTTTTTTCTACTCCGAAGTGGCCTGAGGTGACTCCGTCGTGTGCCTCTTGTAGCGGTAATTCCCGTAGTAGTGTGTACCCTCGTACCCAGATGCGGTCAGTGCCTGCTTTTACGTAATAAACTCCCCTTGCTGCTGCGAACTGCTGCGAATTTCCTCCTGTGAAGAACGGGTATGTCTGGAATCCGTGGGTAAATAGTCCTGTCAGTAGTGGGCTGGTCTGGGCAAGTAGTATCGCGTGGATTTGGGCAGTAGGGCGGGTCAGTGCGTCAACGATGTTGGACGCCCCCTTTTTGTAGGTGACCGTGTAGTGAAAATTGGACTCGAGGAAATCGAGCCAGCGGAGCTGTCGTGGGTTGAGGTGGGGCAGTGCGCGGAGGTACTATAGCGACTTATGGTCTGTCCGTACTGTCACGTCTGCGCCGGTCAAGTAACAGCACCACACTTTGAATGCGTGCACGATCGCGAGCATTTTGCCGTCGTGTATCGGGTAATTTTTCTCAGGCGGATGCAGTTTTCGTGACTCGTATGCGATGGGCTTTAGGCCGTTGCCGAAGTCCTGTAGCAGTACGGCTCCGATGGCGATGTCGCTTGCGTCTGTAACTACTTCGAATGGGCGGTGTGGGTCGGCGATGCGCAGTACGGGCGGTGAATAGAGAACATTTTTCAGGGCAGAGAAGGCAGCATGCTCTTTCTCCCCCCACGTAAAAGCGACCCCTTTTCTTAGCAAGTCCGTCAGTGGTGCTGTTAATCGTGCCATGTCGGGGACGAACCGACGCACGTAATTGACAAACCCCAAACAGCTCTGCAACTCCATGATATTCGTCGGGGGGTGCCAGGCTTTTACCGTGTCCAGCTTCTTTGGGTCAATTTCAACCCCAGCCTCCGAAATAACGTGTCCTAAAAACTCTAGCCTGTCCTGAAAGAACTCGCACTTGGAACCCTTGGTCAGTCGCCGGTGCTCGTCTAAAACTTAAAAAACTGCTTCCAGATCTGCTAAGTGCTGCTGCTTATCGCGACTGTAGACGAGGATGCCGTCGAGGTAAACTATCACGCATTTATCTAAGAGTGGCCTAAACGCCTCGTTCATGGTCATCTGGAATGTCGCCGGTGTTAGAATGTAGAACTGAACGAGAATGTGTGAAACTAGGCAGCAGGGTGATACAAGTAGGAAACCCTAGCAATGTTGTACCCCCTAAGGCTAAACCCACTATAGCCTACACAATATGAACATGTATAATGTTTGACACACCCCCATAGGCTAAGTGGGAGACAACCAGATGGTCACAAGACCAGTCAAAGCAAAGCAAAGCAAGCTCAGGGTGGATCTCAAGGAAACCACACAAATTCCGAGCACAAGCAAGTGGTCACAAGACCAGTTCACATGCAGTTTGATAATATAACAAGAGGTACAGTGATCACAACCTAACAAGAGTAAACATGCAGGTATATATATATAGAGATCACAGTACAAGCAGAGTCAAGAAGTGAGCAAGTGAGGGAGAGTAGGCACAAGGCCTAGAACAGTACAGAAACGCTGATGGTCACAAGGCTGAAGCGCCTTGGTGAACACATCAGCAGTGTTGGCCCGAGTGGCCACGTAACGCAGACGAAGCTGACCACGCTGCTGCAGCTCTCGAGCAAGGAAGTAGCGCAGAGCGATGTGCTTCGTCCTGTGCTCCAGTCTGTGCTCCTCACACAAGGCAATGGTGGCCTTGTTGTCAACGTACAGCACTGGAGGAGAACGAGGCCGCTCTCCCAGGTCGGTCAGCAGGTAGGTGAGCCAGCGTAACTCCTGTGCAGCCATGGCTGTGGCGTAGATCTCAGCCTCACAACTGGAGCTGAGAACAGAAGAAGAGCGAGTAGAACGCCAAGAAACTGAACCAGAGCCAAGGCTGAAGGTGTAACCCTGAGACGACCGCTGCGTAGCCTGGTCGTCAGCCCAAGAAGCGTCTGAGTGACCCGTGAGGACAACGTCGCTCCGACCTCCAAGCACGAGCCCCATGCCCGACGTACTGCACAAGTAGCGCAACACCCTCTTAGCGGCATCCATGTGCTCCTTCCGGTGACGGCCGGGAGCGACATAGCGTGCTAGGATGCTAAGAGGGTATGCCAGGTCAGGTCGAGTGCAGGTCATCAGGTACATGAGGCAGCCCACAAGCTCTGGATACGGGCCACTCGGCTCTACGGACTCATCCGAAGGCAGAGCTGAGAGTGAGTGACCGGTAGGCAGAGGAGTGGGCTGAGGCGAGGAGTACGTGAAGCGGAAGCGCTGAAGGACCTGCTGCACCATGTGTGACTGAGTCAAGGTGATGGTGCGCTGTGCTCTGTCCCGGGTGATCCGCAAGCCAAGATAGCTTGTCAGCTCACCCAAGTCTGTGCACGTGTGTCTCTTCTGCAGCTCCGACTTCACGTGGGCGAGTGCCTCAGTGTCAGCAGTAGCAAAGACCAAGTCGTCTACGTAAACAAGAACGTAGAACGGCGGCAGAGTGGTGTCGGTGCGTAGAAACAGCGACGGGTCAGCAGTAGAAGGAGCAAACCCAAGAGCAGCAAGAGTAGTCCTCAGTGTGTCGTGCCACTCACGGGGTGCCTGGCGGAGACCGTAGACTGGCCGCCGGAGGCTCCACTGGGTACCAGGAGGGAACGACCCAGTGAAGCCAGGTGGGCGGCGCAGCCAGATCTCCTCGTGCAGGCTGCCCTGTAAGAACGCAGTGCTGAAGTCAAGAGAGTGGAGCTCGTAGTCACGCTGAGCAGCGACGTGCAGCAGAACCCGAAGAGTGGTCATCTTCGGGGTCGGGGAGAAGGTCTGGAAGAAGTCAACTCCCTCTCGCTGACTGAAGCCTCGTGCAACGTAACGCGCCTTGAAGACAGGCGGAGAACCCGGCGGCCGCTTCACCCTGAAAATCCACATGCCACTGACGATGTTCGCCCCAGGTGGGGGAACCTCGTCGACGTAGGTGCCTGTGGACTTCCAGGATGCCATCTCTGCGTCCATGGCTGTCTGCCACTGAGAGGAGTAGGGACCCTCCATCGCCTCTGCGTAGGAGCGTGGGGTCGGGATGTCTGGTGCATCCGGGTCTCCCTCAGGGGCAACTAGCATGGACACGAGATGAGGCAAAGCAGCGGCAAAGCACTCAAACTCCTCCTGTCTGTCCTCAAGGACGTCCGTGCCAAGAGCACACTCACCCCCGACAGACGGAGGACAGACAGACTCAGACTCAGACTCAGCAACAAGGCTAGCGGCGTAGTCTAGACGACAGGCAGCAGCAAAGTCAACAAGCTCAGCGACTAGAGCAGACGCAGCAGAGGACTCAAAGGAAGGGTCAGTGACAGCAGTGGCAAGGAGACGCGTGACAGTAGGACTGGCAGCACGAAGAGAGTCAGACTCCGGGTCAGCAAGAGCAGGAAGAGAGGACGCTGGTGGAGACGGCAGTGGGACACGCTGTGGAGCAGTAGAGGGACGCAGGGTCATATAGTGAGTGCCAAGGACAGGAGGAGGACGCTGACGTGGAACACGACGACCAGCGCGGACAGCGCGGACAGGCGACTCTGGACGCGGTCTCAGGCGACGGAGGACGAGACTCAGGCTCACGACGCTCCGTAAGACCTCCCGTCGGCGCAGTGTAGGGAGAAGGACCAGGAAGTGGAGAGACTGGCTGTAACTGTGACTGCGACTGGACAAGCGGTGGACTCAGTAGGGGAGGAGTAGGACCAGGAGAGGGCGGAAGGCCAAGAACCTGCTGAAGGAGCGGAACGTAGTACGGCCGTGGCCGCTCAGCACCTCCAGCTCCAACCCCCTCAGCAGGGCCAGTCCCAGCAGCTCCAGCAGCACCGCCAGCAGCAGCAGGGTCCCCAGCAGCTCCAGTACCAGCAGCACCTCCAGCAGTGCCAGCAGCACCACCAGCAGCAGCAGCACCTCCAGCAGCTCCAGCAGCACCAGTACCAGCAGCACCTCCAGCAGCGCCAGCAGCACCGCCAGCAGCAGCAGTACCACCAGCAGCTCCAGTAGCTCCAGCACCAGTAGCACCTCCAGCAGCGCCAGCAGCACCAGCAGCACCTCCAGCAGCGCCAGCCGCACCGCCAGCAGCAGCAGCACCTCCAGCAGCTCCAGCAGCACCAGAACCAGTAGTACCTCCAGCAGCGCCAGCAGCACCTCCAGCAGCAGCAGTACCTCCAGCAGCTCCAGCAGCACCAGCAGCACCTCCAGCAGCGCCAGCCGCACCGCCAGCAGCAGCAGCACCTCCAGTAACTCCAGAAGCTCCAGAGTCCACGACACCGGGAGCGCCACTCCGGAGACTGCAGCGCCTAGCGTACCACTCTCGGAGCTGCTGGGGAGAGGGCAGCTCCCGCCTAGGAGGGGAAGCACTAGCACCAGCTCCGGCACCACTCCGAGCTCCAGAAGCACCTCTTCTGAGGCTGCAGTACTGTAAGTACCACTCACGCAGCTGCTGCGAGGAGAGGCCTCCCCCAGGTGCAGCACGCTCAGGCTCAGTACTCTCAGACGTAGCACTCCCAGGCTCAGCACCCCCAGGCTCAGCACCTCCAGACTCAGCACCCGCAGGCTCCGCACCCCCAGGCTCAGCACCCCCAGACTCAGCACCCGCAGGCTCCGCACCCCCTGACCCCGCACCCCCAGGCTCAGCACCCCCAGACTCCGCAACCCCAGGCTCCGCACGCTCAGGCTCAGCACCCCTGGCAGGACGAGAGTCGACAGCTACCTCGACAGGCTCAACCGGGTCTACCTGGGACACACCTGAGGGAGCGGCACCCTGAGGGGGGAGGGGGTCTACCACAGCAGCACCTGGCGCGAGGAAGAGAGGCGGGGGGGGGAGCGGGGCAGTGCGGTAGGGGAAGAGGCGGTAGTAGGGCACGGACTCGTCAAAAGTGACGTCCTGAGAGGGCAGGACACGGCGCGAGGTGGCGTGGTAAAACTGCCAACCAGACGCGTCCGGGACAAAGCCAAGGAAGACACAGGGAACAGCGCGGGAGGAGAGCTTGTCCGCGAACGTATCGCGAACAAAAGCTCGGGACCCCCAGACCCGAAAACGCGACGCATCGCCAACCTCTCCCGTCCAACGCAGTGTCGGCGAAGTCTCCGGAACGGAGACACGGGGCCAGAGGTTGAGCTGATGCGCAGCGTATCGGACCGCAAACGGCCACAGAAAGTGGGGGGCAGCCGCATGGATCAAGGAGGTACGAGCGACCTCCATGACCAAACCAATGCGGCGCTCAGCAACCCCATTCTGCTGTGGAGAGGCCGGAAGCGTGAACGACTGGCGGATGCCGTGCTCCGCACAGTAGGCTGCCAAGAGGTCAGAGGAGAACTCACCACCTCTGTCAGAGTGCAGACGCAGGACAGGAAAGTCCGAGTGGAACCGCTCACTGAGCTGGAGACGAGCAGCGCGGATCCAAGGGATCAAAACATCAGGGACCTCACCCTTGGTGCGCAAGGGGAAGACCGTGGTGTAGCGCGAGTAGTCGTCAACAACGATCAGGAAGTACCTCTCCTGACCCTGTCCACGGACGCGGGCTGGGCCCCACACGTCCATGTGGAACGTCTGCAAGGGAGCAGTCGTCGGGGGAAACGAGGAGGAGTGAGGAGCGGCGCGCTGCCGCCCCTCGACACAGGGAAGGCAGGGAGGAGCAGGCGAGGGTGGGAGTGGAGGGAGAACCCTGGGAAGACCAGAGACAAGGTACCGGTTGTGCATGGCACGAAGGCGCTGCACTGACGGGTGACCAAGACGGTGGTGCCAGAGGACAGTCTCGTGTGCCAGAGAGCGACACGAGCAGGGGGCAGACAGCTGACCCGACGCAGACGCAGACGCAGCTACCTGTGGGGACTCAGTGGTCAGAGTGTACAGTTCCGACCCCGGCTGCCGAGTGAAGGTAGCCAGGTGGCGGCCCGTCCGAGCGCACGTGCAGTGTGTCACACGCTCGTAGGCAGGGGTAAACTGGTGGACACCCCCGTCCTGGAGCGCACTACCCGCCACCAAGTTCGTAGAGAACGAGGGGAGGTAGAGACCTGACAGAGTGCCCGACGGGACCGCAGGACAAGGGAGAACAGTAGAGGAGGTCGCAATGACCGGACCCCCAGAGGGGTCAGCGAGGGAGACTGCAACCGGCCGAGCAAGCTGCTCAAGGGCAGTGCGGTCACGAAAGAAACAGCGGGAAGCGCCTGAGTCCAGTGTGAAGGTGTGCAGTGCCTCAGTAGACGCAGTACCAGAGGGCGCAGACTCACGAGTACCTAGAGCAGCAGCCTCATCAGCACCTGGGGCAACAGACACACGAGCACCTAGTGCAGCAGCCTCACCAGTACCTAGAGCAGCAGACTGGATACCGGGGTCAGGCGGCACACACAGGTGACAGGCACTCTCAGCACTAGTAGGAAATGCATACATGGCAGTGAGGATAGCATCATAGTCAAGAGCATAGATATCTACCCTCTGCCTAAGCAGCTCCACCCAGTCGGGGAGCTCAGCCGCGTCGCCAAACTCTGTACGCCAGGCGTCGCTCAGACGGGCGAAGCAGCGGGACTCTGTGTGACCAAACGTCCCGCAAGGCTGACCAGTCCGAGCACCAGTGCGAATGACGTACGGGCAGCGAGCAGTACCCCGTGACCCTCCACGCTGAGCGTACCACTCACGAAGCTGCTGGGGCGTGAGGGACTCACTCGGACGTCGCGGGAGCTGCATCTGGCCACCGCCAGGAGCAGCAGTAGCAGTAGTAGTAGCAGCAGCGCGGCCACCCCTACAACCCCAACCAGCATACCACTCACGAAGCTGTTGGGGCGTGAGGGACTCACGCGGACGGCGCTGGAGCTGCATCTGGCCACGCCAGGAGCAGCAGTAGAAGTAGAAAGAGCAGTAGCAGCAGGAGCAGCAGTAACAGCAATACGGGCAGGGCAGTGCTCACCAGTGGCGAGAAGAGCAGGCGTACGACGGTGGTAACGGCGAGGCCGCTACCACTGCAGGGCGAGGGCTCCGCGGCAGCTGCAGGGGCGGCTGCTCCAGGGGCCAGGGGCGGCTGCAGAGGTCCAGGGGCGGCTGCTGCAGGGGCGGCTGCTCCAGGGGCGGCTGCTCCAGGGGCCAGGGGCAGCTGCTCCCTTTTTTTTTTTTTTTTTTTTTTAAATAATTAATTATTTATTTTAGGGTTTGGCAGAGCGCACTCGGCGCTGTAGAGGCGGCTCGCGGGCTGCAGGGTGGCTCGGGCAGCAGCGAGGGGGGGGGGGGGGGGGGGGGCGGCGCGCGGCTCCCCAGGGCGCCGCGACGGGGCAGCGGGGGGGGGGGGGGGGGGGCCGCGCGCGGCTCCCCAGGGCGTCGCGACGGGGCAGCGGGGGGTCGCGCGCGGCTCCCTAGGGCGTCGCGACGGGTCAGCGGGGGCCGAGCGCGGCTCCCCAGGACGTCGCGACAGGGCAGCGGGGGCCGAGCGCGGCTCCCCAGGGCATCGCGACGGGGCAGCGGGGGCCGAGCGCGGCTCCCCAGGGCGACGCGACGGGATAGCGGGGGTCGCGCGCGGCTCCTCAGGGCAGCGCGACGGGGCAGAGGCAACGCCCACGGGCGACACGCGGCTCGGCAGGGCAGCGCGCTGGCTGCAGGGGCGGCTCTCGGGCCTGACGGGCCTGCAGAGGCGGCTCGGGGGGGCCTGACGGGTCTGCAGAGGCGGCTCGGGGGCCTGACGGACCTGCAGGGGCGGCTCGAGGGCCGTACTAGCTTGCAGGAGGCAGCGCGAGGGCTGCAGGACGGCACGCGGGCAGACCGAAGGGCAGGTCGCACGGGGGCGCACGAGGGCGCACGTAAGGTAGGGCGCACGAGGGCGCACGAGGGCGCTTCTAGCGGAATAGTGGGCCCGTAGGAGAAAGCGGTCCTAGGTAGCAACCTAGGCTCGTGATACCATGTTAGAATGTAGAACTGAACGAGAATGTGTGAAACTAGGCAGCAGGGTGATACAAGTAGGAAACCCTAGCAATGTTGTACCCCCTAAGGCTAAACCCACTATAGCCTACACAATATGAACATGTATAATGTTTGACAGCCGGTGCGTTGGTCAGCCCGAAAGGCATCACTGTGTACTCGAATGACCCGTACCTAGTCCTAAATGCTGTCTTGGCGCAGTCTGATGTTTTGACCCGAATCTGGTGGTATCCTCCCCGTAAATCAATTTTCGAAAAGACCCGTGCTGTTCGCAATTGATCTATCAGTTCGTCGGCGCGAGGAATGGTATATCGCGAGTTGACTGTAACCCTGTTCAGGGCTCTGTAGTCGATGCACATGCGAAAACCTCCGTCCTTTTTCGGTGTGAACAGTATCGGTGCGGCGAACGGCGACGAGCTCGGTCGGATGAGTTTCTTCTCTAGTAGGTGATCTAACTGCTTCCTCTGTTCGTCGAGCTCGTGCTGTGTCAGTCTGAACTGTCGCTGTACGGTTGGCTGTGCCCCGGGTTCTAACTCTATTCGGTGGTCGTGTGCTCGCTGAGGTGGCAGTCCCTCCGGTAAGTCGTCGGGAAAAATCCCAGGGTACCGTTTCAACAAAACCTGCAGTTCGGGTGGTACTGCTGCCAGCAGTTTCTGAAAATCGCTCGGCTGTTCAGCTTCCTCCACTACTGCTATATCCACCGCATACACGTCAGCTCCAGCGGCGACAGCCCGTTTCATTGTGATGGCGTTGACGTGGACCGTTGAAGACTCAGGCGACTGCCAGCGAGGTAGCTCAACCCAGTTACTGCTACTTCGCACAGTGCAGCTACCCGTCGTCCAGTCAATTCGCGGGTTATACCGTCGCAGCCAATCACGCCCCAATAAAATGTCATGCCCATCGAATGTCGTCGCGAGCATTTTTTGTGTAAACCCGAAGTTCCCCCCGCAGCGGACTTTTACTCTCTCCACCTTCTCCCGTATGGCCAACGGCGTTCCGTCAACTAAGCGTGCGTCTATTTCCTGTAAACACCGACTAAGTGTCAGTTGCAGCTTCCGTGCGGTCGCGGTATTAACCAAACTGTGACTTGCTCCTCCGGCTATAAAAATCTTCACTGCTGCTCCCTGTATTTTCCCATGGATCAGTACTGGGCAATCCGTCGCTGTACCCTCCTTATTCGTCCGAGCGCGATCGATATCATGAATCGGTACTGTGACTCGGTGAGGGTTGGTAAGGTTGGGCGAGAAGGTTGTCTCGTCAGTAGTTGGCTCGATTCCTACCGACTGCTGGCGTTTCCCTGCCTTGGAGACTCCCTCCCCTGCTCTACTCTGCTCTGCTCTGCGGCATGTACGGTGGCGTGCTCGATCGGTCCCCGAGGGCGACGTCCGTAATAGGACCCCGCTCTCGGACGGTGCAAAATGTCGATTTTCTCGGCGAGCGCGAGAATCTCGTTGAAATTCGAGAGTCCGCGGAGCATGATTTCTTGCGAGATGTCCGGCTTTAGCCCTCCGACAACGGTCCACCCGCTCCGCTTCGTGCATGTAGCTGACTTGCTCGCATAATGCGAGGAAAACCGCTCGTGTAGTCTTGAACCAACCCGAGCTGCCGCCAAGTACGCGGTCTCTGACGCGCCGAAATAGAACCCGCGATCGGCTCGGAACGCGCCCAAAGCCCTGCGCACCACGCATCCCACGTGCTGTACTGGGCGGTTTCGCAAAATGAACTCCAGGTGACGGCTGGACCCGTGGGCCCTTCCTCTTGCAACGGTGGCTCGTAGGCGCGTGGCGATGTCACGATGACTCGCCACCAGTCCATGGCGGGGCCCCTCAGCAGCGAGACGGCGTATCGGATCTTCGCAGCGTCCGACTCGACGTAGTTCGCGTCGAAAAAGACGTTCATCGTGAAGACCCACGATTGAACCGTCGGACCTCCACGCTGGCTCGGGTCGAAACAGGGCGGGCGCTGCAGCTTGAGTGGCATTGGTGCCATGATGGCGTGGTCGCCACTTGTCGTCGCAAAATCCACGTGCCGACGGGCTTCGCGAGGCTCCCGTGGGCTTGGCGCGGTCCTGTTTCTCTCCTTGCCATGCATCGATTGAGCGGCGCCATCACTGGCTGCGCCTGAGCGTTGTCCCACGCTGTCGTTTTGTGTTGGTGTGCCTGATGAAATGACGATTGGCTCCTCCGATTGTGCAGGTACATTTGCAGGTGCGTGTGGTGGTGCTGGAGTATTCACCGTGGATTGCTGACGAGCGGAGTCGCGTTCCGCCGTGAGTGTCGCAATTTCGAGCGTCGAGTCTTCGATTTGGCGCACGAGATGGTCGAGTTGCTCCTGCGTCAGTGTCGAGAGAGTGAATTCGGCCATGGCGGGGGTGTCGCGCAAGCCCAGCGAGAGCCTCTGTCGTGGCCGTGCGTGCTTACGAGAGAGCACTACGAGCGGCTGTGCTTGTTTCGCTGAGAGACGTCTACCCCCCCCAAAAATTGAGATAGTGGGGAAGCGAAGGTGTCGGTGCGGTCCGAGAAGAGATCGTAGGCTCTGAATACCAAGTCTTACGAGTGCAATTGAGTGAACGAACGAAGATTGCACTATCGAAGAAAGAGTACAATGAGCGAAGGCATGAGCGAAGAATATATAGCGAAACTACAGTGGTAACGGTAATGTGTGGAAGGTGGGGTGCGCGACGGGCCTAGCGCCATGGTTGGGAAATGTCAAGGCGGAGGTCCGGAGCGCAGGTTACCAACCGAACCGTGAGATTGGGTCGCGTCGTGAACAGTGGCGGGAACAGTGTCGAGGCGAGTGTCGCGAGTGGTAACGGATTATTGTTGGCTGCTGTTGGCGGGAATAGTGGTGTACGCGCTGAGCAGGGGCGCGAAGTAAGGAAAAGGAAATTTCCTTACAAAAGTATGTGCTGGCTACCTCTAAGGAATTTTCTCGGCATTCCTTAGCGCATCCTACAACATCGCGTACAGCAGAAGCCGTTGTTCGCCCGTTACTGCTAACGGGGCTTCGCCAACTTCGCACGCACTGTTTCACCAAACCTCACACTGCTGGAGCAGCCGAGTCGGCCTACGCTTCGGGAGTAGCCCAAACCTCGCGCCAGCGTAGCACTAGCTAGCTCGCACGCACCGCGTTACCGTTTGCATGTTTCGCGTATAAATGTTCGCTCATGCCTTCGCTCACATTTTGTACTCATTTGACAACTTAGTGCAATCCTCGCTACCTCGATTCATTGCACCCGTAACACTTGGTATCAGATCTACTTTCTTTCGGACCGCGCATCTCCGCACCCCAGGAAATCAACTTTTGATTTTTTCACTCGAAGGGACTCACGCACCTTAGCCCCTAGGAGCCGCTGTCCTCGCGTTCTCTCGTAAACGCGTGCAGCCACGACTGCGCCTAGACTAAGCCGAGCCGACGCCCTTCGTAATGGCCGAACATATCGACGTCACGACACTCACGCAGGATCGCTTGAATGAACTGCTGCGCCAACTGCACGAAATCGCGGCACTGACGGCGGAACGCACATCCCTGCAGAATGACGTTGCACGAGTACAACAAGCGCAATCACAAGCACCTGGCACTCCGGTACAGCCTGCACCACAAGCATCACAGCACGGAAGTGTGGGGCAACCCGTGAGCGCGGCCAGTGATGGCGTCATCCGCCACGACGGAGACGACGACCACGGCACGACACACCCCGAGTTGACGAATGCGGCCAGGAGTCAACCTCACGTCACGATTTCTGTGCCGGTCGGCGACTCAACACTGCCGTCGCCGATGTCACTGAAACCGCAGCGTCCGCAATGCTTTGACCCGAGTCAACGGGGTGGTCCTACCGTTCAGGCGTGGTTGTTCACGTTGAACGTTTTCCTCGACGCTAACTACGTCTCGGAGGATACGGCGAAAATTTGCTACGCTGTGTCGCTGCTGTGCGGACCCGCCATGGACTGGTGGCGCGTCATCGTCACGAAGCCGATGGACTACGCGACTCTACCGACACGGGAAGGACAAACCGGACCCTGGGCGCTGTCGTCTTTCGTGAAGGTGCCTCAATATCGCACGTGGGACGCGTGGTGCGCAAGTCTGCGCGCTCGATTTAAGCCAATCGTGGCTTCGATCGTGGCGCGATAGAAGCTCCGCACTTGGCGCCAACTCGGTTCCGTCCAGGATTACACCAGCAGGTTTCTGGCGCTATGCGAGCAAGTGGGATACATGCACGAGAGCCAGCGCATCGACCGCTACATCGGCGGTCTGAAGCACGACATCGCTCAGGAAATTCAGCTTCGTGGCGTCACCGATTTTCAAGAGATTCTCGCTATGGTGGAGAAGCTTGACTTCTTTCGCCGACGGAGACCGGGGTCCTACGAAAGCAGCAGTAACTGGGGACAACGATCTCGTGGGATGAATGAGGGCGCTACGATACGTGGCGTCGCCGCGAATGCCGCTGCCGCACCGTTCAAAGGGCGCTGCTTCGCGTGCAATCGGCCGGGACACTGTAAGAGCGAATGCCCGGAAAACGCTAAGGGAAAGGGGGAAGCTGAGCAGCAGAAACAGACCAAGCAGCAGGGAAACGCTGGGAGTCAGTAGCGGACGGGCCCTCTATGTTACAATGTAGAAAACGAGAATGACTAGAATCAAGACAGTACAAGGTTTGTATAGGCAAAACCTAACAGTACTGTACCCCATAAGGAGTGCCCCACCACAGCCTACAATATAGTTCTGACACACCCCCATAGGCAAAGTGGGGGACAAGCAAGAGAACAAGGCAAGGTCAAGCTCAGGGTGGATCACAACGTCACCACGCATTCTGAGCACAAGTACAAGGCCACAAGGCCAGTTCACATGCAGGATTATAAATCAAGGTGAACAAGCAAGACAGTGATCTCAACCTAGCAAAGGTAAGCATGCAGGTGCAGGTATCTATAGATCAGAGTAAAAGCAAAGTCAAGATGTAAGCAAGTGAGGCCAGGTAGGCACAAGACCTAACATAGTACAAAAGTGCTGATGATCACAGGGCTGAAGTGCCTTGGTAAAGATATCAGCAGTGTTGGCCCGAGAGGCCACGAAAGCAAGACGAAGCTGACCACGCTGCTGCAACTCTCGAGCAAGGAAGTAATGCAGAGCAATGTGCTTGGTTCTGTGCTCCAGTCTGTGCTCCTGACACAAGGCCAGCATGGCCTTGTTGTCGACGTACAGAACTGGAGGAGAACGAGGCGCCTCTCCCAGGTCGGTCAGCAGGAAGGTGAGCCAGCGTAACTCCTGTGCAGCCATGGCCCCAGCGTAGATCTCAGCCTCACAACTGGAGCCGAGAATAGAAGACGAGCGGGTAGACCGCCATGAAACAGAGCCGGAGCCAAGGCTGAAGGTGTAACCCTGTGACGACCGATGCGTAGCCAAGTCGTCAACCCAAGAAGCGTCTGCGTGACCAGTGAGGACAACTCGAGCCCGTCCTCCAAGCACGAGCCCCATGCCCGACGTACTGCACAGGTAGCATAACACCCTCTTAGCTGCATCCATGTGCTCTGGTCGGTGTCTCCTAGGAACAACATAGCATGCCAAGATGCTAAGAGGGTATGCCAGGTCAGGTCGAGTGCAGGTCATCAGGTACATGAGGCAGCCAACAAGCTCTGGGTACGGGCCACTCGGCTCTACGGACTCATCCGAAGGCAGAGCTGAGAGCGAGTGGCGAGTAGACAGAGGAGTGGCCTGAGGCGAGGAGTACGTGAAGTTGAAGCGCTGAAGGACCTGCTGCACCATGTGTGACTGAGTCAAGGTAATGGTGCGCCGTGCTCTGTCCTGGGTGATCTGCAAGCCAAGATAGCTGCGGAGTTCACCCAGGTCTGTGCACGTGTGTCTCTTCTGCAGCTCCGACTTCACGTGGGCGAGTCCAGCAGTGTCAGCAGTAGCAAAGACCAAGTCGTTGTTATAGTCACAATAGGCTTGAATGTGCCTAAAACGAAAGATAGAGAGCACAGACGGATTTCTGCACAGCGGCTTCAAACGTTGATAGCGTTCTGCTCACAGCTGCAAATGACTTGATTCAAATTGGATCTGGAGCGTCTTCACGTCGTCTACAATTAGCAATTTAGATTGCACGATTTGATAAAGAATTGACGATACAGCGTCGGTTTTAACGAACGGTACTATGGCAGCCACTATAGTCTTAGAACACAAGATAGGAAGAGTTTCGAGTTGGGAATGACTCCCAGCTCCTACAAACCCCAAGAGCCGAGGTACAGTGATGTGGAACAGTGCCACACTGTCCCCAACCACGAAGGGTCTCGAAACTACCCTTCACTAGGGCCTACACCAAGTGAAATGTTACACTACACAAAGTAATGTAACTATCTTCAATATCTTGAGGTGTACCCTTTTGGCAAGCTTCGAAATCACTTGAGGCTTGACACCAAGGCTCGGGCTCTTCATCACAAACTCATCCTTGAGTTCTTGATGGGTCTGCTGCACACACCTGCGACACGCCGAACGTTCGACACAGGACAAAATAGAAGCCGCGCACGACAAAATAGAAACCGCGCGCGAGACACAAACGACCGCGTAACACGCGTCTAGCGATAACTCGCTATTGACTCGACACACACACTCGACATCATGACTCAACATTCACACACAATTATAAGCATGAAATATATATTATCCCATGCCCTCATACCATTCCATACACACACACATTCACGCACACGGACAACAAGCCGAGTGCAAACCGTAGGGTTGCACCAACAAACTCCCCCTCGGATTGTTGGCCTTAGGATATGTTGCTCTCTCAGTTCAGAGCCATCCCAGCCAGCTTGCAACACTTCCAATGCTGCTGCTCCACCAGCCTCTTGGTCATCATGTCAGCCGGCTGCCCCGTGGTCTTCACGTAGCGCAACTCAACTTCACCCGCGGTTACCATGCTCCTCGTCCAATGCCACTTCACCCTCATGTGCTTCGTGAGTCCATGCAACACAGGGTTCTTAGCAAGAGCAATGGCACCCTGGCTGTCACAGTACAGTGGGGTAGGTCCTTGCTGCTCCTCCCCCAATTCAGCCAACAAACGCCGCTGCCACACAATCTCCCGTACGGCACGGAAGAGTGCCATGTACTCGGACTCCACCGAGCTCAAAGCTTGGTCAACCTGCTTCTTGCTCTCCCAAGCAGTTGGGCCTCCACCAACACAGCATATGAAGCCTCCCACACTTGTCATGTCCTCTGGTTCTGATGCATATGAAGCATCCGAGTAGGCGGTGAGGAACAAACGCCCGGGTTCAACACCATCCGCGCCCTTTTGGCGCCTTTGTGCCGCCGCCGAGTATTGCAGCCCAACGGTCGGTGTTTGGCCAAGATACTTGGCCACCCTCATTCCAGCTGCTACCTGCTCCTCATTAGGGCATTGCACAACCCTAGCCAGCTGCCCGGTAGCAAACGCGACGTCCGGTCGGGTGTTTACCGCCGCATACATGAGGCTGCCCACCAACGAGTGAAATCGGCGCCTCTCCTCTTCACCAACGCTCTCCTCCTCTGGTCCCTTCACACACTTGAACCCAGAGGGAAAGGGTGTAGCCACATGGCCTTCACTCTGCCCAAAGTTGGCAGCCAATGCCTCCAGGTACTTTCGTTGATGCACCCGCATGCACCGCTTCTCCACATCTCGTTCGATGTGGAGCCCAAGGTAGAAGCTCACGTCACCAAGGGCCTTGCACTTGAACTTGTCTTGAAGCTTCAGCATCACCTCCTTCACAAGGTCAGAAGAGGGTGAGAAAATGAGGATGTCATCCACATAAACCACCATGAAACTCCTCTGCTCCCCCTCGCCAAGCATGAACAAGGAGTGATCGGCCGTTGAGGGAGTGAAGCCGATCCCCTCCAACACTTCGCGCAGCTTCATGTACCATTGCCTAGGGGCCTGCTTCAGCCCATAGAGGGCCTTCTTCAGCTTCCACACTCTGCCACTACCATCATCAAACCCCTCTGGCTGCGCCATAAAAATCTCCTCCTCAAGGATGCCGTTAAGGAATGCCGTTACGATGTCCATTTGCTTTACTACCCATCCTTTGATGGCGGCTCCCGCGAATAGGGTTCGCAGCGTCGTCGGCTTCACCACAGGGGCAAACAGCTCCTTGAAGTCCACCTTCTCCTTCTGCTGGTACCCCTTGGCTACAAGCCTAGACTTGTAGCGCTCGATCTTGCCGTCGGCATCCGACTTGATTTTGAAGAGCCACTTGGACGTTATCGCCGTACGCCCCTCCGGTAGCTCCACCAATTCAAACGTGTCATTCTCCTCGATGCTCTTCAGCTCACTCTCCATGGCCTTCTTCCACTCCTCAGCATCACTACTCTCCAAAGCCTCCTTGAGAGTTGCTGTTTCTCCCGGCATCTCCACCGGAGAGAAGAACGCGAAGGCACACTCCTCGTAGTCACTCTCCTCGTCGTCTCCGACCATCATTGCCGCTCCGGCCAGGGCTGTCTTGCCCTGCTTTCCCGGCGCATCATAGGTCAGCCTATTAGGGGGTTGAACTCTCCTCTTCCCCCTTCCTTCCTCCTCAGCTGCAGGGACTTGAAGGCCTTGGCGTTGCTGCGGTGTGGCTCGAATCCGTGGAGCACTCGTAGTACGGGAAGGAAGTGACGGTGCACGCTCGCTCACTTGCTGCACCTCCTCCTCTTCTTCCTCTGCATCATTGGCCTCCTCTCCCCCATTCACAAGGGAGGATTGCCTTGTGGTTGTGCTGCCGCTGCTCAGTTCCAAAGGCAGCTCCACATGCTCCAAACCGGAACTCTTCACCTCCCCAAACCGCACGCCTATCTTCGCCTCATTCTCCGCCTTCCAATCCTTGTACATGAAGTTCTCCATGAACTTGCAGTCCCTGCTCACCAAGAACTTCTTGGTGAATGGGTCCCAAAGAAGCCATCCCTTGCTGTTTTGAGCCATGCCTAAGTGCACGGCCCACACCGCCTTGGCACCAAGCTTGTTGTGCCGAAGATGCTTAGGCACGAGCGCCATGCACATGCACCCGAACACCCGAAGCATATCCACCTTTGGCTTCCTTCCTAGCCACTCCACATAGGGCACCCATTTGTCTGCTCCCACATGAGTCAAGGCTCTGTTCTTGGCCACACACGCGCTCCGCACCGCATCAGGCCAGAAATAGTCGGGTAGCCCGGCTTCAATGAGCAACCCGCGTGCCGCCTCCGTGATTGTGCGGTTCGCTCGCTCGGCGATGCCGTTCATTGCAGGGGAGTATGGCATGGTGAGGGAGTGCCGAATACCATTCTTCTTCAGCCACAACCCAAACTCCTTGCTCAGGAACTCTCCCCCTCGATCGGTGCGGATTGACTTGACTAGACGGTCTTGTTGCCGCTCCACCATCGGGAACCAATCCGTCTTCAACGTTTCAGCCACGTCACTCTTCTTGGCCAGCACGTACACCCAAGTCATGCGGGTGTAGACGTCGACAATGGTGAGAAAATACTCAGCTCCAGTAGCTCCAAGCTTCAGGGGGCCCACCACGTCCATCACCACCTCATCAAGCGGTGCCTTTGCCGTTGCCTCCGAACTAGGGAACGGAAACCGGGTGAACTTGGCTTGAATGCACGTCGGGCAGCCAAGCACCTCATCGGGCTCCCCCTTCACACGTATGCCAGCAACCATCTCATTCTTCACTAGCTGCTGCAAGATGGGCAGGGCCACATGCCCCATGCGCCGATGCAAGGTGAGCCAATCACACTCCCCCGTAGCCGAAGTTGGATTGGAGAATGCCGCGCTCGCAATAGCGCCCCACATACTCTCTCCGTAGTCCTCCTCCGCTGCTGCCTCTGGGTTCTCCTCACCCTTTTGCTGCTCCTTGGTTGCTGCACCACTCTCCTTAGGTTCACTGAACTTGCTGGTCCCTCCAGGTTTGCTCTTCTTGAGCTCATTCTCCTTAGTGCGACCGTTCGCGCCATCGTCGCTACCGACCGCTCCATCCTTGGTGCTGATGCTTGCTGCCACTTGCCTCTCCTTAGGCATAGGGACCACTGGGATCTGCCACATCTCGTTGTAGACATCCCTGTCCTCATGAAGGTCCCAAAGAATTCGATCGCCAAGCCTTGCGGTGTAGGTCTTGGCTCCCTTCGAGTTCGTGTCCATGCCGGCCTTTGCCAACCGCCGCACGGAAATCAGGTTTGCAGCAAGGCTGGGCACCCAAAGCACGTTCTTGAGGCCCACCATCTTCCCATCAGCACCCTTGAACATGGCCTTGCCCATGCCTTTCACCTCTGCTC
Organism: Closterium sp. Naga37s-1; assembly: GCA_947471745.1. Classification (NCBI taxonomy): domain Eukaryota; kingdom Viridiplantae; phylum Streptophyta; class Zygnematophyceae; order Desmidiales; family Closteriaceae; genus Closterium; species Closterium sp. Naga37s-1. The sequence continues at coordinate 31,892 of CANJKZ010000227.1, read as the reverse complement.
GCTGCCCCAAAGCCGATGTGACATGCTTCACCGGTGACGGCTCGAGTTCGGTGAGCAAGTCCGGGCGAGGTGTCATGCTATAGGTAGCGCCACTATCAATCACCCAATAGTCCAGGGGGTGTAGGGTCACCTTCCCCACAGCTTCTGGCTCCTCAAAGCCTTCATCCTTCTCTGGACCAGCCGGTACATGTGTCGACACGAAGTAGAATAGACCCGGGTATCGATCGTCGCTCGGGTCCTTGTCGTTGTCTCCGCTCTTCATGTTTGCAGCTCCGCCACCGCGACCGCCACGGCCTCCACGGCCTCGTCCTCTCCCTCCTCCTGCTCCTCTACCCTCTTGGCCTTGAGCAGGGGTCCAACCATCAGGGAGTTTGTAGCAGTCGCGCCACATGTGTCCGCTCTTGTGGCAATAGTGACACTCGCCGTCGAATCGGCCGCGACCGCGTCCGTAGCTCTTGTCGTCGCTGCCGTAACCGCCACTCCTGCGGCCTCCGCCGAAGTTGCTGCCACCAAACCTTCCTCCCCCTCGTCCTCTGCCTCTTCCTCGACCATATCCACGGCCGATGCTCGCTGCCCCAGCGCCATCCGCACTCGCCAACTCACGGCGGCGGAAATCCTCTTGAAGGATAGCTTGCTTCACGTCTTCAAGCGAGAGGCGGGGCAAGTCGCGATTAAGGTTGATGATGAGCGAGGACCATGACTCTGGGAGTAAGGCCAGCAACTTGGTCTTCTTTTGGAGCTCACTGTAGTTCAAATCAGCTCCCTCAAGCCGCGTCAACAAGTCGAAGAATTTCTGCACCCCTTCTTCAACCGCTTCGTTTTCTTCAATTCGTAGTGCCGCCATTTGCCGTTCCAACACCACCGCTACCGCCACTGTTGCAGGAGCATGTACACCCTTGAGAGCAGCCCATGCCTTTGGTCCTTTCTCTGGTTCACGCTGGAATGGCTTGATGTGACGGATCTGACTGCTCCCCAACGCTTGCCCAAGTAAGAGATAGCCTTGTGCGCTCTTCCGCACCCATGGGCTCTTCTCCGGGTCGTTCTCGGGGCGCTTCTCCGTTCCTTCCATCACCTCCAGCAGGTCATACTGGTCAAAGATGTTCTCCATCTTGAAGGACCATTCAGCAAAGTTGTCACCGTTGAACTTGTCAAGCCCAAACACCCTAGGCTCATCCCTAGGTGGGCCAAGTCTTGGTTGCATGGGCGCCATAGCTGAATCACGGGGTTGGCCTTGAGCTTGAGCTTCTCCACTGCCACCAGCACCTCTGCCACCCCTTTCCTCAGGTCCAGACATTGTCGAAACTGCTCCAAGGGGCTCTGATACCACTTGTTATAGTCACAATAGGCTTGAATGTGCCTAAAACGAAAGATAGAGAGCACAGACGGATTTCTGCACAGCGGCTTCAAACGTTGATAGCGTTCTGCTCACAGCTGCAAATGACTTGATTCAAATTGGATCTGGAGCGTCTTCACGTCGTCTACAATTAGCAATTTAGATTGCACGATTTGATAACGAATTGACGACACAGCGTCGGTTTGAACGAACGGTACTATGGCAGCCACTATAGTCTTAGAACACAAGATAGGAAGAGTTACGAGTTGGGAATGACTCCTAGCTCCTACAAACCCCAAGAGCCGAGGTACAGTGATGTGGAACAGTGCCACACTGTCCCCAACCACGAAGGGTCTCGAAACTACCCTTCACTAGGGCCTACACCAAGTGAAATGTTACACTACACAAAGTAATGTAACTATCTTCAATATCTTGAGGTGTACCCTTTTGGCGAGCTTCGAAATCACTTGAGGCTTGACACCAAGGCTCGGGCTCTTCATCACAAACTCATCCTTGAGTTCTTGATGGGTCTGCTGCACACACCTGCGACACGCCGAACGTTCAACACAGGACAAAATAGAAACCGCGCACGACAAAATAGAAACCGCGCGCGAGACACAAACGACCGCGTAACACGCGTCTAGCGATAACTCGCTATTGACTCGACACACACACTCGACATCATGACTCAACATTCACACACAATTATAAGCATGAAATATATATTATCCCATGCCCTCATACCATTCCATACACACACACATTCACGCACACGGACAACAAGCCGAGTGCAAACCGTAGGGTTGCACCAACAGTCGTCGACGTACACGAGGATGTAGAACGGCGGCAGAGTAGTGTCGGTGCGGAGAAACAGCGACGGGTCAGCAGTGGAAGGAGCAAACCCAAGAGCCGCAAGTGTAGTCCTCAGTGTGTCGTGCCACTCGCGGGGTGCCTGGCGGAGACCGTAGACTGGCCGCCGGAGGCTCCAATGGGTACCAGCAGGAAACGACCCAGTGAAGCCAGGTGGGCGGCGCAGCCAGATCTCCTCGTGCAGGCTGCCCTGTAGGAAAGAAGTGCTGAAGTCAAGAGAGTGAAGCTCGTAGTCACGCTGAGCAGCGACGTGCAGCAGAACCCGAAGAGTGGTCATCTTCGGGGTCGGGGAGAAGGTCTGGAAGAAGTCAACTCCCTGTCGCTGACTGAAGCCTCGAGCAACGTAACGCGCCTTGAAGACAGGCGGGGAACCCGGCGGCCGCAGCACCCTGAAAATCCACATGCCGCTAACGATGTTCGCCCCAGGAGGGGGAACCTCGTCGACGTGAGTGCCTGTGGACTTCCAGGATGCCATCTCTGCGTCCATGGCCGGCTGCCACTGAGAGGAGTAGGGACCCTCTATCGCCTCTGCGTAAGAGCGCGGGGTCGGGATGTCTGGTGCATCCGGGTCTCCCTCAGGTGCAATCAGCATGGACACGAGATGAGGTACAGCAGCTGCAAAGCACTCAAAGTCCTCCTGCCTGTCCTCAAGGACGTCCGTGCCAAGAACACACTCACCCCCGACGGACGGAGGACAGACAGACTCAGACTCAGCAACAAGACTAGCGGCGTAGTCTAGACGATAGTGAGCAGCAAAGTCGACAAGCTCAGCAACTAAGGCAGACGCAGCAGTGGACTCAAAGGAAGTGTCAGTGACAACAGTGGCCAGGAGACGCGTGACAGTAGGACTAGCAGCACGAAGGGAGTCAGACTCCGGGTCAGCAAGGGCAGGAAGAGAGGACGCAGGAGGAGACCGCAGATGGACACGTTGCGGAGCAGTGGACGGACGCAGAGCCATCTGGTGCGTGCCAGGGACAGGAGGAGGACGCTGACGTGAACCACGACGACTAGTGCGAGCAGCACGAACAGGCGACGCAGGACGAGACTCAGGCTCACGACGCTCCGTAAGACCTCCGGTTAGACCAGTGTAAGGAGAAGGAGCAGGCAGTGGGGAGGCGGGCTGTAACTGTGACTGCGACTCGACGGGCGGTGAACACTCTAAGGAAGGAGTAGGACCAGTAGAAGGCGGGAGACCAAGAACCTGCTCAAGGAGCGGAACGAAGTACGGCCGCGGCCGCACAGCGCCTCCAGAACTAGCAGGGACAGCTCCAGCACCCCCAGCGTCAGCTCCAACTCCAGCAGCACCACCAGCTCCAGCAGCACCTCCAGCAGCTCCAGTAGCGCCAACTCCAGCACCCCAAGGAGCACCGGCTCCAGCAGCACCTCCAGCGCCAGCACCTCCATCAGCACCTGCTCCAGCAGGATCACCAAAAGGCCCAGCAGCCCCCGTAGCGCCAGCTCCAGTGGATCCAGCAGCACCACCAGCCCCAGCCCCTCCAGTAGCTCCAGCTCCAGCAGCACCACCAGGCCCAGCAGCTCCAGTACCTCCACGACTAGCACCTCCGGGACCAGCGGCTCCAGACCCCCCAGCAGCACCAGCAGCAGGAGGGCCTCCAGCGCCCGTAGAACCACCAGCTCCATCAGCACGGCTCCAGCGCCGAGCAAACCACTCGCGCAGCTGCGGTGGAGAGAGTGGCTCCCGCCGGGACGAAGCACCCGAAGGACCTCCAGGCTCAGCACCGCCAGACTCCACACGCGCAGGCCCAGCACCCTCAGGCTCCGCACCCCCAGACTCAGCAACCCCAGGCTCAATCCCCCAGACTCAGCACCCCCAGGCTCAGCACCTCCAGACTCAGCACCCCCAGGCTCCGCACGCTCAGGCTCAGCACCCCCAGACCTGGCACCCGCAGGCTCAGCACCCCTAGCAACACCAGAGCCAACAGCTACCTCAACAGGCTCGACTGCGTCTACCTGGGACACACCTGAGGGGGCCGGACCCTGAGGGGGGAGGGGGTCTACCGGGGGAGGACCTGGCGCGAGGAAGAGCGCCAGGGGGGGGAGGAAGGCAGTGCGGTAGGGGAAGAGACGGTAGTAAGGAACCGACTCGTCAAACGTGACGTCCTGAGAGGACAGAACACGGCGCGAGGTGGGGTGGTAAAACTGCCAACCAGGCGCGTCAGGGGGGAAGCCAAGGAAGACGCAGGGAACAGCACGGGAGCTGTAGGTGGTGATTACACCGCGAAGGCAATCACATGTCTTCTATGTAAGCATTCACATAGAAGAGACCTAATCTGCAACCTTGAAAGTGCAGAGGTTTGGTTCGTAAATTTATCACCACGATCAGCTACTCCCCAACAGACATGCCAAACCCAAATTTATAATCCTTTTTCCAGTGATCCACCTGGAAAGGCAAAACGAGATTGTTGGGTTCAGATACAAAACACCAAAACGGGAATGGGAAGACATGCGAGGCGCACTAGAGGAAGCGATGCAGGCTCAGAGACGCACGCAGACGCAAATATCAGACATCAACACTCACTAACGACATACCTCTGCAGAGAAAAGAAGATTAACACCAAGATTAAGCCTCTCTTCCAGATAGGCTGCTACACACCCATTGGTGTCCAGTCGCCCCCGCAGCCGACACTGGTTGGTGGAAACACAAGGGAGGATGGGGAAGAGGGGAAGGAGGATCGGAGGAAAAGAAAATACTGAAAACGATTGTGAGCACCACACTGGGTGTCACGCCCATCGGTGTCCAGTCGCCCCCGCAGCCGACACTGGTTGGTGGAAACACAAAGGGGGGGAGGGGGGAGAGGGGAAGGAGGATAGGAGGAAAAGAAAACACTGAGAACGATTGTGAGCACCACACGGGGTTTCGCACACCCATTGGTGTCCATTCGCACCCGCAGCCGACACTGGTTGATGGAAACACAAGGGAGGACGGGGGAGGAGAATGAGAGGATCGGGGGAAGAGAGACTAGTGGGAATGATTGTGAGCGTCACACAGGATGGGGGATGGCACACAGCCATTGGTGTCCGGCCGGCACTGGTTGGTGGAAACACAAGGGAGGGGGGGGGGGAGGAATGAGAATATTGGAGGAAAAGAAACAATGGCTGTGAGCGTTACACAGGATGGCACACAGCCATTGGTGTCCAACCGGCACTGGTTGGTGGAAACACGAAGGGCGGGGGAAGGGGAAAGCCGAACTGCCCTCAATACAGTCACATACATTACGGCGGACTTATCCAAACCCAACCACCTTGATCCTGTCACCTTGGTAACAGTGACTGTGACTGTGACTGCCACCCATTACAATCACCTCTTCCCAACGCCACACACACACCCGCCGCACAATGTAATTGCTGCACACCACCCTGTACACTCTCATTCGCTGCTCACAACGGGTACACACACCACACCACACCTGCTGCAAGGTGTAGTCAGCACGCACCTTGCTGTACACTCACCACTCATTACAGCCACGCACACAGCTCCCTGTACACTCACTTCTGAATACAGCCACACGCACACACACACACACGCACACACACCTGGGCAGGATACAATCGTATCCCACAGCCCCCTGTACACACCTGGCGCAGGATATAGTCGTATCCCACACTCGTGGCCGACTCCTTGCTGTTCCAGTTGTGCAGGAAGTCGGCTGCTAGGGCCACCTGGTGAGGATGAGCATGGGCAATGCGGGGCAATGAGGTTGGATGGATAGGGATGGAGGAAGCTGACTGTTGGGTAGACCCAAATGAACACTCGTGGCCGACTCCTTGCTGTTCCAGTTGTGCAGAAAGTCGGCTGCTCGGTCCATCTGGTGAGGATGAGCATGGGCAATGCGGGGCAATGAGGTTGGATGGATAGGGATGGAGGAAGCTGACTGTTGGGTAGACCCAAATGAACACTCGTGGCCGACTCCTTGCTGTTCCAGTTGTGCAGAAAGTCGGCTGCTCGGTCCATCTGGTGAGGATGAGCATGGGCAATGCGGGGCAATGAGGTTGGATGGATAGGGATGGAGGAAGCTGACTGTTGGGTAGACCCAAATGAACACTCGTGGCCGACTCCTTGCTGTTCCAGTTGTGCAGAAAGTCGGCTGCTCGGTCCATCTGGTGAGGATGAGCATGGGCAATGCGGGGCAATGAGGTTGGATGGATAGGGATGGAGGAAGCTGACTGTTGGGTAGACCCAAATGAACACTCGTGGCCGACTCCTTGCTGTTCCAGTTGTGCAGAAAGTCGGCTGCTCGGTCCATCTGGTGAGGATGAGCACGGGCAACGAGGAGGAAAGGGCAATGGGGATGGATGAGGGATAGATGAAGGAGCACGCAAGGTGCAGAGCTGACTTATGGACACGACTCCAAGGTGCTTCTTAAGTTGACACATATGTCACCCAAGTCATACACCTTATCCAACTGAAACACCTTATCCGTCTCGTATCTTATCTGACAAGTGTTGCACGTAGCTCATGGACACCACTCCTACCAATACCGTATCTGACCATATCTTATACCAACACATGCCTTAATAATCTCATACCTGATTGGAGCCATACCTTATCTGACACGCGTTGCACGTAGGTCATGGACACCACTCCTGTGCTCGCCACCTGTGCTGTCGCCACCTGGAGCAAGTGAGATGGATGCGGGATGGCATGGATTGGAGCAATGCGGGATGTGCGTGATTTGGAGCACGCGTTGCACGTAGGTCATGGATACCACTCCTGCGCTCGCCACGTGCAGTCGCCGCCTGAAGAGCAAGCGGGATGGCATGGATTGGAGCGACGCGGAATGGGCATGATTTTTCCAGGAGAAAGAAGAGGAGGAAGAGCACACGGCCTGCAGCGCACCTTTTAAGAATTCTCATAAATATACCAGCAAGAGCAGCTCACCACTTTATCGGTGTTGTATCGACCAGCAATGCCCAGCCCAGAGCGCCGCTGGTGGCCCAGCCAGAAGGCCTCTCCGCCCAGAGAGAGTGTGGGCGTGACGCTCTGAATGTAGTTCACTCCGTAGAAAGCGTTGTTGCCCGCCTGTGCCTGCCACTGGTAGTCCGACCCCTGCAGTCATGGAAGGGTAACGGATGTGGGAGACAGTGCTTTGTGTGACGCTCTGGATGTAGTTCACTCCGTAGAAAGCGTTGTTGCCTGCTTGCGCCTGCCACTGGTAGTCCGATCCCTGCAGTCATGGAGGGATGAAGGGCGTTGAATGAGGAGAGAACGTTTGAAAGCATGCTGTGAATGTGGTTCACTGCGTGGAAGGCGTTGTTTCCCGCCTGCACTGCACCTCCCGCTGATCTGGTAGTCTGATCGCTGCAGTGATGGAGAGAAATTCAGGCACCAGAATACTCGTTATGAGGGCATTCAGCAAACAAATGAGGGAAATCCAGACACCAGAATGGGGAACAATCGTTATGAGTAGCATTGACACCACAAATAGCGTTGATAATCATTATGAGTCCATTCAGCGAACGCTCTGGATGGAAATCACTCGGTGGACTGCACCGTTTTGAGACTACTCAAAACACTGCTTTTATCATGTTGCCCACATGCACGTGCGGCTCGTAGTAGTAACTTGCTACTACTTGCCACTGGTAGTCCAATCTCTCTTTGCAGTGATAGAGGGAAAGGAAGCGCATTGAGACATGCCAAGTGTTGACACTCGCACTCTATAGGCTCACATACACGCGCGTACACACACAAACGTAAGCGCACGCACACACGCATGCACGCACACACAGGCAAGACACACACCCACCCACACACTCACACGCACGCACCTTGTAGTCGAGTTGGAACATGCCCTGCGAGAAGTGCGGCTCGTTCACAATCTGCGCGTTGACCTTCAATGCCACGCTGTCAGTCACCTGGTAGCTCACCTGCTTCCCATGCCCTCTCTCTCTCTTACACGCACGCACCTTGTAGTCAAGCTGGAACATGCCCTGCGAGAAGTGAGGCTCGTTCACAATCTGTGCGCACTCACCTGCTTCCCATGTGCTCTCTCTCCCCTCTCTCTCCCCCTCACGCACGCACCTTGTAGTCGAGTTGGAACATGCCCTGGGAAAAGTGAGGCTCGTTCACGATCCGCGCACACTCAGCTACTTCCCGTGCTCTCTCTCTCGCGCACACACTCACGCTCACTCTCACTCTCACGCACACGCACCTTGTAGTCGAGTTGGAACATGCCCTGGGAGAAATGTGGCTCGTTGACGATTTGCGCATTCACCTTCAGTGCCAGGCTGTCCGTCACCTGGTAGCTCACCCTCGCACTCAACCTCCCGTCCGCCATCCGGCCAATCAGCATCTTCTGCTCTCGGAAGAGGGGGGGGGTTGGTGGGGCGCGGAGGGGGGGGAAGGAGAGGCAACGGGGAAAGAGTCAGGGAAAGGACGGACAAGCCTGCCCACCGGGTGCAATCTGGTAGCTCACCCGCGCACTCAGCCTGCCGCCCGCCATCCAGCCAATCAGCATCTTCTGTTCCGGCAGTGACGTGGCACAGCACAGGGGAAGCGGGGAGGAGAGAGAGACAAAGGGGAAAACGTCGGGGAAAGGACGGACAAGTTGGATGCAATCTGGTAGCTTGCCCGCGCACTCAGCCTTACCGCACGCCATCCGACCAATCAGCATCTTAGGCTTGCGGATGGCTGAGGGTGCAGGGAATGAAGGGGAGGGGGTGGGGTCCTAAAACCTTTCCTCATGAAGGCGATGAGGAAAGGTCCCAGGAAAGGGCATGCACGCAAGGGGGAATGGAGTGTGATGTTACTATCTTTGAATTTGAAATGTAATGTTATCTTTGAATCTGGAATGTGACATTATCTTTGGATTTGGAATGTGATATTATACGAAGATTCGATGAATGACGAAGGCAATTCAAAATTTCAGTTGTGGTGCGGAATAGCAAGCAGGAGAAAGGAGGGGGAGGGGGAGGGGCAGCCGCATGGATCATGGAGGTACGAGCGACCTCCATGACTAAGCCAATGCGGCGCTCAGCAACCCCATTCTGTTGCGGAGAGGCCGGAAGCGTGAACGTCTGGCGGATGCCGTGCTCCGCACAGAAGGCTGCCAAGAGGTCTGAGGAGAACTCACCACCTCTGTCAGAGTGCAGACGCAGGACAGGAAAGTCCGACTGGAACCGCTCGCGGAGCTGGAGACGAGTAGCGCGGATCCAGGGGATCAAAACATCAGGGACCTCCCCCTTGCTGCGCAAGGGGAAGACCGTGGTGTAACGCGTGTAGTCGTCGACGACCAGCAGGAAGTACCGCTCGTGGCCCTGTCCACGGACGCGGGCTGGGCCCCACACGTCCATGTGGAGAGTCTGCAGGGGAGCCTCTGTGGGAGGAAACGAGGAGGAGTGAGGAGCGGCGCGCTGCCGCCCCTCGACGCAAGGAATGCAGGGCGGCGCAGGCGAGGGAGGGAGGGCAGGCAGAGACTCAGGAAGGCCAGAGACCAGGTAGCGAGAGTGCATGCTACGAAGGCGAGGCAGGGAGGGGTGACCAAGGCGGTGGTGCCATAGGAGAGTGTCGTGCGACAGTCAGCGACACTCACACTGGGTAGCTACCTGAGCAGACGCGTACAGCTGGGGAGACAAAGGGGTGTAGCGCGACGCAGTGGTGAGGGTGTACAGACTGGACCCAGGCGCACGTGTGAACGTGGCCAGGTGACGGCCGGTCCGGGAGCACGTGCAGATCGCCACACGCTGTCCTCCAGGAGTAAAGGTGTCAACCCAGTGATCCTGAAGGACGGCGTTGCTCACCAAGTTCGTAGAGAACGAGGGGAGGTGGAGACCAGACAGCTCACCAGACGGGACCGCCGGACACGAAAGCACAGTGGAAGACAGTGCAAGCACTGGGCCCCCAGAGGGGTCAGCCAGTGAGACAGGAACAGGTGCAGGGAGGGGATTGACTGTGGTACTGTCGCGAAAGAAACAGCGGGAAGCACCAGAGTCAAGTGTAAAGGTGTGCAAGGCCTGTGCAGGCGCAGTACCAAGGGGAGCAGACTCACAAGCACCTAGTGTTACAGGGGCTATACCAGGATCCGGCGGCACACACAAGTAGCAGTCACCCTCAGCACTAACAGTCAATGCATACATAGCAGCAAGAATTGCCTCATAGTCAAGATCAAAGATAGGTACATCACGCCTAAGCAAGTCTGCCCAGTTGGGGAACTCAGTACCATCAGGAAACTTGGCGCGCCAGGCGTCGCTAAGCCGAGCGAAGCAGCGCTGCTCAGTGTGAAACCCTGTGCATTGGCGATTAGCGCGGGGACCTGTGCGAATGATATAGGGGCAGCGACCAGGACCCCCAGAAGCCCCATGCCCGGCATACCAGTCAAGAAGCTGCTGGGAAGTGGGGGTCTGGCGCTGACGCTGCTGCTGCTGCTGCTGCTGCTGCGGCTGCTGCTGGCCCTGACCTCCACTGCCACCACCGCTCCCTCCTCCCCCACCGCCGCTGCTGCCACCTCCACCGCTCCCAGTGCCTCCGCTGCCCCCACCACCACCTCCACCACCTCCACCCCCACGACCGCCTCCACCACCTCCACCTCTCCCGCCGCCACCTCCACCGCCACCTCCACCGCCACCCCCACCTCCCCTGCCACCCTTGCCGCCCCTGCCGCTGCGACGCTTCCCACTAGGAGCGGAAGCAGCCCCGACCTCCTCAGCACCAAGGTAGTCGTGAGCAGCAGCTGCGGACGCGTAGGAGGGGGTGAGAGGGGAGGGGGAGCACCCCTCAAAGAGGGGAGAGCGAGGAGTGCCACGAGCAGCACCTACAGCGAGGATGTTCTTCTCTGCTGCAAGGAGGTGCTTCTCGAAGTCGTCGACAGTGAGAGTGGGGGGGTCTAGCGCTAGGAAGTGGTCCCTGACGGAGCTAAGAGTGTCAGGGAGGCGGGTGACGAGGAAATAGAGAGTGAAGTACATCGGGGGGGGGGGGGGTTTGCGTCGCAGAACTCGGCGGAAAGTGCGGCACGAAAGCGAGTGTCAGTAGCGCGCAGGTGGGAAATGAGGTCCTCAGCAGTGGTGAACGAGGAAAGGTCGGGGAACAGGTAGGGTAGCATGAGCCGACCTATGGCTGCAGTGGCCGGGGAGGAGTAGCGCGCAACTACAGCGTCGTACAGCGTCTTAGCAGTTTTGTGCTGGCTGAAATGCGCGCGCTCAGTAATCGGCAGATGGTTCCTAATAGCTAGGCGTGCAGCAGCATCGCGAGTCTGCCACTGTGAGCGTTCGAGAGCAGGAGCATCGGCAGCAGGAGCAACGGCAGTGCCAGACACGTAATCGAACTGTGAAACGCCCTCTTTGGCATCGGTCAGAAGGAACAGTTGGAGATCATCTAACCACACAGCGAACTCTATGGGGCGACCGTCAAGCTCGAACGCGAGAACGTTAGGCGTCGTCATAATGGCAGCAGGCAAAGGCAGCAGAAAGCAGGCAGGCAGTAGACAGGAGGCAGTAGGCAGTAGACTGCAGGCTAAGACAGAGGCAGTAGGCAGCAGGCAGTACAGGCAACGTGCAGGGCAGTAGCTTGCTGCACTCGAGCTCCTAAGGTGGGGCTCTAGACAGTAGCAGGCCGAGCAGTTCTAAGGCAGTGGGCTCGGCAGCAGTGAGCCTCACAGGCAGGTACACGAGTAGGGCACGCGCGGCTGCTGGCTGCGTGCGGCTGAGGGCTGCGCGCGGCTCTCTGCTGTGCGTGGCTACGTGCTGCGCGCGGCTCCTGGCTGCACGTGGCGACGGGCTGCGCGCGGCTCCTAGCTGCGCGTGGCGACGGGCTGCGCGGGCGTGGCCTAAGCAGGCTGCGCGCGGGCGGCGTAAGGGGCGCGCGGGCTCTACGCGAGGCTGCGCGGGCGACGCGGGCCGGCGCGCGGCGCTGCAGCAGTGGCGCGCGCTAAAAACAGTGACGCGCGCGCTAGAAACCGAGGCGCGCGCGGAAAAAAAAAAAGTGACGCGCGCTGCAACCGAGGCGCGCGCGGGCAGTAGGCAAGGCAGGCAGGTGGTAACACAGTTACGTGGGCCCGATTCTTAGGTCCTAGAGACCTCCTGCTCTAGATACCATGTTAAGACTAAGTCAAGGGAATGGTGAGATTATGTCAAGGTTGGGGTACAAGACTAGAGTGTCGAGAAAGTTTCTGTACCCCCTAAGGCTAGCACCAATATAGCCTAGATAATGATATGCATATGTTTTGACAGTCTGGTCCATATTTCTCAGGCTTTGTCGGACGGGCAAGGGGTGGTTAGCGATTTTTATGACTTCGGTGAAGGCGCAAACGCTATCGTAGTCGGAGTGAAATAATCGTATCTATTTTACAGACCGACGCTTTGCAGCCCACCAAGTCTATCGCACCCCTTCCACAAACTACCTCTGAAACGCGAGGGTAACCTAGGAAAAGAGCTCTGATACCAAGTGTTATGAGTTGTAATGAAAAGAGTGCGCATGATTCAATAACGCGGAAGTGATAACAACTACTGAACAAATAATGAGACCTAGCATTAATATAGCGAAGGCTAGCTAGGCCGAGGTCGCGGGACCGCGCATGGTCGGGTGCAGGTTCGGGGTTGGGAAACCCGAAGGCGACGCGAGGGACGTTCGGAGGGCGAGGTCATCGGACTGAGCCTGGAACTCCGAAAGTTGGAGTTGTACATGTATGGAGTGCCTCGGTAAGGAATTAGGCAAAATTCCTTACAGTATCCACACTTCACAAAAGAATCCAAACTAATTTAGTTCGTAAGATATTCCTCAAGCGCAGTTTCAAGTTTGTGCGAAACCGTGAAACAAGTGTTTGAACCATCCCTTTAAAGCACCTCAGTAGTCAACAGTGACGGGTCGGAAGACGAAGGACGGAACCAGAGGTCAGCAACAGTGGTGCGCAAGTTATCGTGTCACTCACGGGGTGACTGGCGCAGTCCGTAGACTGGTCGTCTAAGGCTCCACTAGGTCCCAGGCAGGAAAGTACCAGTGAAGCCAGGAGGACGGCGTAGCCAGATCTCCTCATGCAGAGTGCCCTGGAAAAAGGCAGTAGAGAAGTCTAGTAAGTGCAGCTTGTAGTCTCGCATGTGTTGCGACGCATAGTATCATCCAAAGAATGGTAATCTATGGGGTGGGGAAGAAGGTATGGAAGAAGTCTACTCCTTCACGCTGACTGAATCCTCTAGCCACGTAGCGCGCCTTGAAAGCAGGTGGTGAAACAGGCGGTCGTTTCACCTTGAAGATCCACATGCCAACGACTACGTTCGCCAGGGGAGGGGAACTGCGTCAGTTTAAGTAAGAGGAGTCGGGATGTCTGGAGCGTCAAGGTCTTTTTCGAAGGCTAGCAGCATGGCACAAAGATGGGTAGAAGCGGCTGCAAGGAACTCCAGCTCAAAGTGCCTGTCCTCTAGGACGTCAGAGCCAAGGGCAGACTCGGTGGACAGATGGCGGGTAGGGAGAGCATCCACCAAGCGGGTGGCATAGTCAAGGCGGTGGGTGGCGGCAAAATCAGTGACAGCGGCAACAAAAGCTGCAAAAAACGACGGAGAAGCATTAGGGTCTGTAACGAGAGAGGAGAGAACGAGTGAGACAACAGGGCGAGCAACACGGTAGTAGTCAGTGAGAGACAGTGAGGATACTGTAAGAGCTGACGAAGGAGGCAACGAGAGGACAAACGGAGGCGGAGAACGAGGAGGAAAACATGACAGCGCACCACAGAAACGCACACAGCAGCCTGCCTAGCCTGAGCAAGCTAACCTCAGGCCTTGCACGAGCACCCTGCACATGTACTGTACAAGATCGGATGATCGGATAAGAGGATGGTTTGTCTCATCCGACTTGGAACGGAAAAGTACAAGGAACAATGTACTGTATATCAGGAGCCAGACTTTTTACTCCTAGATATAGGATTCCATTCCTACACAAAGCCGTATTCTAAAACATTGTCTATATTTGGCCCAAACTTCAGCACCTCCAGAAAAAAGCTGTACGGTCGATGGAATACTGGAAACACCTCATGGGCTAGTACCTCAGGGATTACCAGCATGCAGACTTTGATTTCCTTGAGGCTCATACCTGCATAATGCATTCATGATGTGTATGATCATGTATTGGCGAGACAGCGCCAGACGGCCTTGGAGAGTTGTGCCTCCTCAAGGGGTTTGGAGAGGTAGTCATCCATGCCGACGGCAAAGCAGTGGTGGCGCGTGCCGGCAATCACATCCGCTGTGAGCGCAATGATGGCCACATGCCCCCCGCCCTGAGCCCTCTCCCGCGCTCGGATCCTGCGAGTCGCCTCCAGCCCATCCATGCCCGGCATCTGGAGGTCCATGAAAACGAGGTCGTAGGGGTGGGGCGGGGCGAGGGCTTGAAGCGCCTTGATGCCGCCATCCACGGCGGTGACTCGCGCGCCGTGCCTCTCCAGCAGCTTGCTGGCCACCTTGCGGTTGATCACATTGTCATCCACCACCATCACCCACCGACCCAACAGCACCGCCAGCCCCTCAGCCACCGTCGCCGGCTCTTGAGCCGTTGCTACCGCTGCTGCTGCTGCTGGGGCTGCTAGTGTTGCTGCTGTTGTTGCTGCTGGTGCTGCTTGTCGGGATGATGCTGGGAATGATGGTGTCGGTAGGGATGATGCTGGGGCTGCTACCGCAGCTGCTGGTGTTGGTGATGATGGCGATGATGTGCGGGTGATGGCAGGAGAGAGCGTGGCAACAGAGGACGACGATGGAGCAGGGGTGAGATCAGCAGGCCGAGCATACAGGGGAGGGATCCCTGAGAAATCGAGCAGACTCCCAAAACCACGCACTCGACCACCACCACCACCACCAGCTGCAGCAGCAGCAGCACCAGAAGCACCATAGCGTCCGTCGCTGCTTCTCCGTTGATTGCTCTCTCTTCCATGCAACCTCCCAGCTGCTCCCCTTTCACCCCCGGACCCGTGCTTTGTTGCCCTCCTCTCACCCTTTGGCCCTTGCATCTCTGCCCTACGCTCTGCTGCTCTAGCCGCTTCCACCACACTTCCGCCCCTCACAAAAGCTCTCAACCCCTGAGGCACATAGTGCTGCAACCCCTGGGGCGAATCAGGAACATTTTCCACAGCACTGCCGCTTCTTACCAGAGCTTTCACCCTCTGAGGCACATAGTGCTGCAACCCCTGATGTGACTCATAATAATTCTCCACAGCACTGCAGCTCCTCTCCAGAGCTTTCTCTCCCTGTGCCACAAAGTGCTGGCCATTCTGAAGCGCATCAGAAAGTGCTACCTCAGGACTCTCACCCCTCACCAGCACTCGCCCTCCCAAAGCGACACTTCCGCTCGCAACAGCAGAGCCAGAAACAGCAGCAGATGTCAAATCAACCAAAGCGGCTGGACTAGCGTTGGCAGAAGATGTCAAATTGACCGACGCAGCAGCAGTAGCATCGGCAGCGGACGTTAGATCGGCCGAAGCAGCAGCAGCAGCAGCAGCAGCAGCAGCAGTGGTCGCTGCTGCAAGGTGCTCAAGCGAAGCCACTTGGTTGGCCAACGAGGCAATGTTGCCATCCATACCATTCATACCATTCATACCATTCATGTCATCCATACCATTCATGTCATCCATACCATTCATGTCATCCATACCATCATTACCATCCATACCATCCATACCATCCATACCAATCATGTCATCCATACCATCATTACCATCCATGCCATCCCTGCACTTCTGCCATCCCTCCTCCTCCTCCTCCTTCACCGCCACTCCGTTGCCTCGGGCGCACATGTTAGGGGCTGCCTGGGCCTTGCATGCATCGTGAATGACACTCGGGGACGGTACAGCCGGCTCCTGAGAGAGTCGATGATCCTCAGTAGCAGCAGCGGTAGCAGCAGCAGGAGCAGCAGGAGCAGCAACGGTGGTAGCAGCAGGAGCAGATGCACCACCAGCAGCAGCAGCAGCGGGGACGAGGAGGTTGGGTGTGAGATGCACAGCTAGAGAAGCAGAGGGACCACCACTTGCATTGGGTGACATGCTTTTCGTAGCAACGGAGCTTGCTTGTTTGGATTGGGGAGAGTTAGAATTGGGAGTGCTCAGTGTGTTGCGAGTGCTGGGAATGGTGGGAGTGTTATGAGTTAAAGGAGTGGTGGGAGTGGTGGGAGCGGTGGGAGTGGTGGGAGTGGTGGGAATGTTGGGCGTGGTGGGAGTGGTGGGTGTATTGGAGGGACAGGGAAAGGTTATGAGCGACTGAGGGGAACTGAGTGCCCCGGGGGACTTGAGAGCTTGTGGGGACTTGAGAGCTCGAGGGGACTTGAGTGATTGTGGAGACTTGAGTGATCGTGGGGACTTGAGTGATTGTGGAGACTTGAGTGATCGTGGGGACTTGAGTGATTGTGGAGACTTGAGTGATCGTGGAGACTTGAGTGATCGTGGGGACGTCACAGCTCGCCAGAGGGCTGCTGCAGCGCTGCTGCCAGCCTTGTGGAGGGCAGACGGGCTCAGCACCACACCACCCCCCCACTGCCCCTTCACCTCTCCCCCCCTCAGCTCTCCCTGTGCCACATCCTCACTTTTGCCTCCTTCTCCTCCTCCTGCTACCCCTGCTCCTCCTGCTCCTCCTGCTACCCCTGCTCCTCCTGCTCCTCCTCCTGAAAGCTCACACTGACCTTGCTCCGACTCTGCACTAAACAGCGGCAGCAGCGCCGCCAGCAGCGCCGGTTTCCGCAGGGGCTTCCTTATAACAGCATCGAAGCCAAGTGACAATAGCGAGGGGATGGACGGGGAGGGTGTGAGTGAGAGCGCAGGCGAGGGAGAGAGGTGAGATTCAGTGGCAGGAATTGGCGGAGAAGGGGAGAGAGACAGAGAAGGGGGCGAGCTTTTCCTGCTCTTGCTCCTGTTGCTACCTCGGCAACCCTTCGACTCATAGCTACGGTCATCTGGCTTATATGCACAGTCACCCCCAGATTCGCTTTCATCTACCCCTCCTGCTTGCCTTTTGCGGCCGCCCTCCCTGTCCCCGTTATAAGCCTTCCTCTTGTAAGGGATGAAGCTGTCGGGGGCGAGAGGAGAAGAGCCGTGAAGAAGCACAAGAGAAGGAACAGGCCAGCTGCAGTCTCTCTTTCTCATTAGCTCGCCTTCCCCCGTCATCCCAACTCTCGCCTGACCTGACACAAGAGAGTAGATTTGATCTGCTGTGACGCCCAGCCGCTGCATCATCTCCCCCTCCACCACCACTGCTCCCACCCATCCCCGTCGTTGCGCCTCGCGCAACCTCCTGTAGTGTACCCGCTGCACCTTCCCCGCTCCATCTTCCTCCCCTCCTTCCTCCTCTCCTTCCTTCTCTTCCTCCGCCGCTTCTCCGTCCTCCTCCTCCTCCTCCTCCGCCTCTTCCTCCTCCTCCAATTCCTTTGCTTGTTCCTGCTGCTGCTGCCACCGCCGCTGCTGCAGCTGATGCCACTGCTGCTCCTCCTCCCCTCCGCTTGCACTTCTCGCACTAGGGGAGTGAACATCGATGGAGAGGGGAGGGCAAGGAGGACAGGCAGCGACGGAGATGGGAGGGCAGGAGTACTGGCGGGAAAGGAGGGCGGCAAGTGGAGGAGCTACAAGCACAGCCGGTGAGCCAAATGGCTCAAGAGGAGGAACAAGCGGGTCAAGAGTAGAAGCAAATGGGTCGAGAGGAGGAGCAGAAGGCTCGAGAGGAGGAAATATCTCCTCAATAGGATGACATGAGTGGTTAATGGCTGGTTCTGAGTGGGCTTGTGCACACGAGTCGGCTAGAAGCAGAGGGACCAGAGACAGATCACGAGGTGTGTGGCGTGTTGTGGGGGAAGCGGCTATAAGGGCTCCGATGGATCTCTGAATGGTGGGTAGTGTGCGGCGTGACAGGGCAGTGTGTGACTTGACGCGGCGAGGAGGAGGCGGAGGGTCGAGAGAGAACGGTTGGTGGGCGTTTTCGTGCGCTTCATAAGCTGTGGAGGAAGTTTTTAGAAGGTACTCAATGGAGAGTTGAGAGGTGGGTAGCGGGAGGCACGACAGGGCAGTGTGTGACTTGACGCGGCGAGGAGGGGGAGGAGCAAGAGAAGATGGCGGGTGGGGTTTCTGAGGTGCAATGGAGTGTCGAGAGGTGGGTAGTGGGAGGCTTGACAGGGCAGTGTGTGACTTCACGCGACGGGGGGGAGGGGGATGAGTATGAGAGGGTGGAGCATAGGGTGCTGCTGTTGAGGCAGTGAGAGAAACAGTGCGAGGAGCACGAGGGGGGTGGATGGCTGTGGGTGAGAGGAGGTGAGAGAGGTATCTTGCAGAAAAAGACGGTTCAGAAGTGAGCTCGGCCTTGTGTTGCTCCTTCTCCTCCTGCTGCTGCTCCGTGGGAACGGGCATGACATGACTTGATGACTCGTGGTGCAAGGAGCGGTGTTGGGCGAGGAGGCGGGGGAGGAGGTGGAAGGAGGGGCAGGGGAGGGTGCAGATGCCAAGGCGGCGCAGCAGAGAGAGAGTGACGGCATGCCGCACCGGCCGGTCGTCCACACTCACCACAAGCACGCCCTCTAGCCCACAGGCCGCCCTCCCACCACTCCCACCACTCACCACACACACGCCCTCCCATCCCCGTGCCGCCCTCCCACCACTCCTACCACTCACCACACACACTCCGCCTAGCCCACAGGCCACCTTCCCGTCATTCCCACCATTCGCCACACACACGCCCTCCCATCCCCGTGCTGTCCTCCCGTCATTCCCACTGCTCCCACTTTCTAGCCCACATGCTCCCTGCTGCTGCTGCTGCTGCTGCTGCTGCTGCTGAGGCAAGTGGCAGGAGTGTCGAGGAGGAGGAGAGCTGATGAAGGGAGTGCTAGAGGGGTTGGCAGGGGGTGGCAGAGAGGCTGTGGAGGCAGCAGGCAGAGGAGGAGGAGGAGGAGAAGGAGGGTGGGGTTGAGGGGGAGAGGAAGGGGGTTGAGGGGGTGTGTGGAGGAGGATATCGAAGAGGAAGGTGGTGCCGACTCCTGGCTTGCTGGTGAACGAGATGGATCCGCCCATCATCGACACCAGGCGCTGCACGGGGGGGGGGGGGGGGAGTGGGAAGGGGCAGAGAGGGATTAGGAAGGATGTGGGCAGGTGGAGATGGATTTGGCCATTAGCGACACCAGGCGCTGCACGAAGTGGGGAGTGGGAGGGACAAGGGAGGGCGGTGGTGTGAGGGGTAACGCACGCAGGTGCCTCAACGCAGAGTACCTTGCAAGGCAGCTGTCCCGACCCAAGGCACCTTGCAGATGGAGAGGCCGATGCAATGCACCTTAAAGCCCAGTGGTCACGTTCAATCAGGGATTCCCAACGCTGCCCACCTTGCAGATGGAGAGGCCGATGCCCGTGCCTCCATGCAGCCGTGCCGTGCTGCGCTCTGCCTGCGCGTACGGCCGGAAGATGTGACTCCGAGCATGGCGGGGGATGCCGGTACCTGGCAGGGATTGACAGGCGGGGCAGCGAAAGCAGAAGAAATTGAATGTATACATACATATATATGTATATACATATATGTATATATGTATATATGTATACATATATGTTTATATATGTGTGTATACATATATGTATATATATATGTATATATATGTATATATATAAGGGACGAAAGATAGGAGTTTCCCTGGCCTGCTTCTTGCTGCAGTTAGACCCTAAAAAATTGATGCCGTTACAGAACTAGGCCAGGCATTGAAGGTGGAAGGGATGGAAGATACAAGAAAAGGCACAAGACACATGTTCTTGTCCAGTTCACTACACCCTGTGTGCAATGTGGGGAGACAGTGTGGTTAGCACGATATGGAACAGCTAACAAACAAGCACACACATACACGCACGCACGCACAAGCGCATGCACGAACTCACGCAAGCACGCAACCATACATGCACACACTTGCACACACTCACACGCACGCACGCGCGCGCGCGCGCACACACACACACACGCGCATGCACACACACAAACACACACACACACACACACACACACACACACACACACGCACGCACACCCATACTACAAAAACGTACCTGTGTCTTCCACAGCCACCATCAGGCGCACAGGCTGGTCAGGCCCCACGATGCCACTGCCACGCCCACCGTCATTCCCACCACCACATCCCTCGACATGCCCGCCATCACCATACCCATCCCCATGCCCGGTATAGTTCGCCGTGCCCATGCCCATGCCCACGCCCACTGCTGTGAGATCCATGTGCTCCCGCATGCCCTCCCAGGAACACCACGTCTTCATGGCTGGTCGGCCACTCAGCGTCACACACGCAGCAGGCTCAGCAGATGCCTCCGAAACGGCTCCATTACCGCCACCCCTCTTCTCTGCAGCAGCAGCAGTGCCCCCGTCGCCCTCAGCTGGATCCTCCGCCTCTCTCCGTCTGCTTGAATTGGTGCAGCCTTTGTCTCGCAATTGGGAACTGCCGGCCGGTGCTTTAGAGAGTGATGATGAACGTGATGGTTCTACTGACGGCGATACTGATGGTGAACGTGAGGGTGGCTGTGAGGATGCGGAGGAGGAAGGGGAGGGTAGTGGCGGGGGGGCGTCGCTGCTAGTGCTGTCGGTGGCGGTTGCAAGGCGCACGGCGATGAAGACGTGGCCTCTGGTGGTGAACTTGAGGGCGTTGCTGATGAGGTTGATGAGGATCTGTGGCGGAGGGAAGCAGAATGGGTAGGGGGCATTGGACAGGGAAGGGGGGGCGTTGGGCAGGGCTAAGGGGGTAGAGGCATGGGGCGCGGGAAGGGGGGGTGGGGGAAGGGGGGCGGGGGCATTGGTGGTGAACTTCAAGGCGTCATGAATGAGGTTCATGAGGTAAGATGAGGTGTTCCCTCAGAAGACGATGGGACATGCGCATGCACTCCCTCGCACATCTGCAAGCACGCAGGTCAAGAAAGGAACGTTGCAGAGAGCAGGAGGCTGCACAAGAAACTGCCAGACTTGGCTCACCTGCCCCTGCCATGCACTTTCCCCTACCATGCACCCTCCCCCTGCCATGCACCAGCTTCACGCGAAGCAGGTGCGTTATCATGACGGTTCGAGTTCGGTACTTGCTCATCATCATGCCTACTTCGAACAATTTATACGCACCTGTTTCACTCGGAGGGGGTCCCCAAGGAGCATCTCCGGCACATCGTTGGCCACAAACGCCGCAAGCTCCACAGAGCACTTCTCCTGGACGCTCTCCACAAAGAGCGCGAGCACGTCGTCGAGCTCGGCACGGAGGTCCAGCGGGATGCGCTCGAGATGCAGCTTCTCGGCCTCGATCTTGGAGAGGTCGAGAATGTCGTTGATCAGCGCACACAGCGCCCGCCCGCTGCTTTGCGCCGTCAGTGCGTAGTCCTTCTGCGACCCGTCCAGAGGGGTTTCCAGCAGCAGGTTCAGCATGCCTGGTGGGGAGGGGAGGAGAGAGGGAAAAGAGATAGTAGTCCAATCGTCCAAAGGAGTTTCTTACAAAAGCTTGTTTGGTGCAAAAAAACACTTTGCACGACATCTTGCCGTCTGTAGTACGCAAATGTGATTGCGTAAGTGTTATGTTATTGTGTGTTTGTTTGCTTTGGCTACTTTTGCTTAACGCATTCACATATATTTTGCTATGTGGCAACGTGCGCTTCAACATAACATTGTAGGCACTAGACATGAGCAAAAATCCGAACGCCTGTTCGGTTCGTCCGAACATGTTCGTGACAAAACCGAACCGAACATGTTTTTTGGCCGCAAATGTTCGGCCAAACATGTTTGATTAGATATGAGCATCGAACCGAACCTAGGTTCGGTTCGCTCGAACCGCTTCGATATAATTCGAACCGAACTTTTTTTCTCGTTAAAAAAGTTTGAGCAAACCTTTAAAAAGTTCGCGCGAACCTTTGAGGTTCGAGTTTTGAACTTCGAACCGAACAGGTCGAGGTTCGAAACAGCCTAATTCAAACCGCGTGGGGTTCGAGATAGACACCCGCCAGGCCAGCAAGAACCCTCGCGACTTTCCCGTCAAAAACGGGAAAGTCAAAGGGTTGGCTGCCATTTCAAGGCAGCCAACCCTAATCTCGTGAAGTAGGTAGAGCAGCCATTCTAAGGACCACACCAACGTACCTCTTTACCATTCTTCCACTACAACTCCATCTTATGATGTGTTTAACGTTTTGGACTTAGGTTAGACAGAACAGTGCGCCTTATCTATTATTTTACATTAAGGGGAGCATTCCGTTTTTTAGGAGCGTTCTTCCTTGTGTATCATTTTTAACCCCAAACCTAAACAGGTTCGAGTTCGCTCAAACCTTTCAAGGTTTGAGCGAACATTTAAGGTTCGATATTAGATATTCAAACCTCAAACCTCAAAGTTTAAAAAAAAACTTTGAGCAAACCAGTTCGGTTCGGTTCGACCACCATGCACGGTTCGCAAAGGTTTGAGCAAACATGTTCGAGTTCGGTTCGTGCTCATATCTATGTTAGATGTTCGGCCGAACATGTTCGATGTTCGGAAGGGGGGGAGGGAGGCACGGGGGAGGAGCAGGCCCACTGACAACACACTCTCGAACCTCGAACATGTTCGGGTTCACCCCGAACATGCAGTGTTCGCCCCCCTATCACAAGACATGTTCGTGGAGGTTCGGGCGAACATGTTCGGTGTTCGCCCGCTGCTCATGTCTAGTAGGCACCGTCTGTTTGTACGAGTATGTTTGTACGAGTATGTTTGTGCGAATGCATTTGCATGTGAATGGTATGTTCGTGTGTTTGTTTGCTCTCGCAATTTTTGCTTGATGCGTTTGCAGAAACTCGCGCAATGTGCGCTTCGACACAAAATTGTACGCGCTATGAACAGTGCACGCAGAAAAGGCGAGCTCGCAAATGAACCCAAGATGGATGTTTTGCAGTTCGGTTCATTTGAAATTGTATGGTTTTGTTGAACTATATTTCAGTTACATTTTAATTATATTTCAATTGAGCATATATTTTCTTGGCTTTTTTTTCTACACGATTTGGCGACGAAAATGTTATCAAGGCCAACGCTAGTACGCCAGCACCACGATGCTACGGAAACGTTGATTGGGGTGGAATTAAGGAGCCCTAGCACTTTTTGTGAAGCAACTTGACTCGTTTGAAAGTTCTTGACCGGAGCTTCGATACAGTCGATTCTCAGCTAAATCCGATCGACGACCTTCCCGATCCCCTGCGTGACACTACCACATTACCACCTTACCATGCTACTGCGTTATCACAGACCACATTACCATGTTACCACGTTATAATGTTACCTATAACCCCGTTCATGGGTGTGCGGGTCTCTTGAGACATCGTTGTGAGAAATTCGCCCTTGGCTCGGCTCGCTACTTTCTGTTGTGCACCACGTCCCAGTGGGTAGTTTTTCACCTTTAGTCTTAGAGATTGTGGGTTGAATCCTCAGCATATGCACCTTCTCCTCTCATTATACTCAACCACAGTGAAATGTGGTCACAGTTAGACATGAGCAACGGGCGAACACCGAACATGTTCGCCCGAACCTCCACGAACATGTCTTGTAGGGGGGCGAACACTGCATGTTCGGGGCAAACCCGAACATGTTCGAGGTTCGAGAGTGTGTTTTCAGTGGGCCAACTCCTCCCCCGTGGCCTCCCTCCCCCCCCTTCCGAACATCGAACATGTTCGGCCGAACATCAAACATGTTCAGCCGAACATTTTTTGCCAAAAAACATGTTCGGTTCGGTTCTGTCACGAACATGTTCGGACGAACCGAACAGGTGTTCGGGTTTTTGCTCATGTCTAGTCACAGTTGGCATTGCCGCCTGTCCACTCTCATCTTGCTGGCCCCTATGGTGTGCCATATGCTGCAATGTGGGATGTTGTTCCAGCCTGGCCCGCATGTGCAACATGAGGCCTCACTTGCTAGCTTGGTAAGGTTAGCTAGCCTGGCCCTCAGATTTGAGGTGCTGCAGCTAGCCTCAAGAGTTTAGCCATAAATATATGAGTTCCTACTTCACTATGAATCATCCTTAAATAAGAACATTGCTCTTGTCTCTAAGGGCGTGTAACTTTTTCCGTTTCTGCCAAATGTCCGGACGGAGCCCTCAAAACGTTCGAACGGAGCTCCGTCCGGACGTTAGGGGATGTGGTTCGGACGACAGGGCGTCCGTACCACATGCGTGAAACTTTTTGCAGTTTCGAAAAAATAAAACAGTAACGCGCATAACCAACCTCGCCTGCACATCGCCCAATTCGCGAAATGATTGATTTCCCAAGCGGGAAATCGAGTCGCCAAAAAGGATGAAAACCCTGCTTCGTGCGCCAATGACGTTGCAAGAGTTCCGGACGGTCCGAAATGATGTCCGTACGGTTTCAGCAGCGCAGAACGGACGATGATTTGACAAAAAAGTGTCAGTCTTAGAACGGACGATGGCGAAGTCGCAAGGGGTCTTGCGAACTAGCTAACGAAGTACCGCGAAATGTGTAACCCTACGAAAGTCCGGACGGGTCCTCCGTTCGGACGATGAAAAGCGAATAAAAGTTACGCGCCCTAAGGCTTGTACCATCTTCCTGCTAAGAATATTTTTCTCTTCTCATTGTGCCCTGAACTTCACCGATTCATTTTCGACACTTTCAAAGCACCTCAAACATACAGATTTGGAGAGAAGAAATAAAAGCATACCTATGACGCCGTTCATGGGTGTGCGAATCTCATGCGACATCGTCGTGAGGAAATCCCCCTTGGCTCGGCTCGCTGCCTCGGCCTCCAAGCGGGCGGCACGTAGCTCATGCTGGGCGGCAGCTAAGTGTTGACAGTCGCACTCAAAGGCATGCATGAGTTGGATGCACGTCCAGAGGAGAATGGTGGAGACGGAGAGGAAGAGCAACGCCACCACAATCCAGATAAACGGGCCGAATGGCTTGGTGTATGAGATGTGCCTGTGGTGTGGTGGGACAGAGGACGAGGGGTGGGAGGGGAAGGGGAAGAAGGGATATGTGCCCGTGGTGGGATGGAGATTGATGGGGTGGGGAGACATCGTCCAAAGAGGAGCCCATGATGTGAAGGGGCGAGGTGATCGTATTCAAAGTCAAAGGAGTGCATGAGGTGGATGCACGTCAAAAGTGGAGAGTGGTGAATATACATGTCTCGAGAATGCATGGACGCATGTGTGAGGAGTGTACGTATCATGAACGCATAACGTCCATATGCATATCTTTTGTACTCACGTCCACATGTACACATCAACTCACTCGCAGAAAAGATAGAAGGTTCTCGTCGGATCACCTAGGTACACCTCCCGTTGCACTCTCCCCGCTTCTTGCTCCTTCCCATCCATCATCCATGCTCCAATCTCCTCCTCTCCCACCACCCCTTCATGATCAAACAGCAGCGCTGGCAACCATTTTACAGCCTTCCCATCCTCATTCCTCGCACCATCCCACGCCCTGCCCCTCGTCCCATCCACCAGATAAACCCTCTCGTTCATCTCCACCAGCTGCTGAAACCCCGCAAGCGATCGCAGGTTTGCAAAGTTATACCCGGCGATGACAAACCCTCGGGGGAGGTCCTCAGGGGTGGCGAGTGGGGGGATGATGACGGAGGGAGGGGAGGGCGAGGGGGGCAGGGCGAAGGTGGTGAGGTTGAAGTAGACTGGGAAGGCCTGGCCGATGAAATGGTAGGGGTAGTTGTCGCGGACGAAGGGCGGGGAGATGGCGGAGGAGGCTGAGTCGATGGCCCGGTGGAACGTGTCGTTAAACGCTGGGTCTGAGAGGGTTGAGAGGGTTGCGGAAGAAAGGAAACACAAAACTGGACTCTCTCAGTTGAAGATGACAAAAAGATGCCTACAGGGGCAGACAGGTTGACTGAAACTAGTTCTTGAGAACTCTCAACTCAAGAGTGGCTCCAGTTCTTCTAGCAGCCCAGCCCTTAGGCTCACCTGCCATGACGTCCAGGCAGCAGACTGCTGAGAGGTTCGCGCGTGTCTTGAACTCCTTGCGAGAGTTGAAGATCACCAGCGGTGAATACAGCGGCAGGTCGCGCGGGCGGCAGGAGAGCGTGCCATTGGGCTCGGGGATGAAGATGCAGTGGCGGGCGTTGGTCTCCACCATGTCGCGAATGAATGAGTTGTTGACCAGGAGTGTGAAGCCCACAACTACAGGGTACACGGGAGGGGGAAGGGGGGGGGGGGGGGGGGGGGGGGGGGGGGGGGGACAGGGGAACGCAAGGGGGAACAGCACAGGAGAGTGTGCAGTTGGGCTGCAGTGGTGGGCGTTGGTCTCCACCATGTCGCGAATGAACGTGTTGCTGACCAGCAGTGTGAAGCCCACGACTACAGGGGAGGGGACACATGGGGAAAACGGGGGGGAACAGCACAAAAGAGCGTGCAGTTGGGGTTGGGGGCGAGGATGCAGTGAATTCCGTTGTCCCGAATAAACGAGACGTTGACTAGCAGCGTGAAGCCCACGACTGGCGGATGCGGATTGCGGGGAAATGCAGGGGAACATGGGTTGGGATAGGAGGAAGAGGGAGAGAAGGAGGGAGGGAAGGATGGAGAGAGGCTGGCTTTGTGGCGGGTCAGAAACATCTCTGTGACGCCATGGGTCAATCGGTACACACCACATGCATGCAACTCACATGACGCCATGGGTCAATCAGAGCACACCACATGCAACTCACATGACGCCATGGGTCAATCAGAGCACACCACATGCAACTCACATGACGCCATGGGTCAATCAGCGCACACCACATGCAACTCACATGACGCCATGGGTCAATCAGAGCACACCACATGCAACTCACATGACGCCATGGGTCAGTCACAGCACAACCACATGCAACTCACATGACGCCATGGGTCAGTCACAGCACACCACATGCAACTGACATGACGCCATGGGTCAGTCACAGCACACCACATGCAACTCACATGACGCCATGGGTCAGTCACAGCACACCACATGCAACTCACATGACGCCATGGGTCAGTCACAGCACACCACATGCAACTCACATGACGCCATGGGTCAGTCACAGCACACCACATGCAACTCACATGACGCCATGGGTCAGTCACAGCACACCACATGCAACTCACATGACGCCATGGGTCAGTCACAGCACACCACATGCAACTCACATGACGCCATGGGTCAGTCACAGCACACCACATGCAACTCACATGACGCCATGGGTCAGTCACAGCACACCACATGCAACTCACATGACGCCATGGGTCAGTCACAGCACACCACATGAAACTCACATGACGCCATGGGTCAGTCACAGCACACCACATGCAACTCACATGACGCCATGGGTCAGTCACAGCACACCACATGCAACTCACATGACGCCATGGGTCAGTCACAGCACACCACATGCAACTCACATGACGCCATGGGTCAGTCACAGCACACCACATGCAACTCACATGACGCCATGGGTCAGTCACAGCACACCACATGCAACTCACATGACGCCATGGGTCAGTCACAGCACACCACATGCAACTCACATGACGCCATGGGTCAGTCACCAGCACACCACATGCAACTCACATGACGCCATGGGTCAGTCACCAGAACACCACATGCAACTCACATGACGCCATGGGTCAGTCACAGCACACCACATGCAACTCACATGACGCCATGGGTCAGTCACAGCACACCACATGCAACTCACATGACGCCATGGGTCAGTCACAGCACACCACATGCAACTCACATGACGCCATGGGTCAGTCACAGCACACCACATGCAACTCACATGACGCCATGGGTCAGTCACAGCACACCACATGCAACTCACATGACGCCATGGGTCAGTCACAGCACACCACATGCAACTCACATGACGCCATGGGTCAGTCACAGCACACCACATGCAACTCACATGACGCCATGGGTCAGTCACAGCACACCACATGCAACTCACATGACGCCATGGGTCAGTCACAGCACACCACATGCAACTCACATGACGCCATGGGTCAGTCACAGCACACCACATGCAACTCACATGACGCCATGGGTCAGTCACAGCACACCACATGCAACTCACATGACGCCATGGGTCAGTCACAGCACACCACATGCAACTCACATGACGCCATGGGTCAGTCACAGCACACCACATGCAACTCACATGACGCCATGGGTCAGTCACAGCACACCACATGCAACTCACATGACGCCATGGGTCAGTCACAGAACACCACATGCAACTCACATGACGCCATGGGTCAGTCACAGCACACCACATGCAACTCACATGACGCCATGGGTCAGTCACAGCACACCACATGCAACTCACATGACGCCATGGGTCAGTCACAGCACACCACATGCAACTCACATGACGCCATGGGTCAGTCACAGCACACCAAATGCAACTCACATGACGCATGGGTCAGTCACAGCACACCACATGCAACTCACATGACGCCATGGGTCAGTCACAGCACACCACATGCAACTCACATGACGCCATGGGTCAGTCACAGCACACCACATGCAACTCACATGACGCCATGGGTCAGTCACAGCACACCACATGCAACTCACATGACGCCATGAGTCAGTCACAGCACACCACATGCAACTCACATGACGCCATGGTCAGTCACAGCACACCACATGCAACTCACATGACGCCATGGGTCAGTCACAGCACACCACATGCAACTCACATGACGCCATGGGTCAGTCACAGCACACCACATGCAACTCACATGACGCCATGGGTCAGTCACAGCACACCACATGCAACTCACATGACGCCATGGGTCAGTCACAGCACACCACATGCAACTCACATGACGCCATGGGTCAGTCACAGCCACACCACATGCAACTCACATGACGCCATGGGTCAGTCACAGCACACCACATGCAACTCACATGACGCCATGGGTCAGTCACGGCACACCACATGCAACTCACATGACGCCATGGGTCAGTCACAGCACACCACATGCAACTCACATGACGCCATGGGTCAGTCACAGCACACCACATGCAACTCACATGACGCCATGGGTCAGTCACAGCACACCACATGCAACTCACATGACGCCATGGGTCAGTCACAGCACACCACATGCAACTCACATGACGCCATGGGTCAGTCACAGCACACCACATGCAACTCCATGCATGGGTCAGTCACAGCACACACATGCAACTCACATGACGCCATGGGTCAGTCACAGCACACCACATGCAACTCACATGACGCCATGGGTCAGTCACAGCACACCACATGCACTCACATGACATGGGTCAGTCACAGCACACCACATGCAACTCACATGACGCCATGGGTCAGTCACAGCACACCACATGCAACTCACATGACGCCATGAGTCAGTCACAGCACACCACATGCAACTCACATGACGCCATGGGTCAGTCACAGCACACCACATGCAACTCACATGACGCCATGGGTCAGTCACAGCACACCACATGCAACTCACATGACGCCATGGGTCAGTCACAGCACACCACATGCAACTCACATGTCGCCATGGGTCAGTCACAGCACACCACATGCAACTCACATGACGCCATGGGTCAGTCACAGCACACCACATGCAAACTCACATGACGCCATGGGTCAGTCACAGCACACCACATGCAACTCACATGACGCCATGGGTCAGTCACAGCACACCACATGCAACTCACATGACGCCATGGGTCAGTCACAGCACACCACATGCAACTCACATGACGCCATGGGTCAGTCACAGCACACCACATGCAACTCACATGACGCCATGGGTCAGTCACAGCACACCACATGCAACTCACATGACGCCATGGGTCAGTCACAGCACACCACATGCAACTCACATGACGCCATGGGGTCAGTCACAGCACACCACATGCAACTCACATGACGCCATGGGTCAGTCACAGCACACCACATGCAACTCACATGACGCCATGGGTCAGTCACAGCACACCACATGCAACTCACATGACGCCATGGGTCAGTCACAGCACACCACATGCAACTCACATGACGCCATGGGTCAGTCACAGCACACCACATGCAACTCACATGACGCCATGGGTCAGTCACAGCACACCAGATGCAACTCACATGACGCCATGGGTCAGTCACAGCACACCACATGCAACTCACATGACGCCATGGGTCAGTCACAGCACACCACATGCAACTCACATGACGCCATGGGTCAGTCACAGCACACCACATGCAACTCACATGACGCCATGGGTCGACCGTCGAGAGTGGCTTGAGTGAAGCGCTGGAATTTCTCCACATCGAGAAAGTCCTCCCTCATGCTGCTTGTTCGGGGGGGGGGAGGGGGGGGGGGGAGGGGGAGGAAGGAGGGGTGCGGGGTTGTGTCAGGGGAGAGGAGGAGAATGTGAAAGGAAAATATTTCTTGGGTGGACTCATAATTCCAGAGAGTGGCTTGAGTGAAGCATTGGAGTGGGAGGCGCGGGGGGAAGGGGGGGGGGGGGGGGGGTGGGGGGGGGTGGGGGGGGGAGTGGTGGGGCGGGGTTCGGAGGGAGGCGGAATAAGGAGCTTGAGGCTGGTCGTCGGCATGAGAGTCAGTCAGGGGAGCAGGCAAATGCCGCGCACAGGAGCATCAATAAGCATGCAATGCAAGGCCCGTGGCCTGGCGGCCCGTACTTATCGAGGTAATAGGCGCGGATGAAGTCCGAGACAGAGCGTGTGTTGGCAGCAGTGGTGTTGAACTTGGCTTCGATGAACGCCCCCACTCGTCGCAGTGCCCCTCCAGGTCGTCCCTCTCGTTCGCCCTGCGCGTGCTGCCATGCCACTGCAAACACCAGCGACAGGATGGCTGCGGCTATCACCACCCACAGCCACAGCACTCGCTGGAAGGGGGGGGAGGGGGAAAAAGGGAGAGGAGTTGGGAGAGGGAATGGGGAGAATGTTTATAAGGGTAGGACGGTCAGGAAAGTAGGATAGCTGCTACCACCAGCACATACACCCACGGAACTCGCATTGCACGCACAGCTTTGGGATCAGAACCCTATGCGCGGCGTACGGATGAGAACACGGGTCTACGAAACAGGACACTACGCACGGATCCGAATCCACGCACGGCAAGGAATCGCCCAGCACACGGCGGCGCACAGACAGCAGGTGCGAAGTATTCCCACCGTACACACTTTGCCATGGTGGCTGAAGTTACTCACAAAATCAGCCGCCGGCCAACATGATAGTACGCACCCACACCTTTTGCGTGGTTACATTCACTGGCGGCGTACCAGGGTGGCTGAGTGTAATATAAATCAGCGGCTTGACCAGCAGGTGCGTGGTACTATTCGCGGCGTACCTTGCGCCACGGGTGGCTGAGTCGTCTGAGCGGCCACGACACAAACCACTCCACACTCGTCAGCCACGACTGCCGCCCATGATATCCTTTCGCCTCTTCCGCGGACCCCTCTTCCGCGACCCCCGCAATCGATTCCGCCAGCATTTCCGCCTCCGCCTCTTCTTCCAATGCGCGGAACTCATACCGCCATCGTCAGACTCATTCCCCTCTGCCCCCTCCGCCTCCTCCGCGCGGCACTCTGCCCCCTCCTCCCCTCCGCCCGCCCGCCCTCCGCCGAATCAAGATCACTTCTATCGTCTCTCTCAGTCTCCGTCGCAGCGTCCCTCCCTTCTTCTCTCGCCTCCTCCTCCCCATTCTCCCTCTCGTTTTCCTCGGCCGATGCACATGATGATGCGCCATCGCCGCCATTGAAGCTGAAGCACGAAAAG